>JAXDDX010000102.1:1222500-1572500 GCA_034670405.1 Hoplostethus atlanticus
CGCGTGTGTGTGCGTGTGTGTGCGTGTGTGTGTGTGTGTGTGTGTGTCCCCTCCGGCCACAAACGTCCTACAGACCCAGAAGCGGTTTATTCCCCCAGGAAGTTTGTCAGTCCCCCGCAGGCCAATCAGAGCACAGAGTTTAATCCCATTGGTCGACCGTCTCTGACCTTCATCACCCCTGACCAATCCCAGGGGAGCTAACTGTCTGCAGGGCGATGACATCACAGCCGGAGGGAAACGGCAAAAAGAAGGAATGAGGAAGACTGAGAGAGAGGGAGAGAGAGAAAGAGAGGGAGAGAGACATTAAAAGATGATTATGAATCAAAAGAACAGACTGTCAGCTTTTACTGGCCTCCATGTTGAACAAGGTCCAACTTTAGCTCACTGTCACAATACGACAAATCTTAAGTTAAGTATACATTAGTGTTAAAGTTTACAATCAACCTCAGTGCCCTTGTAATGTGCTAACGATGCCTTATAATGCCTTATGAGCACCGCTTCAAGGAAAGTATTACTTAAGATGACAGGTCACCTTTTATCAATTGATGTTATAGAAAAGGAGAAAATGGGAGAGAGAGAGAGAGAGAGAGAGAGAGAGAGAGAGAGAGAGAGAGAGAGAGAGAGAGAGAGAGAGAGAGAGAGAGAGAGAGAGAGAGAGAGAGAGAGAGAGAGAGAGAGAGAGAGAGAGAGAGAGAGAGAGAGAGAGAGAGAGAGAGAGAGAGAGAGAGAGAGAGAGAGAGAGAGAGAGAGAGAGAGAGAGAGAGAGAGAGAGAGAGAGAGAGAGAGAAGGTGCAATACAAATATTTACAGTGCGTCCTCCTCTCTGTTTATGGCTTGGTTTACAACCACGCTGTCCTCCTTCTTTTCTCCATTGTGCACACATATCCTCTCTCTCTCTCTCTCCCTCTCTCGCTCTCCAGGTGAAGGGCTACGTTGGGCTTTTACAAACTAGACAGAGAGCTTAGATGTACTGCTCCTCTTACCATACTGCTGTGTGAGCGATACAGATGAACAAAAAAAGGATTTAATGGATGGAGGAGACGGACTAGACGGAGCGGTACAAGCTTTTAGCCCGAAGAAGACATTTCTGTGAAGGAGGCCTTTTTATTGAAGTTTTTCTCATTTATTCTCATCTATCTTTTTTCCTAGCAGCAACGCTGCTAGCCACTGCTTACATAAACCGTAGCAGCGAGTAATTCATATAAAAGAGAGTGGAGAGTTATGCCACCGTAACCCTTTTTTCGTCTCCCCAGAAGTCAATTTCCCATCCATTTTCTCCCTAGACTTTTCAGAAAATACGTTTCTAAAGAGGTTTAAGCTTTGAGCTGAAGCAGACGCCGACCAGTCGTAACAATAGAGTCAGAAATAAATACGAAAAAGGGAGGAAAAAAAAGCCACGGGTGCAAGACGGCGTACACAATGTTTTTTAAGAGGGATTACACAGCATTGCAAGTGATGTCATTGATTCCCTTTCCCTCGTTTTCACCCTTTGAACCAGGTAATGGTTTCTATGGTAACGGTGCCCTCTTTGATTGATGGGAGCTTGCTAAAGCATGTGGGTAGTGTAGTATTTCACAAGGAAGTTGAAGTTGAACTGTAACCCTGCTTCAACATGTTGTATAGTTGATCCTCAATCTGATAGCTCATGGTAAGTCTACCTAACACTGTTACAACATAATCAACATTCCCTGTGGGAAAATGACTTCCTGACCGTGACGCTTCAGCTCCTTTGAGGCATTGTGATGATAACTGACATGAACCTCCTCCTCTCTTGTCTTTCAGGAGGTGGAGATTTTGGACATCACCGCCATCAGGGACACCAGAACAGGGAAGTTCGCCAAACTACCAAAGGTACGTTGTGTGTGTGTGTGTATGTGAGAATATGTACGTGTCACCCCTGCTGTTGCTGCCTCTCTGTGTGTTCGTATCTGTATCGTATTTCCTAGTGTCCCGTGTGTGTCCATGCACATGGCTATCTATATATTTGTGTGTGTGTGTGTGTTTGTGTTTGTGCCGTTTCCGCTCTCTGCTGGTCCAAAGGTGACAGAGTGCTAATGAGGCGGCTGACAGATGGACCAGCCAGGCAGGAAGTGATATAACTAGTGACTGCTGACACAGGAAGTCATTGTGTAAGAGAGTAGAGCTTGGTGGAGAGGGATGCTAATGTAAAGCTCAGTATCACGCTGTCCCGGTTGTCAACGTTTCAAACACATGGATGTGGGCCTGGGGGGCGATTTGGCTTTCACTTCAATCAGGAGGAGGTTATTGAACTGAAAATGAATTGACCCCAGGATTTAGTCTGTCTTGGTGTTCATGAGCCGCCTGTCTCCTCACGTCGAAGGGACTCTTGTTTTGGAGTGTTGTTCGGGTTCACAAATGGAGGCTGAACTGTCATAGTTGCACCATGTGGATTTGATCAACGGGTGTCAAGCCAATGAATTTCTGGTCTGTTCAGTCTGCAGTGATAGGGATAGTCTTAATGAGTCATCAGCCTTTGCTTCTGCTTCAGTCTGTGCTGGTGTAAGAGCAGCGTTCACTAATGGAAGTAGATGTTCAGCAGTGTTGTGTAGTGATGATCATCCGTACAGCTTGAATGTGTAAACTGTTTGTTGCTTCGTGAAAATTCACATTTTGTATACTGCATTGGCGATATTGTTTCTGATGAAGTGTGATGCCAATAAAGGTATTAAATTGATCGAGAGAGAGAGAGGGAGAGGAATGCATGAGACTGAAAGACATGAAGCGATAGAGAGACTAGCCAGGAGGAAAGAGAGGTAGCTGGTCCTCTAATTAGACCGGCCTGCTGGACCACATGCATCGCATTTACTGTTGGAGAGAGAAGGAGGGTGTGGAATGTGGTAACAAGGGTGTGTGTGTGTGTGTGTGTGTGTGTGTGTGTGTGTGCGTGTGTGTGTGTGCGTGTGCGTGCACGTGTGCGTCAGGACCCTAAGCTGCGGGATGTGCTGGGCTTCGGTAAGGGCGACCCCGTGGAGGGGAAGCTGATAACCGTCGTCCACGGCAACGACCTGGTCAACATCTCCTTCCTCAACTTCCAGGCCATGCAGGAAGACACAGCCAAGGTAACCATGGATACCGCCACCATCCCATAATCTATACGTTTTTCCTTTCCTTCCTTCCTGTCGTACTTACTACTGTTTGTATATTTTGTGTGTGTGTGTGTGTGTGTGTGTGTGTGTGTGTCCAGCTATGGACAGAGGAACTGTTCAAGTTGGCTACAAACATACTTTCCCAGAATACATCGAGAAGCACCTTCCTCTTCAAAGCGTAAGAACTTTTGTGTGTGTGTGTGTGTGTGTGTGTGTGTGTGTGTGTGTGTGTGTGTGTGTGTGTGTGTGTGTTATTTGACCATTATTACTTAGACCAGTGTAAATTTTAGATGGTAATTTTGACTCTCTCCCCCCCCGCCCCCCCCTCTCTCTCTCTCTCTCTCTCAGGTACACTAAGTTAAAGTTGCAGGTGAATCAGGATGGGAAGATTCCAGTGAAGAAGTGAGAAACACACACACGCACACACACAAACCACTTCTCTCACCTCTTTCCACGGCCTATTGAAGGTCAGAACGCTCCACTTCTCCTTTCCTTTCCTCTTCTCTGTCTCTCTTCCACTTTCTCCCTCGTCGCCAGTTCACCTTTTACCTCGGCTCACCGACGATTTGTTTTTGCTCACATGTAGATCCTCTCCTATGTCAGAGGATCTCTCGGCGGTGTTCGGTTTTTACATGGAGAACAATACACTTTGCATGGAGGACAGTGCGGTGTCACGTGTCTCTCGCTTCATATGATAAACAGTTTTGAGCGGCGACTCTAACCTCTCGCCTCTCTCTTTCAGTATCCTCAAGATGTTTTCAGATAAGAAGAGAGTGGAGACGGCTCTGGAGCAGTGCGGCCTGGTCACCAACCGGGTAATCATCAATATCAATCACTGACGACAGGGCTACTGAGTGTAAGGGGTTGGGACCCAACATGGGTTGCACGTCTGTTAAAAAGGTTCATTTATTTCCCCCTGGGACTCAAATTAGAAACTAGAAACCCTGGGATTCATTATTGAATGAAAGGCAGGCTGAATAAAATGTAGGCTTGTAGGTTGTCTTAAAACAAGGGAAATTGTGTTTTGTGTTTCTTCTAAAAGTCAGTTTGCAGTCGCATGATTTTTTTTTCCCTTTTTAGTTTCGGGCTCCTAGATAGAGACCAGGTTGTAAAAACTGCACAGTCAGCCAGTTTCTCTTTGTATCGTTGTCCTCTGGTGCCCCCTGCTGGTGGAATAGAGAAGAGGACGCATGGTGTAAAAAGGACAAGGGTTAAAATCCAGTCCGGTTTCTGGGTATATTTCCTGGAAACCGTGGCCAGGGTGCAGTTCCTGGCACTGGGGAACCGCAAATGACAGGGTTTTGAACGTGATATAGAACTTAAGAAAGCACAGTTATCTGCAGCCTGGCGGTTACAGCAGTTGGTTACAGTTACAGTAGTTTGGTCAAAGTATGTTCTCTTGACGTTTCAGACACTTTTATCCAGAGCAACTTACAATGGATGAGCTAGTAGGGTTTCAGCGTCTTGCTCATGGGCACGTGGCTGCTGCCAGACACACACTGACTGTTGTGTACATCCCTGTCTGTCTGTCTCTCTCCCCCTCCCTCTCCCTCCCTCCCCCCCCAGGTAGAGGGAATAAAACCAGATGATTTTACATGGGAAGCCTTCCAGAAGTTTCTCGACAGCCTCTGCCTCCGACCTGAGATACAAAGCATCTTTGAGGACAAGTACGCAGCACGCAGATACACACACCATGCCGTCATCAAACGAGGAGTTAACCCACCACACACACAAACCTTATATGAACAGCCCTCAGATGCAGTCCTTGAAATGGTCCTTCAAAGTGACCACACACATACAAAAAACATTCAGACTATCTGATCAGATTTTGTTTCCCGTTCCTCCAGTGGCTCCAAGAGGAAGCCGTTCATCTCCCTGGACCAGTTGATAGACTTCATGAACCGCACGCAGAGAGACTCCAGGCTGAACGAGGTGCTGTACCCGCCGCTGAAACGGGAGCAGGTCCGACAGATCATGGAGAAATACGAGACCAACGCCAGCCAGCTGGAGAGAGGTGAGCGTTCGCACAGGAAAATGACAACTCACTTCAACTTGATTCAAACTTTGTTGTCCTGCAAGGAAAATTCACATGAAAAAACAATAAAACCACAATTCCAAAATAAAAGCACAATAAAACACAAATTGCCACAATATGTACCCATATAGACCAACGTCATTTGATACGACTAGACAGGGAGTCAGAGGATCGATAGATTGCAACAAAAAAGTTTCTCATCAGTGCAAAGTGCAGTTTTTTGGACGGAGGTAAGACTAATTTCATGTCTACTAAAATTAAGCAGCCTAATTGCAGTGGGGATAGACGAGTCCCTGGTTGTTTTAGCCTTGATTCCAGACACTTTAGACTCAAACTGCCCTCTAAGGAGGTGACCAGGATACTGGCCTTCCTCGCCACATACCTGACTCAAGGTCATCATCTTATCACACATAAGTTTCACCTCAAATCTGTTGCAATGTAGTTTTGAGAACGTTCAACACAAGGAAGACTTGTTTGTGTAGATAGACATTTTATCAGACATTAGTGTGTAAAATGTAAGAGCAGAGATAAAAGCACAACCCCCGGCCATCAGATGAGCCACTCTGATAGGGCACCATTAACCCAAACACACTGAGATCTGTAATAAAGTCCATCATGTTTCAACTCTAATATGAAATGTGAGAGAAATAATCTCTTGCATGGGTCTTCAGTCACTCTACTCGCTGTACTCATGCAACAGATGAGATAAAGTAAGTGTAGGATCTTCCACCCACCCGCCCCCATGCGCAAACCGTAATGGGTCTAATGCAATTATCCCGACTGCCATTAGCAGATGGATTCCGGTTAATCCATTTAGGCTGATTGTGAAAACCAATTCTGAGGGTTTTCATTTTCTTTATCAAAGCAGACACACTCACATGCACGTTTCATCACGAGAGCTCATTCAACAAATTTCCAAAATGCATTAATAAAGCAGCGATAACCAAGATGCATTATTTGCTGTAACCAGAGACGGGCACATCTTTGACCAATCAGATGGCTTGAAATGACCCGTATAATACAGAGACTACCGTGTAATATGAGAATAAGCCTGTTTTCTTTAAAAGCTGCTGTTTTAGAAGATGTAAGGCTTTCATCCTCTCTCTCTCCCTCTCTCTCTCCCCCTCTCTGCCCCTCCAGACCAGATCAGTTTGTTGGGCTTCAGTCGGTATCTGGGAGGAGAGGAGAACACCATCGTACCTCCAGAGCGACTGGACGTTATCGACGACATGAACCAACCGCTGGCTCACTACTTTATCAACTCCTCACACAACACATACCTCACAGGTAAAAGCACACACACACACACACACACACACACACACACATATATACACAATATAAACTAGTCTCTCATGCCGTCAGTGTTCACATACAGTTTTATATATATATTACCAAGGCCATGTTTTGACTTTATACCGTCTTGATCTCCTCCGCCTGTCTCCCTCCATCCCTCCGCCTGTCTCCCTCCATCCCTCCGCCTGTCTCGGGGCAGTGGGTCAGCTGACCGGTCTGTCGTCAGTAGAGATGTACAGACAGGTACTACTGACAGGCTGCCGCTGCATAGAGCTGGACTGCTGGAAGGGCCGGCCGCAGGACGAGGAGCCCTACATCACCCACGGGTTCACCATGACCACCGAGATACCCTTCAAGGTGAGAGCTGTGGCCATTTTGTTTTTGGTTTGTTTGTTCACGTGTCTTTGCTGGCTGTATTTCATTCATAGTTCAGAGTGAGTAAATGAAATGTAAACACGGTAATACTCATTCATCCCCACCTTCACTCATTCTTTTTAACGTTCTCGTCCTTTCTGTGGCTGCAGGAGGTGATTGAGGCGATAGCAGAGAGCGCTTTCAAGACCTCGCCCTACCCCCTCATCCTCTCCTTTGAAAACCATGTTGACTCGTAAGTAGTGTGAGTGTGTGTGTTTTAACCAGTGGATGTGTTTAGGTCAACTAGTTTGTCTCAATCTCTCCCTCTTTAGTTTCATTTACACTGATTTATAACCAGACCACTCTGAAACACAGATGATGTGACGTCATGTCATATTTCCAGTGCAGCTACATTGTAGTTTAATAGCAGAACATGTTTCAGCGATCTACAACAACAATGCGAACGTCAGGTTTTGGTGTCAGTCACTCAGAATCAGAGAGCGTGGTCTTCTTCCTATTTTACATCAACGTTCAACAGTCATACAGGGAGAAATCCATCGTAGAAGAGGAAGAGAAACCAATTTCTCCACTGACCGTAGCCTCAATAGACCAGAATGCAACCAAGAGTTGCATTTTGAATGTTTGCTCTCTTGCTTTACTACACTATCTCTATGACTATCGCTCTCTTCACCTACACGGAAAACCCAACAGCTGGATGCAACAAGCTCAGGCCTGTTCTCTGGCGCTTCTTAAAAGGCATTCTGGGAAATGTAGGAAATCACTAACTGAAGTAGAAGTAGATGAGGCAGGTTAGGGTAAAGTGTGTACACCAAAAAAGTAAACGACAACACTCCTGTAATGCACTGAACACCACAGAGTAAGAGTGTAAGAGTATCCGGGGGCAGATTTTAATTTCAGAATAAAAGCTTGTTAAAAGTAACAAAATGCCAAACCCTCTGTCTCCTGCTCTGCCAGGGCCAAGCAGCAGGCTAAGATGGCCGAGTACTGCAGGACCATCTTTGGAGATGCTCTGCTCATCGATCCGCTGGAGAAATATCCGGTAAGATCCGCTCAGACCCTAGTCTGTATCTGTTGCTTTCTTTGCCATACTAAGTGATGCACGTGTACTTTTCATTTTCTTAATTTGGGTACCATCTTGTATGTTACTTTTCTGATGCTATTGTCAGGGTTACACCACAGGTCTGGAAAGACTGGATACATTATGGAAAATGTATTTGATCATTTCCAATAATATTCATCTATAGAGTGATTCCTAATTGACAGTATGAGTATATATTATAGTGAACACTGAACAGTCGTAAAATTTAGACAGGGAATCAAGGTCTGGAGAAAGTAACTGAACTGAGCAGGAGGCCTGGACCTTTCTGGCTCTTTTCTGAGTCAAGTGCTTGAATGTACAACTTTAATGTCCCACATGTACTAAATGGTGCAGGCCCTCCCCATCAACACCTCCTCTCATGCATCTCCGCCTCAAAGAACAAAATACTTTGGAATGACGAACTTACCTCTCTCCTCTTGAAGGGGAGAAAAAAAGAAATAAACACACTTTTAATCCTGCAGTCACAAGTATTTAATTAATTAGCCAATCCGTGGAGTTTGGCAGTCGCATCAAACGGCGTCTGATATGCAGATCAACTCATGATCTGATGTTTTGGTGCTGAAACACAACTCGTGATGCACTATTTCTGCCTCTCCCTGTTCACAACTCCTGAAGTTTTTTTTTTTTTTTTTTTTAATAATTTATTTTGCTTGGGCTTTTTGTTCATGTGATATTCAGACGGTTGTTGGCCTGAAAGTAGTTTAAGAAGCAGGAGAAACTGGAATGTGTGGTAAAAGAAGACTTAGGTCAGATGTGATTTGAACACGCCCACTTACATTTGAGCGTCAGTCATGGGGTTCAAGTGTGGCAACTCTCAAAGTTTGTGCACAATCAGGCAGATTTACAATAAAGCAAAGTGTTGTTGTTGATTTAAGTTGATTTCAAGGTTTTTTTTACCAAGAGTTATGCAACACCGTGGTCGGCCCTGTGACTTTTATTCTTTTTAGCATTGGTAGAGGCTAAATTCTGCTAATATGTTGTGGCTATTGCCAGAGGACCAAGCAACACTTCCAGGTTCCAGTTTGACCTGGTTCAGCAGACGTGACAGCTCTTAGCCCGCAAAACACATTATTCACCATCTGTTTCTTTTTCTTCTCTTTTTCTTCATCCCTTCATCCATTCTAGTAAAAGGTTCCTGTTTTCCTGCCTTTCTTAAAGTATTTCCTGACTTTCTGACTTTCACAACCCTTGGACTTTATATATCTGGTGACTGATTTCTGAATTCACTGATATAAAATAGCACAGTTTCTGAGTTTCTAGCTGCAGTACAGTACAAATTGACAAAATACAAAGTACAAAATAAGGACTTTATACACCTAATTTTAGTTCAGTTATTAATCCAGCCCTACCCCTGTGTTTTCCGTCGGGTCTCCCCTGGCTGTAGCTGGTCCCAGGTCAGTCCCTGCCCTCGCCACAGGAGCTGCTGGGGAAGATTCTCATTAAAAACAAGAAGAAGCACCACCACCATCGACCGTCCAGCGGAGGCAGCATACGACGGAGGGAGCTGGAAGAGCAGTCGTCGCCTAACAACGGTACGTACAGACAGACAGACGTTGGGTGGGTTTTTCGTTTTTTAGTTTCGGTTTGGACCCTGTCATTTTCAGAAAGCACACACACACACAGAGAACAGGGTTTCAACCAGAGTACCACTGTCCGTTTACTCCATGCTGTTGCGTTGCTTTCTGTCTAGACTGCCCTTTGACGGACGGCGACGGAGGCCACATCCTGTCCAATGGGGACGAGAAGCTGGCGGAGAGGATGGTCAAAGACTCTGAACCTCGCAAGTCCATCGGTGGGTTCAAGATGGAGGACAAGATAGATGAATGGATGAACAGACAGGGCAGTGTAGTACATGTACCAGTGTGGTGTGTCTTCATAACAGTGTGTATGTTTTCCACCCCGCCCAGGAGGGGAGGGGGAGAGCGAGGAGGATGAGGAGGACGAAACGGTCACGGAACTGAAGAAACCAAACTCTGACGAGGTAAGAGTCATCGATAAGCGATTGGTTGATCGATGGGTTGATGGATGAGTGACTAGTCTGTGCTCGGTGATTGTAACAAATGAAAAAAAAAACTTTCTCTTTTTTCCTCAAACGCCGTCAGGGTACGGCCAGCAGTGAGGTGAACGCTACGGAGGAGATGTCGACTCTCGTCAACTACATAGAACCTGTCAAATTCAAGAGCTTTGAGGTGGCAACCAGTAAGTGTGTGTGTGTGCAGATAGAGAGTGAGTGATGTAGTAAATCACATGTTAGACCTAAACCCAGCTATGGTGCCACAGGCGAAATCATTCCATTCTAGTGGACTCTAATCAAGTTTCCTTTGGTTGGATGTGAAAGTGTGTTTGCGCAGGAGTATGTGTGTATTCGAGTGATAGAGTGTGATGTATGTCCTTGACGTCATGTACAGGGTGTGTGTGTGTGGGAGGACGAGGCTCGTTAGTTCTTAGCACCTCTCCTATGCAGCTCATTAGGCTGACAAGCCGGCAAAATGACTCATTTACGGTTAATGATCAGTCCTGTCGCGCGGGCCTGTCGCCCATAGATCTTAATCAATTCCTGCACCGCGGGTTTGATTTTTGTCATTCGTTCTCATTTTCTGTTCCCCCTTTTCGTTCTCTCTCTGTCTCTCTCTCTCCTTCTGTCTCTTTCTCCCTACCAGAGAGGAAAAAGTACTTTGAGATGTCGTCGTTCGTGGAAACGAAAGGCATGGACACGCTGAAGAGTGCCCCCATCGAGTTCGTCGAGTATCCTTCTGAAGGTTGTCGTCCCTTTGCGATTACAAAACCAATGAGCTGTCACTGCAAAGCTCATCTCCTGTCCTGAAAAAAAGTATTGGTGATACACACATGACTCGTGTGTCATTAAAGGACTTGTTGGGCAGTTTGGCCCATTAGTTACCCAATATGTGATGAGAGGATTGGCGTGTAGATGGCTCGGTCCGGTGTGCATGCTAACACTTTAGCGTACAGCGTGTTAAGTCATTTGCTGTGCGCGTATACTCTGTGTAGTCCTTAACGGCATTCCTCCAGGTACAACAAAAACCAGCTGAGCAGGATCTACCCTAAAGGGACCCGGGTCGACAGCTCCAACTACATGCCTCAGCTCTTCTGGAACGTGGGCTGCCAGATGGTGGCGCTGAACTTCCAGACTCTCGGTAGGTCCCGCGTTACCTTCAGCCTCGGACGGCGAGAGGCTAGATCTCTTACTTGGGGAGGGTTGGCGTACTGGGTGGCCAAGTTAAAATAAATGATCGAAATCTAAGGTCTTAAAAAGTATTAGTATTCTTTGTCTGCTCTTATGTACTTTGTTTCTTTATTTTGGTTTTTAAATTGGTCTTCAAACCAATTCCCAGCTAGCATTGCAGTAACCTGCAGATACCCTGGTGTACATGATATCATATGAGTCTCCTCAGTCCCATAAATAATTCAGTACTTGAGTCTCGGGCCACGACTCTGAAGGCGTCTTCTAATCCCTCCATTCCCCTCTTCCTCTCTCCCCATCTCTCCACCCCCACTATCTCTAACTCTGCCTTTCTCTCATGCCTCAACCTCTCTCTCTTTCTCCATGCTGCTCTCCATCTCTTCCTCCCTCCTCCCCCCCCCCCCCCTCTCTCTTCCCCCTCTCTCTCCTCCAGACCTCCCCATGCAGTTGAACATGGGAGTGTTTGAGTACAACGGTAATATTGGCTACCTGCTGAAACCCGAGTTCATGAGACGGACGGACAAACACTTTGACCCTTTCACCGAGAACATAGTGGACGGGATAGTCGCCAATACTGTCAAAATCAGGGTATGGAGAACGTTTTTATCTGTCTGTGTGTATTTACGTGTAGTACATGTGTGTACCGGTGTGATTGATGGGAGGTAAGTGAGTAAAAACATTGCATCTTCTCATTTGTTTTGTCAATACAAGAGGACATCAAGTTCTTATAATGGAAATGTCTAATCTTAACGTGAACCAGGTGATCTCAGGTCAGTTCCTGACGGATAAGAAGGTGGGCGTGTACGTGGAAGTGGACATATTTGGACTTCCTGCCGACACCAAGAGGAAGTACAGAACCCGAACGTCCAATGGGAACTCGCTAGACCCCGTCTGGGATGATGACATGTTTGTCTTCAATAAGGTAGCGCGGACACACACACACACACACACACACCTTCCTCACTTCCCTTTATCACCATAAAAGGGATATAAAGATGATTTGAATTTTTTTGTTTAGTTGACCGTTCTTCATTTTTCAAATATCTATCAAATCGATCTATCATCCTCTCATTTTCCACCTCTCTCCTTTCTCCCCTCCTCCCTCCATCTCTCCAGGTGGTCCTCCCTACCCTGGCCTCTCTGAGGATAGCGGTGTTTGAGGAGAACGGCAAGTTTGTCGGCCACCGCATCCTCCCGGTGTCCGCCATTAGACCGGGTCAGTACACACACACACACACACACACAGTTCCTAAACCGCAAATGCTCTCAGTATCTAAAGCATCAGGAGGGTTCGGGTGCAAGTGTTTCCTGTTCAAAGATTTGAGTCGATAAATCTCAATTAAGTCTATGAATGATATCACACTGTTTCACTGCTTGGTGTTTTTTCCTGTTAAAACAATGAATCACTGAGCTCGACTATCCAGTAGACACTAGTTAGTTACGTAGTTGTGTGTTCCAGGCTACCACTACATCAACCTGAAGAATGAGCTGAACCAGCCCCTCCTTCTGTCCTCCCTGCTGGTCTACACCGAGGCTCAGGACTACATCCCTAATGAGCACCAGGGTAAGAATACTACACTACCCATAACCCTCTACTTCAGCCCTGCTGGTCTGGGGCTGAGGCTCAGGAAGTCAAGATCAGGAAGTCAGGATGATATGGTGTGTGTGTGTGTGTGTGTGTGTGTGTGTGTGTGTGTGTGTGTGTGTGTGTGTGTGTGTGTGTGTGTGCCAGAGTACGCAGAGGCCCTGACCAACCCCATCAAGCACGTCAGCCTGTTGGACCAGCGAGACAGACAGCTGGCTGCTCTGCTAGAGGACATCAACGAGGTGAGACACGTGTCTGTGTGTTTAATAATAACAATCTAAAACTTTATCGACCCCCGTAGGGAAATTCTCTTTTTTTACATGCCCCCCCCCCCCCTCCAGGGAGGTCAGTGTGTGCGCGCATGGACTCAGATATTTTCCCTTATATTCCCAACACCCCTGATGTCATTTTTGGTCAATGAAGAGCAGAGAGAAAGTTGTAAGCTGACCCAGTATCAGCCCTTAGCCGCACAGAACAGTATCGGTGTGTTTCGTAAGCTGATGCCTCTGGCAGCCTTGGATGAGTCTTCAATACACCTCTTGATCAATAATTCACTGACTTGCTGTTACAGGCTTACAGATTACAGACTCAAGGCATGTCTCTCTCTCTCTCCCTCCCTCCCGCCCTACAGCACGTCCCAGACCAGCCCAATCAGGGGGAGACCGAGAAAGAGAATGACTTCAACCAGGGAGGTCGACTCCCCTCCCCTTTCAACAACCTCCCTCCTTCCTCGACGGAAGAAGTCTCTGACATCATCGGCTCACCTGGACCAGGTAGACGCACACAAGCGCACAAACACACCAATGCGCAGAAACACACAGAGGCAGAAGTGTTGTCTCAGCGCCCTCACGCGTCGCTGACATCCCACCTCCGTCCGCTGAGTCTCATCTGTGCTTTGGTGTGAAGAGACGTCTGCATCACAAATCAATATGAAGTCAAAGGAGGGATTCAAAAACACCACACACACATCCAAGAGGTGTTTTTTGGGATGCACCACCACTGGTATTAGATATTGGGGTAAATTGCACAGAGCCACAGCAGAAACCAAAAGCAGTTATATTCCCGCTGTTTGCACGTGGTTCATGTTCCCATCGCCCATTTCACACATTCTGTCTGTCTGTATCTCCTCCTGTACGTCTGTCTGTGTCTGTGTGTGTGTGTGTGTGTGTGTGTGTGTGACCAGGTCAGAAGGAAGACCTCATAGCTACCGTTCTATCAGGTAAAGTCATTCCAGCACATCAGTTTTCACCCAGAAATGTGCTTTGTGTCGTTTTCTGTTTTACACTCGGCTGTTAATTCAAGCATATTGGATCATCACGTAGAAATGTCTAGACGTGTACAGGTGTACATGTCTGATACAATAGTACATCATTCTCAGTATATTCATGTCTGTCTGTCTGTCTGTCTCTCAGACCTGCAGGTCCAGTCTATAGACGAGTTGAGGGAGCAGAAGAACTATGCGAAGCTGCTGAAGAAACATGGCAAGGAACTCAAAGAGCTGCGCAAGAAACACTTTAAGAAGGTACACACACACACACACACACACACACACACACACACACACACACTTAATGAAAACACTCATACACATCTGCATTTATGAAATTCATCATTTGTTAATTTACCAATTTATATTTATTTGTCACCTGTATATAAATCTGCACGTGAACAATAAGTAAATATTAAGATGAATAAGAGTTAAGAGAGAAGATCAGTTGTGTGTGCTTATATGTTTCAAATGTGTGTGTGTGTGTGTGTGTGTGTGTGTGTGTGTGTGTGTGTGTGTGTGTGTGTGTGTGTGTGTGTGTGTGTGTGTGTGTGTAGGTGTGGACTCAGAGTAAGGAGCAGAAGAGTCGGTGTACCCAGCTTCAGTCCGACACCCAGAAGAGGCGTAGTCAGATCCTCAAACGCAGCCTCAAAAAGAAGTAAGGATGGATGGATGGATGGATGGAGGGAGACGAACGGGGAGATCTATTGGGAGGGAGAAAGAACCTTAAATGCAGCCTCGAGTATGAACAAAGGATGGAGGAAGGAAGGGAAGGAGGAAAGATGGATGTATGCATCGTGTAAAGACAGAAAGAAACAAATGAGGGGATGGAGGGAGAGAAAAAAAATCACTCAAAATGCCTCGAGATGAAGAAGTAAGAGAGGAGGGAGGGAGGGAGGAAGGAAGGGAGGGAGGGAGGGAGGGTTCAGTTTCACTTTTATTTGTACAGGAAAGATTAAAAAAAAATACAAAAACTGTTCAAATTACATTAGAATTGCAGTTGACAGAACCTGACCCAGTTCCATAACTCTGTGTGTGTGTGTGTGTGTGTGTATGTGTGCGTGTGTATGCGTGTGCGTGTGTGCGTGCGTGTGTGTGTGTGTGTGTGTGTGTGTGCAGCGAGCCCCAGGAGCCGGTGCAGACGGAGCTGACGGCGTTGGAGCAGGAGCTCCAGAAGCAGACGGTGCAGCTGAGGGAGTGGCAGATGCAGGAGCTGCTGAAACTACGGCAGCAACAACACACACTGGAGAGAGAGAGGAAACACACACACACGCAGCAGGTAGAGAGGACACACACACACACACACACACACACACACACCTACACACACACACCTCCCACTGTATTCCTCTTAGAAAGTCATGTATATACACTCAGAGTGCGTTATGAACCGATCTCGAAGAAACTTTGTTCTGTCACATACTTGGAAAAACTACACACACACACACACACACACACACACACACACACACACACACACACACACACACCCTGACAGGCTGCTGCTGCGGTGTGTTTCAGGCCTTCCAGAAGCTGAAGGAGACGGCTCATGAATGCCAAGCAGCTCAGCTGAAGAACCTCAGGGAGATCTGTGAGAAGTAAGTGCTGCCACTTTACTGTGTAGCTTTTTATTTAGACTGAAGACTAAATCGGTTTGACAGGAAGAACCTTGAGCCCGCCGGGGCAACACCCGGTGTCAGGTAGGGGTTCCTCCGGTGCACAGGAAGTGACGCGTTTCTGTTTTCGGGTTTGTTTGGAATAAATAGAAGAACCGGGTAGTTAGCATGAGCAGCGATAGCCACCGTGACTGAACAGACAGAGAAAAGAGCGCCACCTATCGACAGAAGGAAGAAGACGTCACAGTGCTGGACTCAGTTTGATTCGCCGCCAGCATCCAGGCTGCTTTCTGTATCTCTCCATCAGTAATTGCAAATGACTGAAGTTGTTTCTTGATAAAAGTGACTCCAGAAATAATAAAAACTGTGATTTCATTGGTGCATCCAGTATAACGTGTGACTGTGTTGTCCAGGGAGAAGAAAGAGCTACAGAAGATCTTGGACAGGAAGAGAGTGAACAGCATCAGCGAAGCCAAGACCCGCGACAAGGACAAAGCTGAAACGTAAGCGTGTGTGTGCGTGTGCGCGTGTGCGCGCGTGCGTGTGTGTGTGTGTGTGTGTGTCCGCCTTTCAGAGTTCAGCTTGAGATGTCAGAATGATTTAGATTCAAACTTTTTTTTTTCCCTTTTTTTTTTCCTTTCTCTCTCTCCGTCTTCCTATCTCTCTCGCTCTCTCTCTGTCTTCCTCTCTCTCTCGCTCTCTCTCTGTCTTCCTCTCTCTCTCTCGCTCTCTCTCTGTCTTCCTATCTCTCTCGCTCTCTCTCTGTCTTCCTCTTCTCTCTCTGTAGGGAACTGAATGAGATCAACAGGAAACATATTCAAGACTCAGTCACTTTAATCCGCAGGGTAAGTGTGTCTGCACACACACACACACACACACACACACACACACTCTTATCTCCAACAGTCCTTGAGAGTCCATTTATCTACTTTTCAGTACATTTTTCTGCCATTGTCATCAACATATTCCTCCCTCCCTCCCTCCCCCATCTCTCCACCCCTCCCCCCTTTCCTTCTACCCTCTATTCACCTCTTTCTTCTCAAAAATGTATTTTTTTCTCGTACTTGCCTGACTTTGTGCCTCCTAATCTACACCTACCATCCTTCCATCCCACCTTTCCTCTATTCATCCCTCCAATAAATTTTCTTTTCTACTCTGACTTAATCCCTCTGTTGTCCCCTCACCCCCCTATCTCCCCCATAACTTCTTCTCCCTTTGTCCCTCTTCCTCTCCCTCTCCACTCTCTCCCGCTTCACCTACCCCTCTTCCTCCCACCCCAGTTGGAGGAGGCCCAGACCCGGAGACAGGAGATGCTGATGCTGAGACAGAGGGAGGTGCTGCAACACATAGATGAGGAGCATCCAGTGGTGAGTCCACACACACACACACACACACACACACACACACTCACTCCTCTGCTTGAATCACATTTGAATTACCTCAATAGTATCAGGGCCCTTTCATTATCAACACAAAATGCAGTTAAGGCTTTTTCCACAGACAAGTGAAATAGCGTAAGTGCACCGTCAACAACATTTTCTCTCTTTCTGTCTCACCTCTCTCCCCTGCAGCTCCAGGCTCAGCTGGAGAGGGATTTGGAGGCGGAGTTTCAGCATCTGCCGGAGGAAATCTGCCAATTCCTGCAGGCGGAACTCCAGAGCAAAGGTCTCCGTAGCGACGCCCTCTTCTCGCCCTCTTCCAATAACAGCAGCCCCAGCTCTGGCTCGGGTGTGTCGTCCAACTGCTCCACGCCCACTTTACCCTCCACGCCCAATCGGATCGCCTGGAACAGGAGCCTGGACAATAGCACAGCCTCATTGGCCGAATCCACTTCCTCGTCCATCACTCCTGTCCTATCAGAGGCTGAGATATCATTCAGTTAAAATTAATCAATGTAAAAAAACAAAACGCATAAACTCAACTAGGGTCTATAATGATAATAATGTGGGATAGTAATAATATGGGGTATTTACTTTTACTAACTAATTTTATTCTTTTTTTTGTTTTATTTTTTATCACAGACTTTGTCTTGTTCTTGTCTACAGAGCTTTATTGTCGGTCTTTATCTTGCTGTTGATGTTTTTTGTCTGACTGTACATCAAGCGTCTTGTTGGAAGTCCATGACGAGTCACAACCAACTTTTTTCACATTTCCGTGTCTTTTTGTCTTGCTGCTTTTAATATTTTACACCCCTTTACACTTTTTAATTTTTTTTGTCTGGTCAGTTAACTCATCGGCTTTATGTGGATAGTTCTTGGTATTGAAGCCACTCCCACACAGCTTTATCCTCTTTGACTCTCCTTTTTGTAATTTACAACTTCAAGCAGTCAGGTGAAATGTTAGGTTGTTCTTGGTTCAAGCTTTCATTCCTTGAGAACGACAAGTGTCCAAGTGTCCAAGTCACGTGTTTGCATTTGTTCAGGAAGCATTTTGATCATTTGTAACATACAGATTTTACTTTTGCAATCAAGGAAACCACATTTTCTCCATTTAATTAGAATGATCAAATACCAGAGAGCAAGTGTTGAATTTTCAAGGAATTTCAGTCCTATAGTCCTACAATTTGTGGACAAAATTAAAGAGGTTTGGGGTTTTAGAATCAGAAATTAGTACGAAGAGGCGAAATTAAGGAAATGGGGCTTGAAAAAGGTTTTCTAAAGTAAAGGTTTTTAAAATCTTCAAAATGTGAAAGTTTTAGTTGTAATGACAGGAGCTGACCAGCAGGGGGTGCTGCTGTCTTAACTGTTTTTTAATCGATTGCTGAACGGTATGAGTTATCTGTTCAATCAATTGTGCAGCCAGATTACTCTATTTTACACACACACACACACACACACACACACACACACACCCCTGCCTAGCCAGGCTTTTCAGCATCATCATCATCATCAGGATTAGTCTTTGGCCTTTAACCTCCAATCAAAATCTAGCCATGGTTGTGTGGGGAAGGGTCAGGGCTCTCCCGTTTGTGTGTGTGTGTGCAGAGAGAGGACAGAAAGGAGGGGAGAGAGAGTAATGCAACACTTTCACTTTCGAGAGGCGTGTGTAAGCAGATATTCTCTCTCTCTCTCACTCAAACACTCTCTCACACACACACACACACACACACACACACAGATAATCATGGACATTATGCACCAAAGAACATACTGTACTGATGCGTCCATGAGAGTTGGGTCCACACACAAAACTCTCTAGGATGATCGTCAAAGTGAATAATCCAGTCTCCACATACGCACACACTTTAGGGAGGAGTCTTAATACTTTTGCAAATATCTGAGATTACTGAACTCTGCAGGGGTGGTGTGTGTGGGTGTGTGTGTGGGTCGGTCGTTGACAGGTTAATCCCTCGAAAAGACATCTGCTTTTTGGGACTGTAATGCCTCCTACTAAATGGAAAGTGTTTGCTCGGTGCATGTGTGTGTTGGTGTGCTTGTCTTGCCGCTTTTTGCGCTGAAAAACATCATAGACTGTAAAGGCAAAGCCACTCTGGGACACGGTTGACATTTTCTTCCTGTGATAAGACCGTTCAGTCAACGTTCATGATGACTTAAAGATGAACTGTTGTTGTAAACATACACCCGTTTTATCTAAATCACAAAGTGGGGCTGCAGTGGAGAAGAGTGTCCCATCCCCCCCCTAATTGAGACTTTGTAGATTTGCCCAAATTATTATTATTTTGGTGTCAAGGTCACTGGCAGGAAATCCTCTCGGTGCACAGGAAGTGACGAATCAAAACTTCTCTCCGATGACGCCAGACACTAAGAAGAAGGAATTTACATCGGAGTAGTTTGCAGTTTGCTCCCTTCACATGATTTCTGGGTAGCAAAGCCTCAAAACCTGCAGAGTTCACGTAGTGCTAGAATATCCCACACAAACCAAAATATCAAACGCAGCAATGTGGCATTCAAACCAAACGGTACTTTAACTAAATTGTCTATGCCTTTTCTCTCTTTTATTTATTCCTGTTTGGTTGATGGTGAAATGTTTTTGTTTTTTTTCAGTTTGAGGGGTGAAATGCTTGGTCTCTGTGTATATGTAGTCTGTGAATACGTTTAGCGTCACAAGTTTTACTACTGACCGCAAGTGCTGGAGGGAGAGGTGGAGGGGTGGATGAGGAGAGGAGGGGTAGTGGCTGCTTTTCTCTTTAGAAGTAGAGGTGGGTTTCAGTTTTTTGGGATGAAATTCTTTTAGAAAGACTATAAAATGAGTCTCCTCTCGCTCTCTCCTCCCCCCCCACCTCCCTCTCTCAAAGCACTAGTTGCCTGTCTGTCTGATTACCCCCCACCCCCCCTTGTAAACCACCACCATCAGAATCACCATCTATTTAAATGGTATTTTAACAACTTTGAACTTTTCCTCTTGTTTGAGGCGTCCGTGCGGGTTGCTAGGACAACCGGGTGTCTCTAAACTTGGTCCCTAGTGGACCAACATTTTGTTTGTGTGGGAAAAGTTGGAGAGAGAGTCCATTTCAACCTGATGTCAGATAAACGATTACAAATCTAAAATGTGTCTAAAATGTTCACTCAACACAGAGCCACGGAGAGTCACACAGCTTTTTCTCTCCCAGTTTGTTTAGGTCAGTCCAACAGTCCCTTCTTTAAATGAATACACTGACTTTTCCATCTTTGATAATATTACCTTTGTGCAATGAGAAGACCGCTAGCCATTTTACCTCCTGCATCAGATATTGACATTGATCAAAGGGCTTATTTGCCACGTCATGCCAAGCTGCAAGGTGGCCGATTCCAGGTCGAGGGTCAAATCTCCGATGCAGCAGGACATCAAATGTGTCCACTCTGTTCACCAAAATCATCTTGAGCATTCAGAATAACACTTCCTGTCTGTTGTGTTTGAATCTGACTTGTACATTATAACCAGGTACTTTTATCATGTGTATTTTTGGGATGAAATATCCCTTTTTTTAATAATGGGATTTAAGATAACCCCCTTTTAAGCTGAGAGTCTTTTTATGTCCTTAATGCACTTTTATCGTCCTCTTCTATGTGTTCTGTGACATGGACGCCAATACAACCACTTTCCAATGATTTGTACCTTTTTGCCTCAAGTTAGTTTATTTTTATTAGGTACTGGCCCGGGGCGAAAGAGTGCCTGAGCACATTTTGAGTATTTGAAAACAAACGGGGGAGAGTTTATTTGCCTCAACATTCAGAAAAGGTTTGTGATATTGGGCATTAAACATTGTCCCACAGAGCATAATTGCATGAACAACTTCAAAAACCTGACTTCAGAGCCATCTATAACCTTAGAAAACCAAGGTCAGAACAAGGTCACGACTTATCCGGCAAGTGACGTTTCCACACAAAGCTCAAGTTTCAGTAGGAAAACCTCAACTTCACAGGTGCTCGTGGGTTAGGAAAAGCGTAATTGAAAATGACACCAGGCTGATACAGTGTAAAAGTATAAAGAAACCTAGAAGAAAATGCTAGAAAACAAACTCAAGCTCAAGTGGTTGAAATATTTGAAATGTGTGTTTTCAAGCACGCTTTGCGCCCCGGTCTGTAGGCTCTTACTCTACTGTAGAAAGAAACGGTTGTTGTTTCTATATCGCTGCCAGTGGCTTTTAATTGTAGAGGTAGGCGCAGCGGTCTGAAATACAAGAAGACAACCACTGCAAATCGAAGACGGTTCACAGGTGGAACTGCTGGATTCATTCGTGTACAGTGGACTGTCGGATAACGTTCTTTCGCTGCTGACTCACCTGCTGTACAGTGTCATATGGTGTTGAGGCGAAGAATTAGGTATGGTCTTTATGGGCCTCCATGTTGAACCATGAGAACCAAAAAAAAAGGACCAGCTTTAGCTCACTTTCTTACACTTAGCGCGACAGGAGAGAGAGAGCGGCACAGTTGGTGCGCTAACGCCGTTAGCCAGTTTCCTACCCGCCAGAATGGGGCCTTGGGGTCGATTGTTGTTAGCCGCGAGCGCTAGCCTCCGTTCGCTCTGCCCTGCTTATGTTGGAACCATGCAGACAGACAAACACATCACACTTCTAATGTCCTTTGACACAAACACAGCACTAAACGGTTGAACACTATGCTCACTTCAGCATTTCACACACTCCTCAACGTTATTAGACATTTGGTCGGACTGCCCTCCCTCAGGCTCACCCTAGGGCCTCTGGCAGTCTTTCTCTCTCTCCCTCTCTCTCTCTCTCCCCCTTTCCTCTTCATCGTCTTCGACCGTCTTTTACTTTTTGGACTCATTCAAAGCAGCAGAAGAAGACCGGACAATTCAATGGATAAAGGAAGAGAGCGGAGGAAATGTAGACTAGGTAGACAAATAGTTTTTTTTTCTTGACACTGTACATGTAAGTGTATATGGTTGGCGGAGTTAAAGGGAATACTATACAAAGATCCAGATGTAATATTTTATTGTTCCTTCATAATTAATATAAAGTGTATGTCTGAACGTTCAATAATAAATACTCAGCTTTGTCGTACAGAGATGAACCCTGGCTGTTTCCTGGTGTTGCATCCACACATGTAGTAATTAGGTCTTTTCTGCACTTCCTTAAATACTTTATTTTGGTTTCTGCTTTTGGTTTCTTTGTCATGTGGTTGTGTGTGTGTGTGTTTTCTTTCAGGGCTTCGGGCTATTTGGGCACTCCACTCCCATTCATTTGTAATGGAAAACTTCCATTATTTACAACGCTTTGCTGTCTCATGCGTTTTGAGTTTATGGACTATGACGTTTGCTCATTTTTAAGGCAGAGTTTGTCCTTTTCACTCTTGTTATTCAGAGACTTGATTGGCAATTGCGTTATCAGCGGGGCAGCATAGTGAGTAGGGAGGCCGCCCTTCAATCTGAAGACCTGGGTTCAAACCAAGTTAGTGACCAACGTGTCCTTGAGCAAGACACTTGTCCCTACCAGCTCCTGAGAAAATAGTTATTATTATAAGAAAAACAAGACATCCATTAGAACAGACAGCCCCACAAGCCTTTCAGATAGATGATCTTACCAAAAAAAAACACAAGAAAATTGGCTTTGGACTGAAAGAAATGATATTTGGTCTTAAGACGGATATTGTGACCATGGTACTCCAACAACTGGTTTTGGAGCTGGGTGAGACAGGAGCTGGCAATTGGCTCCCAATTAATGTGGCGAACCAAGTGGCGGTGACATTCTGGGTTCAAATCCAGTCTGGGACCTTTGTCGCAGGTCACCTTCTCTCTCTCTCTACTGCCAACTATCCGATAAAGGCAAAAATGCCCCAAATACTGTAGGGTTGTTCCTTATTCTTATTGAAAATGCCTCAAAATGCTGCCTATGCACTATTGCTCTGATTTATCAGATTAAATGAGATGATGCATTATATGAGCGTTTCCCTTCACAGGAGTAGTTCAATGTAAAAGGAGCCTATATTAACGCTAGCTTGTATAGCTCTGCCTTTCAGGGAGTCAGTCAGTGGTGGTTCAGCAGTGTCCTCCTCTCTCCCATCTTTCTTTTCGCTCCAATATTAGGCTCCGAGGCCTGTTTGATGCGTGAACAAACATGCATCAACACTATTGTACAGCTGGATCTCAGAGGCTGGCAGTGGTGTGTGTGTGTGTGTGTGTGTGTGTGTGTGTGTGTGTGTGTGTGTGTGTGTGTGTGTGTGTGTGTGTGTGTGTGTGTGTGTGTGTGTGTGTGTGTGTGTCCCTCCCATCAATCTGTAGTCCCCAGGTGGTTTTGTCTCGGTCGAGAGCATAGCGACTTACTCAGATGCGCACACATGCTAGTGCGGGCTGTTTTGTATCAGCAACAGCAGTAGAAGTGTGACTATAGCAGTACATTGACAGCCAGGCCACACACACACACACACACACACACACACTGCAGCTGTGGTGTGATGGATTTAGTACTGTCATCGATAAAATGGATTGTGCAGCCATGCTGATGTCAGTATGACACACACACACACACTTACTCAGCAAAGAGAGCTAGTGACACCATAGACTGCTGTGAGGTAAACCACCACTGTATCTAGAAAATGCGTCATGCTGTGCCCTCCATCTCACACACACACACACACACACACAGTCTCCCAATCATTTCACATTTCCTTTTTATGACTCGTCTGTGCAGCTTATGGTCCAGACGGCAGCTTTATCCTCTCACTCTCTCATCCCTTCTTCCTCCACTCTTCTTCCCCTCCCCTCTCCCTCGCTACTCACCATTATATATTTTTTGTTATCAGATTATTGTAATCTGACTGCTTCTAATGAGTTACTCCTAATCCTGCTCTTCTGATATCATTCCTTGATCTCCCCCTTCTTTCTTTCCTTTCCTCTCTTTCTCCAAACTCATCTACTTCTTTCCAATCATCCCCCCCACCCTCATCGTCACCTTCCCTCTTCTTTTCTCCTTCTCTTTCTTTACAGAGAAGTAATCTTTCTTACTTTCTTTCGTAATCTCATAGTATAATCTTTCTTTCTTTCTTTCTTTCTCTCCCCTCCATTCTTCTTCTTTCTTCATCTCTCTCTCCTCCAGATATTATAAACAATCTCATT
This sequence comes from Hoplostethus atlanticus, assembly GCA_034670405.1. NCBI lineage: Eukaryota > Metazoa > Chordata > Actinopteri > Trachichthyiformes > Trachichthyidae > Hoplostethus > Hoplostethus atlanticus. Next base: position 1,246,597 of record JAXDDX010000102.1, read on the forward strand.
TGTAGAGGCAAATCCAAAGGCTTATATCTCCTTATCACACACACACACACACACACACACACACACACACACACACACACAGCTCTGCTCAAAATAGACTTTTACCCTACAATAAAAAACAGACCTTGCCACTCTCATCCTCTCACACTCATCCAACAACAACCCCCCCCTCCCCTCTTTCTCTCTCACCCTTTCATTCCTCTCTCTCATTGCCTCTCAAACTCCTTTTGCTTTTCCTTTCTATCCTTTTCCATTTGCTAAAAGTCTGGTCTATCCCCTCGCTTTTACTGCATCCATCTCTCTTTATCCCTCCCTCTCTCTCTCTATCCTCTACATCCTCTCATCCACTCGCTCCAAGCTCTGTCTCTCTCTCTCTCTCTCCCTCTTTTTTTCCCTCGCTCTCTATCCTCGCTGACGGTGCTGTTTCTCTTTATCCTTTCCACATCCTCTTTCGTTCTCCGGCCACTGAATCCTCCCCATCTCCACGTACCTTTCTCATCCCCCTTTCTCTGTCTGGATGTCTCTTTGTCGCCGATTGTCGAGCACATTTTAACCGAACCTCTGAAATGTGGCCGGGCTCAGCTGGCTTGAAACAAATAAATAAGGCCTAAATAAAAAAAACCTTGAATGGGAACATTAAATAGCTTGAGTAGAATTCCAGCTACGTTTCCTTGTCCGGGGAGCAATGACGTTATTTTTCTGAAGACAAGTAAAAGTAAAAAGTTTCATATATAATAAATAAAGCAAATTAACCAACCAAGAAATTGAACAATAAGTTTACGCGTGGAGGTAAACATCTGTGCCCAAGAGAGGCGAGACGATCAACGTAGCGTGCCACTTCCTGTCTTCTTCTAAATCCTACAGGATGAAGCTGTTTCAACATCAACTCCATCACTTCCCTCTCATGTTTCAGTTTGTTTATTTCTTTTTCCCCCATGTTTGTCTCTCTCATGTTCTGGTCTCATTCGCTTTCTGTCTCTCTCTCCATCTCTCTCTCTCTCTGTTGTTCCTCCTCCTCTCTCCTCCAGCTCTCCCTCGGGGCCACTGTGTTTACTCCTCTTCTCTTCCTCCCGTTCTCCTCCAGCGGAGGATGGAGACGTGTCACGGCGCCGTGGTTACCGTGGGGTTGCCGTGGGAATAACAGCTGCCACTCCATTGTTCAGAAACTGTCAGAGAAGAACAGCGGGGGAAGGAAGAAAAAAAAAAAACTCCTCGGAGTGAAAAAGTAAAGCATAAACTCTGTTAAACCCCGGAGTGGAACTTTTGATTGTTCTCCCGACAGACCAGCCTTAAAAAGTGCATGTGTGGATGAACACACCTGCACACTGGTCCTGGTTTTTCACTTGTCAATTTTACCTAAATAATGAAGGAAGTGCACAAAGATGGCAGCTTACATCTTTCCCTCTTCCCCTGGAAGCATTTCACGGATGGCGACTTGCAGGATGTCCAAACTCTTAGGTTTACATGACGTGCAAGTTCAACGTCAACGAACACTGTATATCGTGGCGTGGTAAAAAATTCATCTTAAAACAGATTTGAAAACTGTTTTTAAATGCTATCAAAGAGATATTTAGGTCCGACTTTCACAAAACGATGCAGAGTTTCCTTGATTTCCAAACTGGGACAGCGTTGTCACACCAGGAAGCCACCGTCGTCACGCCACCTTTCCATTTGTTCCACTCATGATTTCAAAAAGCTGTTTGCAGCTGCCAGCCTAAGTGGATTTTACCCTTCTGTAGTAGTTCAACTTGTTCCCTGCATGCTGTGCTGTGAAAAACTGCAGCGTAGGTGCAGAGTGGTGAGGTTATTTGGACTCAAAAGGCATCACTTTTCTCAAAGAAGAAGAAGATGTACTGGATGTACAGCAGCCAATCACTACATTGCTTTTTAGGAGTAAAAAGCATTTGTGTCTTCCCATATTCCTTTGAGACGTGCGAACACATCTTTAACCAGAATTAACAGGTTGCTCTATTTAGAGATGGACTAGCTGCCATGGGGGTGTGAACCTGTGACCTTTTGATTGGTAGGGTCAGGACAGGTCAATCTCTCTTCCACCCCTATTATATATATTATTCAGCGGCCTGAGATTTAGATACAAATGATCTGATTTAAAGCCCTTTGGGACAAGGATGCAACCTTTTAATTGTTGTTTTACCGGAGACCAAATGGAATCTGATCCCAGGCCTTTAATCAGCCATGAAATGATCAAGTATGTGCCAATGTAACAACACATGATACAATCCCTTTGTTGTGGTCACTCTTGAGTTGAAATACCCCACTGACCCAGTTGAAATGGATCCTTTTTCAAATGCTGGGCATATGACTATCTGCTCTATTGGAAATGCATACTTGCCACATACTAGTACGGAGGTGAGAAAAGCAATGCTTAGACTTCAGTGACATTTGACACCCAAAGGCTTTATCACTCTTTGACTGAGAAAACCAGATTTCCGGTGTTAATAAAAGCCCTGACTCGAGCAGGAGCAGTGTAATAGGATGCAGGTATTATATGGTTGTCGTCTTTATTGGAATGAAGATGTCGCCTTTTGAAAGGAAGCCGAGCTTCGCGTCTCTTCCAAAACACTGGGATGGAAAGGCATTACAATCTGACCATACAAACGTGGAACTTGACAGGAACGCCACATTTGCGAGGCCTGCCAGTATATGATGGAAGAAAAAAAAACAGTATTTTGTGCGCGGCTCGTTGTATCATAAGACTGGATCGCTTCCAAAAAGCCGGGGGCTCATTTACAGTAAGGTCTTCCATTCAAATGTGTGAAAAAAAACAGCGTGTGGGCAGAAATCAACGTCAACAGCGTTATTTATGAACTAGACCTGGATCAGTTCCCAGCTCTATGCTACGACGTGTACACATCTGAGAGAGGTGGGAGGCGTGCGAGTGTAGATAGGGCCTGTTTTGCTAAAAGGCCTACAGCATTCAGTGTGCAGAACAAATCGAGGTTTGGTAGCAGAAACGCTTCCAGCTTTCTGAAACGTCAACGGTAAACGGTCACGGTTTTGGTGTCAGTCCCTCAGAATCAAAGAGCAAGGGGCTTCTTTCTAGACCGACGTTCAACAATCACACGGGGAGAAATCCATCGTAGAAGAGGAAGAGACACCGATTTCTCCACTGACAGTAGCCTCAATAGACCAGAATGCAATGCAGCCGCAAGATGTTTTTCTCGACTGGAAAAACTCACTCTCTCGCTCTCGCTATGCTATCGCTCTCTCCACCTACGTGTACAAACAACAGCTGAAGGGAACGATTTCAGGTCCGTTCTCTAGGGGTCGTGGAAAGGCATTCTGGGATACATCGGAAATCCCTAACTGAAGTAGAAGCAGATGCGGCACGTTGAGGTAAAGTGGGGACACCGCAAAAGTAAAATCACAACACAATACGTCCTGGAATGCATTGGACATCGTAGATTGGTGTGAGAGTATCTGAGGGTTGAGTCGTAGTCGATTGCAGTTTTGTCAGCATGATTAACAACTGTTCTGAAAAAACTGTTCTGATGATGATGAGCAGCAACTTATTTCTTCTTATTTCTTATTTCCCTGAAATCATTTTTTGTCATTGGTTGACTTTTGAGGAGATCACTTTGAAACATAATGGTCACAATTTAGTTCAGAAGTTACTATTTGTTCAATCAGTTCCCAACCTAGAAACTGTTATTTCAAAGGACAGAGGAATTGGAAATGTAGAAAATGACAGATAAACTCAGGAACATATTTGGAGAGACATTTTCTGTACAATTCAGTCGACTTTTTTGTATTGTTACTAAGCAAACCCCCTCCAACAGAAATCAAGCCTACATACTAAGAATAACATGCACTGCTGGAACAAACCCTGCTCATTATCTCGTTTATTCAAGCATTCGCACCACCGGCAACGTTAACAGGTGACACCTTAGGATCGGAGGGCGAGTTGGGACTCGATCCAGCATCCTGGTGAGTCACGAGCATCTATTTATCAGATTCTCTACCCATGCGCGTGTCACCGTGTTTCCATCACCACTGATACACCGCTGACAACAAACGATTTTTTTTGCGCGCCCCCGTGGAGTTCGCTACCACTTCTGATCCCACATTATTTATCCGAGGACTCCTTCTGTCGTCTGTTGTTACAGACGCTCAGACACAAACAACCAATGGATGCTCTCGCTCGGTCGCACGCTGAGAACACGCTGACACGCCAGTAGGAGTTGTCACCGCGTGGTGTTTTCAGAAGTAAATGTGTGTTGTGATGAGCGTATGAAACACACACACAATGTATTTTAAGTGGAAGTGAAGCATAACTGTGTAGTCGGCCTAATTCAGATTGATATACTGCAGTAACTCAGTAGATGTCCCTCTCAGAGCTGGGTGACCTCTATAATTCTGTCAAGTGATTGGTCATTTTCATAACAGCCCCTGTAATACTTGAGCTTAAGCTTGCAGGGCGCCACTTTACTTTCATATTTTCATATCATTTTTGGAAGTTGAGGCTAGAAACACTATTTTTACTAGGAGGTTTGGTATGAAAAGACACGTTTGTCCTGCTTACCTTATACATGTTAGGATAGGAGTAGCAGTGGTTCTCAATCCAGTCCTCAAGGACCCCCTGTCCTGGAGGTTTTATCTCCAGCTCTACTCAGGCACACCTGAACCAATTAGAGGCTTCACGTTGTTATGATACCTTAATTGGTTCAGGTGTGCCTGAGTAGAGCTGGAGCTAAAACCTGCAGGACAGGGGGGTCTTTGAGGACTGGATTGAGAACCACTGGTCTAATGTAAGAAGATTGACCATCTAGTTAACCAGAGCTGCTGTTGGTGTTTTTCTGCCAATCCTCCCGTCACATAATAGATACTGCAGTCCAAAAGTCAACATTTCTAACTTTGAAAGGCCCGAACTCCTTCCCTGGAAGTCCGACTGACATGAAACTGGCTAAACACATCCAGCTGTCCCTGCAGGTTTCACCGATTGGCTTAAGGAGGCTTCCATCTCAGACACCACCAGTTCAGTTTTGACTAAATTTAAGAGGGAAGATGTGGCACTGTGCTCTGGTGTTTAAAAACATCACACTGATTGACCTGATGGGGGCGCCATAACTAAAGGCCACCGGTCCAATTTGGAAATTTGGATGACACGTGTGCCTGTCTCCCTTTTCTTCTCTGAGGTAAGACCTTCCCTCCATCTTCAATTCCAAAAAAAAAAAAACCCAGACACAGTCCTCAACATTTTTCAGTCGGGTTTTATTTCATCTTTGAGAAAGCAAGAGAGAAAAAAAACGTTTGGTCTTTGTAAACATCTATATCGTTTCGTCGTTTTGTCGTCTTAAAATCGTTTTTTTGTCGTTTCATCGTTTAAAAATACCGTACTCTTTACTACGACATCTCCAACATCAACACTATTCAGAATGAGTTTAATTCATGCATCGACACACTCACGGATGGAATGATGTGAAGAGACGCACACACGCACACACACACACACCCGCACACACACACACAATAAAAAGGTAACGCTCATTGAACTTCGTGAATGTCTGTTCTACGCTCTGAGGGCTTGTTTACAAATAAAAACACCAAAACAACACAAAACAAATGCAACAAAATAATAATAAAATACATAAAATACAATATAATTATATCAAAAGCACTTTGTGACATTGTTTTACCGCTTCATGAACAGGGCTGCATGATATATTAAATAATAATAATAAGCATAAAATGATGAAGGTGAATTACAAGCATTCAGAAGATAGAGAGCAATACAGTGGCTGAGAGAATAGAGAGAGAAAGAAGGAGAAAGGGAAGGTACAAAAGAAAAGACAGCGATCAATAGATAGTGGCTGATAAACACAGGCTTCAAGGGTTTTACACACACACACACACACACACAAAAGCAGAGGAATGGATGGACTTGATAAGGGCCAGCATTGGCTCCTGTATCATACACGACACACACACACACACACACACACACACAGAAAGCAAATCGACCTAGCATCCACACACACTTACACAGCCTTCAGGTGACCGGAGGAAGGATCAGGTCAGGTTTTCACCTCAAGACCCATTTCAGTCATTTCTGCTGGAGTGCTAACATCATTGAAACATCGTCTGTGTCATTTTCATCATTGTGTGTATTTATAAGTGTGTCTGTGTGTCTAGCTGAATGAAGTGGAGTCACCGACCTTCATGTATGACAGACACACACACACACACACACACACACACGAAGAACGCACACGCATGCAAGAAGCATGCATACACACCCAAATGGAATATTATTAACACACACACACACACATTTACAGTACACTATTATACATGCATGCCACTCAACAGCAAATCAATACTAAGACAGACAGACAGACACACACACACACTATTTCTTTAAGCAAAGTGCCACCATCTATTCCCAGCCTCAATCAACAGCCAGATCCATTATAATCTAATCCCAAATCCGACAGGTAACACACACACACACACACACACACACACACACACAACACACACACACTCCTGGCTTGATTGCAAAGGAAGTGAGAGTACCAAGTACAATCTACCTGCCAATCTCTCTGCCAACACCACACACACACACACTAAGAGAGGGAATCCAATTTCCAGGCATTTTTGTTGTGGGTCAGGTTGGCATTGTAATTGATTAATCTATTGTATGGGATTCTGCCAGGGACACACAGGGCTAGCCCTTATAATCAGATTACAACACCAATTGACACACACACACACACACAAAGACACATGCACAAAGACACATGTACACACACAAGGGATACACATGCAAACAAGGATAGACACATAGCGTAAATACAGGAGGTACAACACACACAAGATAATACAAAACATTCTCTTTCTCTCACACACACACACATTGAAAAGACACACACGACACAGAGAATCATCCACAGAAACAAAAATGAATGAGAAAGATTCGAGCAGAAAAACTGAGAAAGATCAAAAGAGAATGACACACTCTCTCTATCTTACACACACACACACACACACACACACACACGTGCACACGCACACCAGCAACAGTCAAGAAGACAACGGCTTGCGGAGATAGATGGTCGCTAAGCAACAGGAAAGAGACTAAAAATATGGTTTGCATTTCTTCGCTGGTTAAGAATGCACGTACACACACACACACACACACACACATGATCCTCCTGTGAGGCTCATCAACCTTTAAAAAGCCTATACTTTCAATCCAGAGGTCTAAATCTGTCCCTGTATTGTTGCGTTCCTGTGGCGTCAGCAAGTCTCTTATAATACTCATTCTTAAACTGGCAACAGTTACGGAAGCTCAAGTCATTGATAAAATAAAGAGTTTGGCCCCGGGGAGGCGTGCTGGCGTCCCGGCGGGTCAGGATCCGTGTCACGGATACGGATCTGACAGCCGGTCGATGACCCCTGTCACGTGCCGTCCTCGTTCCCACCCTGTCCTGCACGCTTGTGTACTACAGAAACGACGGGGAGTCAGGGCGGCCTAAAGGACGACACGGGTTCAAACCCCCTAGTCAGCAAGCATCACATCACATCGGTAATCATGTCACTTACTCCATGACTGTTGTTACTTTTGATGCTATGGCAGCTGAGCTTTCTAATGCCGGGCGTTTCACTGTGGTGATGTTTAGCGTCGTTGCGTATTTGCACCTATAGCACTGCGATGTTTTCTGCACGACCTGACCAAACCCCTTTCATCAATGAGGCTCGGCTGTGCTGAGTTTGATCCCCTAAACGCACGACTCTGAGCCGGAGGAGGAGCCGGGCGTTCCCATAATCAGCTGTTTAAAAGATGGAGCTGTCACGGGAGTCCCACCTTTGGGTATCGCGAGTCTGGAAAATTCAACTTTTTCTGCTTCTTTTCAGCCGTCGGGGGAAGAGCGAGGGATGGGGCCTGGCATTAAAAAATGTAAAATTTATACAGTGCGTGAATATAAATGGTACTGATTTTGTTTGAACATTCACAAGAGAGCTGCCTACGGCGGCCGCTGCCGTGCTGCGATGCAGGATGGGAGGGATTTCTACCACTCTAGTAGTAATGCACACAGGATGGGGGTGCTTCAACCATGGTTACCGCTCTAGAAGATGGATGCATTTCATAACTGGTTTGAACACGGGAGGTACCTCGTCCCTCTCCACTACAAATCATCCACTTATCGTGCATTTATACAACCCTGGCAAGGCCGCTTTACCAACTGGAGAAGCTCTTGGCTTTGCCCAGTCCATTTACTGTGGTCACGCCCCCCGAGCTGGCTTTGTTAAGCCCACGTTTAAATTGGGCAAGAACAATGGGTAATTTGTCCATATTTAACTAGGCAGAGTGTGGGCAGGTAAATTGTTGTTTTCAACCCATTTTTCCCTCAAACAGAGGATATAGTAAAGAGGAAAATTATTGGTTTCTCTGAAGTTTATAGTCAGTCGGCTGAGAGGAAAACGGTGGGGCTCCCGTGGATTTTCCTTTTATTCTGTTGTTTCTGTTGGATGCATTTAATAACTTCAAACAGCTTCAATCCGCCCCCTGATCAGGGGCAGGAACACAAACAAACGTCTGCATTTCACTTCAACACATTTTTCAAACAGACAAGCAACGACAGACGGTTGACAGTCATGTGATGTGTGGACGTAATACTCTCAATCGTTTTCATATCTTACACTTTCATATACACACCGCGCCTGAATCGACAGACTTTTAAGAAATAAAAACAAAACAAAAAAAACCACATCTTTTGTTACAGTATCATATGAATAAAATACCTGTGGTTCAGCAAATCTTATATCTTAACGCACACGAGCTCCATTGCATGTCCATGCTGTAACACTGTAGTGTGAACACCTTTGAAATTTCTATTTTCTAACTCAAATTGAAAATGTGCAATGATCTTCTGTGTTGAGTACATTTCAGGACCTTTCGTCCAAAGGAATCAATTGAAAGCACACTGGTGTTTTTTTTTCAAAATGTGATCATTGCAATTGGAAAACTATTTTTCTTACTAAATTTGAAGATTTTCTGCAGACAGTAGTGACTTCTTCCTCCTCTGTCTTCTTCCCCCAACACATACACACTCTGGGCCTTTTTGTGACAATGGATGGATTTCTACTAGATTTCTGGCTTTCTACCTGTTCCAGATGCAGCCATTGCAGACATCCTGCTGCCTCGCTGCTGCTCCACCACCAGGAGGAAACCCTGCAGCGCTAGTGCAGGATAGATGCATGGTTGTGAGACTTCTACAATGGCTGCACATTGTCACTTCCACATCGGTACTGAATGGTTTTCTACCTGTCATGTGATCTGTGACAATGTTCCTCTCCTATTAAATCTTTGGATAACAGAGTACAAAGAAGCGTTCACAACTGCTGCAGAACAGTCGTGATCTTTCAGAGCTGCCACAGCATCCAACCCTGTTCTCGACTACCTTTTCCTTCATCTTGATTCATCTCCGTTTTTTGTTGCACCCTCTTTTATCGTCCCCCCTTTTCCCCAAGCGATGGATGTCCATCAAATGTCCTTTTGTACTTCGTTTCGGAGAGAAAGGGCATATAAATCTTTTCCACACCTCTTCCTCAAAGTCTTTCCTCAAGTTTGCTTTAAAACCTTTTCGTGGGGAGCAGGGATCAACATAAATTAAATGTTAGTGTTTTCTCACAAACATCAATAAAGTTTCTTACATTATCATGTACAATTATAAACAATGGGTATGGTCATCGTTATCATCATCACCGTCGTCATCGTCCTTATCGTCATCGTCGTCATGGTCACTGCCAATGCAATCCTTCATTTTCATTGGTCCATGGAGTTGCTCCTTCGCTCCTCGTTTATCTGATGTCTCTTGGCGTTACATCACTTCCTGTTTGGCTCTGGCCTCCGAGCATCACTTTAGGTAGACGATGTTTGATGTTCTACAGTTTTGGCGTGTAAACAGTGTACCTCACGAGCTTTGAACGGCTTTGAAAATGCGCAGTGCGCCATGCTCTATGCTAGTGAAACAACAATAACGAGGTCGACTGCTTGTTAGCTAGCGCTCCAGAGCAGTGCGCCTCGTGCTTTCAAAGCCTCCAGTCTGATCTCTGTCTTTTAGTATTTTTTTTTCCACCTATTGTTATTTGTGCATCCAACCAGATCATTTCGCATCATCTTGGACGGTGATCTTCAATAGTCAAAGTTACACCATCTGTCCCCCAGCTCATTTCATCACCATCACCACCATTCTGTATTTTGAATTCTAACTTGCTCTTTCCTTTGTCTTGGTTCTCATCTTGTCATATTTATACGTCTTTTTTTTTTTACAATTTCACGATAACAACATCAACACTTGACGCCATTGAAAAGTTTAGAAAAAAAGGGGGGAGGGCAGGTTGTCTTTATAGGTAAAAGGAGGACTGTTGATTGGCTTAAATGTAGCGAAGGGACATGGCTGAATCGAGGTGAGGGGTAGTGGTGGTTGTTGGGGGGGGGGTCATTGACTACTGGTTGTTATTATCACGACTTTAAGACAATTCAACGACCTATAGGGGAGCCAGTATGGCGAGAGGGAGGGATGGAGGAGTGGACTATGTATACAGTCTGTACAGTAGCGGAGGAGGGGAGAGAGGAGGGGAGGAGGTATAGAGGGGGTTGGCGAGACAGCGAGGGTTACGTTGCACAGTGTATCCAGGAAGAGAGGGATGAGAGCAGGAACAGATCCAGAAATAAACGAAACAACGGGTTCATATTGTCTGTTTTCATCTTGCCCGTCCACCCCCGAGTAAACCTGTTAGTCAGTGGTCCTCCATTGCAGATTCACCTGAGGGCTTGAAGGTGTGTGTGTGTGTGTGTGTGTGTGTGTGTGTGTGTGTGTGTGTGTGTGTGTGTGTGTGTGTGTGTGTGTGTGTGTGTGTGTGTGTGTGTGTGTGTGTGTGTGTGTGTGTCTGTGTGCGTGCGTGTGTGTCAAGTCACTGATAGAATTACATGTTGGGGTTGCCATGGATATGAGGGGAGGATCCACTGTTCCCGTGACGACCGAGATAAGTAGGATTGAGGGAGCGAGAGAGAGAGAGAAAGAGGATGAGGGGAGGTGTAGGGGAGGGACAAGAATATTTCTCTCCATTTATTCATCCCTTCGTTTCCCTTCTGTCCTCCTTCATGATTTCCCATTTCCTTCATTCCTCCAGTCCGCTACTCTTCTTCTCTTAACAACCACACACGTCTTCCTCTTCTCTCTTTTTCCCCTTTTACCCCCCTCCCCCTTTCCTTGCCTCGTCACCTTCGTGTCTCTCTCTCTCTCTCTCTCTCTCTCTCTCTCTAGGTAAGTGGCAGTAAGTTTTCAGGTTCCTCTCTTGCCCTTTCCTTCCTCTCTTCTTCTCGCCTCCCTTCATCCCTTTCCCTTTAGATGATTGGCTCTCCTCTCTATCTATCTATATCGGGCTTTTATTAAATATTGTATATATATATTGTATATGTTTATTAATTTAATTGTTCACTAATGTTTTTTTGGTGAATTCATTCTTCATTTAAAGAGACGGATGTATCCCAGAGCTTCCCCTGGTGTTGAACAGGAGGGTGGGTCCCCCTGCCTGAAAGAGCTGGTATCCCTAAAATAATTTCACTAGTCTGGGTTTCAAAGCGTCCCATGATCTAAATGCTGTTTTGGTGGAATACAACACTGAATACTTTTAACTTCTGGGCAGAAAAAATGATCAAATAACTTGTTGCAGCCACAAAAACTGGGTATTCGATCTGTATCAACCTTCAACCTATCAACCCGTATCGTTCCAACCCTTACTCCCATCCTCCTCTCCTCACCCTCTCCCATACTGTCCTCTCCAACCCATCACCCCCTTTCCCTACCTCCTCCCCCCCCCCCCTCTCTTTAGATCATCTATGGCAGTAGGTCTCTCTCCCCTCTGTTTAAAACCCAGGTATATGGCAGTAGGCCTCCAGTGAGGCCAGCAGGATGTAAATCAGCCACAGCGAGATGAACATTAGCGACGTCACTATCTTGCAAGTCCGCGGCCCGCCCAGCTCGGCGCCGGCCACCCCTGCCCGCCGCCGGTAGAGCAGCGTTATTACGCACACCACGGCCAGGATGGTGAAGAGGGTGACGGAGAAGGCCAGGGAGCCCGGGTCCACCTTGAACGGCTTGCCCTGGGAGCGCCAGGCGATGGCGGCGATGGTCCACGCCACGCCGATGCCCAGGAAGACGTTGACGGCATTGGAGCCCGTGACGTTGCCGATGGAGGCGTCGGCGTACTGGTCCTGGATGGCAGCAGCTTTGCTGGCGAATGTGTCTGGATGGGAGGGGGTGATGGAGAGAGAGAGAGAGAAGGAGGGAGATTTTAAATCAATACTTAAAACTCATTTTTATAGACTTGCTTTTATGTAATGACCTTGTATTATTGTTTTTGACCTCCCTTTTATGATTCTTTTATATTTCCTACCTTGCTTTTATTGCTTTTGCTGATTTTATAGGTTTGTTTTTTTAAACCTTCGTGAAGCGCTTTGTAACTGTGATTTGTTATACAGATTCTCGTCATTCTCTCGAGTGACAAAGGAAACAACCTCAAGGTAACATGCAACCATCTGCTCTCACGCCCACATCCACTTACACACACACAACACACAGGGAATAATTACACATTTAGGTGGAGAGAGAGAGAGAGAGAGAGAGAGAGAGAGAGAGAGAGAAATGGGTTATGTGTGCACAAATATCAATGACAAGAGAGAAGAGAAAGAAAGGAAAAGAAAGCAAAAAGGGAGTGAAAGAGAGAGAGAGATTAAAGTGCAGCTAATCAAAAGTGCCAACTTCATTGTGGATCAATTGACCACATAGGAAGTGATCAAACTATCAATTGAAACAGCAACGCTCCTGTATCGTCAGCATTTTTCACTAATTTGACCCTTTCTCTGAAGACAAAGAAGCATCTGTTGGACTTGTGATGATTCTTTGTCTGGAATGAATCATCTGCCCTCCTGTCATTTCAATAGAAGTTTATGATAGCCCAGGTGTAAATAATGCTGCCGTAGGTGTACATGAGCGCAACTCTTTGATGCTTTAACAGCTGCGATGAAATTTGATGGGAAAAAAAACTACAAGTGAAGCCACAGCTGCCAGTTCTGCCTGTTCTGGCCTTTTTTCTACTTTTGGACTTATTGTTCAGATGGTTTCATTTTCCCTGGATGGACACGGACGTTGTCACTTCAATGTCAGTGGGAATAGTTGAACTTCATACCCCGACATGCAATAAATGCAAAGGGGGTCGAGACTTGCTCAGGACTTGTTGAAGATGTCAGGTCGCAATTATTGTGGCGGCCTACGAGTCGATCGTGCTGGTAGAGATTGAATCTATAAACCCTGCAGACCATCGGCCCCACACCGAGCCTCCGAGTGTCAGCGTGGACAAATCTGGTGTAAATCGTCCCGATAATCCTCTTGTGTGTCCCCGATCTAATAAAGCAGAGATGCTATTAAAGAGCTGGAGGAGGGTTGAGAGAGAGAGAGGAGGTGAGAGTGTAGGGAGCAGGTGAAAGACGAGAGAGGAGATGAATGTTTCAGTCTCTCTCTCTCTCACACACACACACACACACACACACACACACACACACTCCCACCGGAAGTGTGGGCTTGCTGCGCACAAACTTGCACCGCCTCGAGCAGCAAAGACACTCTCACTCTCACTCTCACCCACACACACCTGGGTACCACAGCACACACAGGTCAAAATGATGGATGATACAATGGTGAAAACACAATATCCAATAAGAGGAGGGGAGAGAGAGAGAGGGAGAGAGAGAGAGAGGGAGAGAGAGAGAGAGAGAGAGGGGGACAAAAAGCAGTCAGAATAACAAATTGATCAGGATGGGGTGCAAGAAGAGGCGTGATAGATAAGAGGGGAGGAATGTGAGAGAAAGAGGAGGAGATATTGAGGGAGGAAGGGGTAGAGAGACAAGTGAAAAAAGAATAAAAGAGGAACGAGAAAATGAAAAAAGAGCAGCTGGCAAATTAACATCATCATGCCTTGTGACAGGACACACGCGAGATAACGGCTACGAAGTCCCCCAGCTTGCGGCTCCCCAATTCCGAAACACACGCGCCTCCAGAGAACTCGCCGCAAGTCATCAAAGTTACGGGCCTGAAAGCGGCAAAGGAGCCACTTCTATAAATCACGCAGCGGGATAACAATAAAACAGCTGACAAGCGCGGTGGGAAAGGGAGTTCAATTAAAACCCCGGGACAATTCTTCACCCTGGGCCGGAGGGCTGAGGGGCTGGGATGGAGTCGGGCTTACAATTCAATTCTGATCCCTAACTTGTTCAGCGAGGGCGGCTGGTATTTTTGTCCCCCGTGATGAAACCAGAGGGAGGGGGGGGGGGGGGCGTCTGTTTATTCACCCCGCTGATTGAATTTTGCAGAATAATGCATCTCACATAATTGCACCGATTGGCCCAAGGGAGGGGGGTTGGCACTATGTCGTTCATTTTTTCCATCCCATCGATCGCTAATCGAAACTTAGTGGAATGATGCATCACACCACTGACTTCTGGTGTTTTCACAATGACACTGATGGGCCCAATTACAGGTCGAAACGAGGTGCTGCATCATTCGTGGGGGACGACATGTTTATCGCCGCCTTGTGAAGCGACGGCGTCACAGTGGCATTTCAACAGCGCCTTTCTTCCGTAATCCGACGCATGTCTGGTTGAAACAGGATGTTGGGGCGGGACTTCATGTTGGGAGGGATCATTCTCAAGAGGGTGGGGGTGGACCGTAGCAAACTTGGGAAGTGACGAAGAAGAAGTGGATGCTAGCCTGCCTAGCTTCACCTCCATCAACCCTGTTAATGGAGCTGGCAGTAGATCAAAGAGGAAGAGGAGGAGGCAGATTTTGTCCCCGGTGTTGCACGTATGTCACGATGGGAGGGGTATCGTTCAAAATCTATATTATTGAGTGATATTTGATATAGCAACAACCACAAATCTGCAATCTTCCAGGGAGGAAAAGTATTTTTTGGGCATTTCTGCTGTATGAGATATAGTAAACCTCACCTGGCACCGACGTGCCCAGCGCCACAAACACCACGGCCGTCACCGAGTCCTTCAGCCCCACCGTGCAGCCGAAATGCGACGCCAGATCGCCGGTGACCGCCGTCAGGATGCCGATGAGCGATATGGAGACGATGAAGCAGGCCCAGCCGTTCCAGTACTCGGTGGGCGGGACGAAGGCGAACAGAACCTTCCAGAAGACGGTGAGGAAGTGCATGATGTAGTCGAAGCAGGACGGCAGCCGCTCCTCGCCGCTCTCCTCCTCGTTGTCGTCTCCTTCAGATGGGGATGTGAACGTAAGGGGATAGATAGATAGATAGATAGATAGATAGATAGAGAGGTAGATAGATAGATAGATAGATAGATAGAGAGGTAGATAGATAGAGAGGTAGATAGATAGAAAGATAGATAGATAGATAGATAGAGAGGTAGATAGAGAGGTAGATAGATAGATAGATAGATAGATAGATAGATAGATAGATAGATAGATAGATAGATAGATAGATAGAGAGATAGATAGAGAGGTAGATAGATAGATAGATAGATAGATAGATAGATAGATAGATAGATAGATAGAGAGGTAGATAGATAGATAGATAGATAGATAGATAGATAGATAGATAGATAGATAGAGAGGTAGATAGATAGATAGATAGATAGATAGATAGATAGATAGATAGATAGAGAGGTAGATAGATAGATAGATAGATAGATAGATAGAGAGATAGATAGATAGATAGATAGATAGATAGAGAGGTAGATAGATAGATAGATAGATAGAGAGATAGATAGATAGATAGATAGATAGAGAGGTAGATAGATAGATAGATAGATAGATAGAGAGGTAGATAGATAGATAGATAGATAGATAGAGAGGTAGATAGATAGATAGAGAGGTAGATAGATAGATAGATAGATAGATAGATAGATAGATAGATAGATAGATAGATAGATAGAGAGGTAGATAGATAGATAGATAGATAGATAGATAGATAGATAGATAGAGAGGTAGATAGATAGATAGAGAGGTAGATAGATAGATAGATAGATAGATAGATAGATAGATAGATAGATAGATAGATAGATAGATAGATAGATAGATAGAGAGGTAGATAGATAGATAGATAGATAGATAGATAGATAGATAGATAGATAGATAGATAGATAGATAGATAGATAGATAGATAGAGAGATAGATAGATAGATAGATAGATAGATAGATAGATAGAGAGGTAGATAGATAGATAGATAGATAGATAGATAGATAGATAGATAGATAGATAGAGAGGTAGATAGATAGATAGATAGATAGATAGATAGATAGATAGAGAGGTAGATAGATAGATAGATAGATAGATAGATAGATAGAGAGGTAGATAGATAGATAGATAGATAGATAGATAGATAGAGATAGAGAGATAGATAGATAGATAGATAGATAGATAGATAGAGAGGTAGATAGATAGATAGATAGATAGATAGATAGAGAGGTAGATAGATAGATAGATAGATAGATAGAGGCATTGGCTTAAGATGACATTTTTCACGTGCTTGTGTGCCTATCAGTGTGTGTGTGTGTGTGTGTGTGTTACCTGCGCTGACGGTGACGGCACTGACAAACTGTTCCCTCCAGCTGCTGCTTCCCACCACCAAAGCCAGGTTTGTCTTCTTAATCAACTTATCTACCGTGTTCTGCACGCACACACACACACACACACACACACACATATGCAAACAAGAAAACATACACATGTGGAAGAGCATACAAACGAAGCAGAAAAGGAAAGAAAAGACACACTCGAGTTGTTATTTCAGTCTCAGCCACACAGAAAGGGTCAAATCCTAATTCATATTTTATTTCAATTAGTTGAAGATTGAAGGATCGTCTAATTAATATCGGAGTGAAATCTAGGAAACGCCTCCGGGCAGGCTGGGGAGTTACTGTATGTGTCCAAAGCAGCGAGGAGGGGGAATAATAAAACATGCTGATACAATAGTCCTTATCATAATTCACTTGACAATGCAGAGAGAAGAGATAATATTACGGGTTACCACTGAGGAAGTGAAAGACACGGAAATTTTACAGCCCCACATACTCACATAGACTCTAACTACACAGGAGAGCATTCACTGACTTTTGTAATCACTGTAACTGAAAATACAGGTGTGCTTTTACCTTTTTTATGCTTATAATAAATACAAATATAATTTACAAATATACAAATAATATAATCTTACAAATCTACAAGACTACAAAATCTACAAAATGTCAACAATCAATCAGCAGCAGCAATTGTGGATTAGGGTTGTCAATACAAAGGTTGAAGCGAAGAAGACGTGACGTTGAGCTCAGACACCTTCATAAGGTCTCGGTCATGCAGGGCGATAGAGACATTACTGGAGTAAAATGGCATGCACAGAAAACAGGAAAGATGGATAACCTTGTCACGCCGCCAGACAAGCTCATCTACAGCTCTCTGCACGCACGCACACACACACACACACACACACACACACACACGAATACACACACACACACACACAAACACAAACACATGAGCAAATGAAATGCGCAACAAAAAAACACAGTAGGATAGCTGCGACGCCAGTGACATGGGCACACATGTGACAGTAAGTCAATGAACACTGACGCACACACCCACACACCTACACACAAATATGCAAAAACACACACACACACACGCACAAATGAGCAGATGAAATGCGCAACAAAAATACACAATAAGATAGATGTGGCATGAACAACACACACACACACTTGCGCACACACACAAAGGCATGCACAATTGAACGCTCACATGTATAAAGAAATGATCTCTGAATGAATCCTCAACATGAGACAGACAACATGGCAGCACGGTCACCTTGCCTGTACATGTACAATCATGTAGTACTCCATTACGAGCCAAATTTCAAAATGCACTCAACTCCTGTAATATATAATATCCATGAGACGACCAATATTTCTTTAAATTGGCTGCATGGACGATCTAGCAGTGACTCTGTACTATTGGGTGGCTCACTTTCAATAAATGATCGGTTGCCTCTTACGAGCCTATTGTCAAACCGACAGATGTCTCATTAGAGAGTCTATTACATGCTAACAAAACGAGTCATTCACCCTCTCGGTCGGAGCCGCTGACATTCAGTTGAAATCAATGTGAATCTCATTGGCTCTTGTACCCGGTGGTACCTGATGTTTAATGCTGTCAAAACGGCTGGCGATCTTCCATCTACCAGACGGAAACCTGATCACGTCACAAGCTTGAGTTGGAAGTAGACCGTAACAACTAGAGATTAATTCTTAAATCAGTTTTAAAACGGGCTTGCTGATTGGCTGGTGGAAAAACACTTTGGTATAACATAATATGAACGGCTGAAATGATGAAATAAAGGAGGAAATATTGCAAAATTATAGGGAATATTGGTGCACACACACACACACACACACACGGAAACCAGTACACACACTTGGAAGGTGCACACACGTGTATGGAAAATGTGTGTACACTCACCTTGAACTCGTAGGACTCCTCGATGACCACCTCTACTTGCGTGTGCTCGCCCAGACTGGGGCATCCCATCTTGGCTACCTCCTCGTCCTCCGCCCCCACCAACGGCTTGTTCTCATTGGAGTCGCCTAGGAGACCACAGAGATGGACAGGGTTAGCGGGCCAATAGGGTTGGTGTAATTGAACAGAAGTTAGACCAGCTTCATTCTTTTTAATCTCATGTTTAGAGACTGTTATACATGTGTCAGTACAAATTCGCTGAATTGACTGATTGATTTCACCGAGCTACATGAAAATAAAGAGTTTTTCTGCATGACAACACATGAATTCTCAATAATTCTCACACCAAGTGAATTCACGCAAGACTGCTCACAGTTTTGGGATTCATCTGTGAGATTATGCACATCATCAATCTTGTTTTTTTCAGTGTAGCTTCCCAATACTGGACACACTGAGGTTGGCTGTATGAACGAAACACCACAAACCATCATATGTAAGCTACCAAAAGGAACACTCCTTAGCATCTGTTTTTGCAAAACCTCGACATAAAGCACAGGCAACCTCTGCTTTCATACAGAAAGCCATTCAATGTTGAATTCCCGTGATTACACCTCAATTAACGCTCAAGATCCAATCAGCAAACCCTAACGAGCTGAATTGTCCAATCAGCAATCAGAATCCTTGGATGAATAAAAAGGGCCACGTTGAGTTCATATGTTTGAGTACAATGGATGCCAACAATGATATGAACACCCCTTACTTTAGTTGAATTCTTTGTTTACTTTTACTTTTATTATTTTTACTTGAAGTTTACTGTATTTTTACTTGTTTCCCCACCGTTTCCTGTCTGCTGTCAAATTCAGAAAACAAAATTTTACAGAAACATTTACAGAAATCACAATAACCAAAACCTGACAGTCACGTACCAAAACCCCTAAAACCAATTCTGCAAAAAATACAGCAACATTTTATGCTGTTTCACTCAAGACTGCAATTCCAAATTCTGTACATTTGGCACAACCGTCATGACTAAAACCTCCTGTGTTCACATGGAAAAGCGTTGCCATTCAACGTGCCAAACTGACGGAAATGATCAATTGGCCACGTGTTGGAAGTTTGGCAGGTTTTGGGGAGAGTGAGGAGGAAGGAGGAGGAAGAGCATCGAGGGCTTGGATCCACCATTGCCAGGTCATACTTCCCACGCTGCTTAAACCAGGGAGGATTTATCACCATTGTTCTGTATGTAGACCATTTTATGTACCCAGGTATTTTGTTATTGTGTTTGGGGAGGCTAATAACGTGATAATCTTTAACAGCAGTACGTACATAAGTAGTAAATGTAACACAGAAAATGAAGAAGGCGTAAGTCTCCTGATAGGTGAACGTATTAGTAGTGTTTTCCATGGAGTGGGATTGTTGGGTGTGTGTGTCTTCGGAGCGCACATTTCACTTCTGAGAAAACATAGAAGGCTTTGAATGTAATCTGAGTCTTGAGCGTGTCAAGTGTAGTTAACATTTGAGGAAAATCCGCCACGACCTTTGCCGCCGTGTTTTTAATTAACCTCCCCCGGTGTGTAGCGGGTGTTCGCCGGTGTCTGCGTGTATCTGACGGCCTGCCGCGTGCCGTCTGAAGGCATGAGAGTATGTAGCGTAATTGCAAATTTTCACGCACCGGTGCATCACGTGGTAGATCCAAGCTGTCAAGCAATCCCGTGTTATTCAGAATACCCACAAGGCAATTCTGTTTTTCCCAAGTAACAACCCTCTCTCTATCTGTCCCTCGCCACATGTTCATCCCTCCATCCCTCCATCCCTCCATGCGTCCATATGCCTCGCTCACTCTTTACACAATGTGACACTCATTAATTGAGTCAATTGGTATCGGTGTAGAACTACTGTAATTGAAAAAAACACGGCTGTGAGTGAGTGTGTGTGTGTGTGTGTGTGTGTGTGTGTAAATGTCAGTCCACTTGCTATGTGACAGTGCTCTAAAACCAATTATATTCCCTCTGTAATGAAACATGCCCTGGGCTGTTGGCTCTTTGTCCGACATCACCAGGAAGACAGTGTGTGTGTGTGTGTGTGTGTCTGTGAATGTATATGTGTAAGAGAGAGCAAAGTAAGGAAGTGAAAGAAAGAGTGAGGTGTGTGGTTGTCTGTGTGTGTGTGTGTGTGTGTGTGTCTGACCTCAGTGAAATGACGATATCTATCTGCGTCAGAAAGGTTTAATTTAAATTAAAAAGGCTTCAGTTGACAAAAACCTGAATTTTATAAAGAGAAAGGAGATAAAGATCAGGTCAAACATTATACAGATTAATTTGAGTGAAGAGAACTGAATAAAAAAACATTCATTTTAAAGTAAAATGAGATGAGGAAAGATCCTTTGGTTCTTTTCTTTCTTCCTTTCTTTGATTCTTTCCAGTGGAATCAAAACGAGCCCGAGTGTGATCGCAGAACGAGCTGCAGAAATTCCGTATCGACTTTTCGTTGTTGGTTCTCTTTAGCCTGGAGTCACCTGGCATAGATTAGCTGTCTGCGTCTTGTGTCACGAGGCTTTTTAGAATCTCACTGAAGCTTTGTATTTTTCTCCTGAAGATCTGAAGGATTTATTTTGGTAATAATTTTCGATCAGTGGTTTGCAGGGCGGTCTGGTTAACTGCAATCCACAGTGGATGGATCAGTCAGCCATCAGACGCTTAACCCCTGACACCAAACGGCACTCTCTCCCCTCGTATTGAGTGATGCTCGCTCGCCCGGTGTCTCGCTAATGCGTTAAGCTTTGCAACGGCAAGTGGCTAATCTATAAATATTCTACTTACAGTCTCAACAGATGTGGAATTAATCACGTTTGGCCGATGCCAAATGCTAACAGGCTGTTGTGTTGTAGTGGGTGAATGATGTGGTGCTCAGCGCTCGTCGCTGTGGTGTTCCTGCACTGCACTTCCCACAGATCACCTGTCAATCAAACAGTCTCCAGTACTGTGGCTACTGTCTTTTTCCATGGATTTTCCGTTGATGAAGCTTGAGTTTCTGTAGATGGCTCTCTTTTCTTTGGGAACGCATCACTTCCTGTCTCCAGAGGGTTTTTTTCCCCAGGAGAGACCTACCTGACAACGGGTGTTTAGAACAGCAAATATAAAAGCTTTCCTGAACTGGATATAGGTTGAATCACTGTTGTGTTACATCAGTTGACAAAAGAGAGCAGCAACATTTATTTTGAGATTTATTTATATGAAAATGTCTTGGAGTATTACTTAAACACACCAGAGTGATTGATACTCTCCGGTATAGGTTTGGAATTGTTTTCTTGTTGCTGCGGCGACGTGATGTGACAGAGAAGACACCCCGCAGCTAACATCCTTCAGTGCTTTTCAAATCTTTTCCAAAGCCATGGTCCTCGGTGGCCCAAAGTAAAATGTTTCCTCGGCGTCTGTAAGTGTAGATTGGAGCGCCTCAAACAATCAGCGCCGTTCTCACAATGTTTTAAAAGGAAAAGTGCGTCGGAGGTCCGAGACTCTTCGGCGACGCTGAAATAAAGAGTCCATTCTGTCTGTCGGTCTCTTCATTGTCCCCATTCCCTCTCTCGGCTTTTTGATATTCTCTTTGAACAGCCACACACACACACACACACACACACACACACACACACACACATCCAGGCAGACTCACCGTGTTTCTGGCCGATCTCCAGCAGTATGGGCTCTCCCAGCTCGATGGTGAAGGTCTTGTTCTTCTCATACTCCTCATCGTCAATAATCTTCACCTCAATGATCTTCCTGTTAGAGAAAGAGAGAGAGAGAGAGAGAAAGAGGAGAGTCAGTGAGTGCATTCTAGATAATCACCTTCATCCATCATCCTCTTCATCACTATAAGGGCACGTTCACGTCAAGCATGAGGTCCTTCCAGCTGTTGAGTTGCACCCCGTTCTGCACAGTCCATCGAAGAGGACTAACACCCTCCATAACATCTGCACCTCCATCTGCCCTTCATTACTCAAGTGGATTCAACAGGTGAAATCAAAATAAATAAAAAAAACAAAATGATTTTTTCAATCCTGTCATGGTCACATCAACAGACATGGAGCGAAACCCATTTGCAGGTAATGGCGGAAAGAAAAATGTCCGCCACATCCTTCCAGTATTTTAACGTTCAGGGTATCTAACTGTGTATACCAATTTTGTCGATTTTGCCCGTTTTCTGGCCCATTTCACGTGCACTATATAATCTTCACCTCAATCATCTTCCTCTTAGACAGAGAGGAAGGAGAGAGGGATGGGGGGGTGAGGAAGAGAGGGGAAGAAGAGAGAGTGTGTTCATTTCCACCAAGTTGTCTCATCACACGCTCCACTGTCAGCCATCTTGATTTTGACACAACAAATACTCTTCACTTCAAGGGAGAAAAAACAGGGGGAGGGAGGGAGGGAGAGAGGGAAAGGGGGTAGAAAGAGGGCAAGAGAATGAAGAGATGGAGGAAGAGAGAGAGAGAGAGAGAAAGATAGAGGAGACAGTGAGGGGAAGGGTGAAAGAGAAAGGAAAAACGGTGAGATGGAGTAAGACAGAGAGAGGAGAGAGAGAGAGAGAGAGAGAGAGAGAGAGCGATGGAGGTGTGGAGTGGCCGAGGCCCATTGTTTTCATTGGTGAGCTGTCACAGCAACAGCAACTGAGAATTACTATTTAGAGCATCATGTCAGCCTGACACCTGAGCTGCACGTACGCAACGATGTGGGAGCCACCATGAAAATAATGGTGATGGTGGGGGGGGGGAGAGAGAGAGAGAGAGAGAGAGACAGGCAGGTCTTAGAGTATGAGTAATGCATCAACTCCACTGTGATGTGGAGGGTTACAACTCAGTACACACACTGAGTTCATTGGGGGGGGCAAGGGTACACACACACACACACACACACACACACACAATCACACAATCACAGGCCTAATGTTTTCCATCTTGTACATCATACAAATTACATAGCTTTTCATATGAACACTGACAGCACACCCACGCATGCAGTCATGCTTCACGAGGACATACAAAAACACTTACCCCCCCAACACACACACACACACACACACACGGCAATTCAGCACAGACGAACACATACATGCATGAAAACATGTTCTTAATGATTACATGGGGGACTCATAAACTGTGACACACACTACCCATGCATTAATCTATCTGTTTACACATGCAGACAGCACACACACACACACACACACACACACACACACATACACTGTAGTCCTTCCATTATTCATGTTTGATGCTGGCTGTAGCAGCGCTCCCATCTGTGCCCTCCTCTCTCCATCTCATCTCTCCATCCTGCTTTTTCAACTCTTTCTTCACTTCCTCTGCTCTCCCTCCGTCTCCTCCTTCATCTCTCTATCCCTGATTCCTTCTGCCTTTCACCGCGCACTAGAAATCATCCCAACTAGAGAACCTCCCCCACCTATAGTGTAGAGGTCATACAACTCAATACTAAATCAACAACAAAAATCCTCCCATATGGGGGTCCCTGGGAGAAAAGTGGTATTAACTGGGGGTCCGTGGTCTAATGTGTGTCTGTCTGGGGGCCCCGGGACATGAAATCATTTGAGGACCTGCTGGTATCAGTTTCAAGGAGGTGAAGTGTCTCCCACAGGGTTGGAAAATGTTTCACTGTGTGACTGTTGACTATAAACGATTCAACCTCCGTTTTGAGTAATACGCTTTTTCACCATCAGATATTGACGTTTCCATGACAACTACTACAATACACACAATAGTTGCTATCTCCAGAGCAATCAGACGATCAGAAGAGATGTGTGCCGATGAAAATGATAACAAATCCGGACATGCAGCGCGATGTAGGCGATGCTTTATGTGCAATACGTTCACAAAAACATGTAAAAGTCCATATTTTTTTAAGTGTTATTTGTTAAATTGTGTGTCTTACTGACTGGCCTGTGGGGGGGCGCTACACCTTTCAACAAGCACATCTCCTGCCTTGCATGAGGTAGTTTAATGAAATCTCCTTACACGCCTTGGTCTCCCACACAATAAAACTTGTAGACTGAAGGCTTGTTATTCTGTTGAACATATATTGTTTTTTGACTTCTTTACACCTACATACACACTGAAGGCACTATTTCTTTCTCAGCCCTCCTCTCTCTCTCTCTCTCCCCCCCTCTATTTCCTCCCTTGTTACGTCTTGACACCTGCTCCCAGGAAAGTTGCTTTGTTAGACGGCAGCCGCAGCGCTCTGGACTGTCAAAAGACTGATGCAAAAAACACACACACACACACACACATACACACACACACACAAAGTTCACTCAACACAGAACTTGCACTGCCGAAAATAGAGACCGAGAAAAGGGGCTGGGAAAAAGAGACAGAGAAAACGAGAGTGACAGAGGGAGAGAAAGGTCACCAGTGGTATTGTTGATTGAAAAGCCCAAACAGATTCAAGTGGGCTCTAAATCAAATTGACGGCTAAGTTTTATGCAGCAGAGTGTGTGTGTGTGTGTGTGTGTGTGTGTGTGTGTGTGTGTGTGTGTGTGTGTCTCAGAAAGTTCTCAGAGAAGTGAATGATTGAGTGACAGTTTGATTTGATTAGATGAGACCTCATCGCATTACTTAATGGACACAACCTCTCTTTATCTTTCTCTCTCTCCATCTCTCTCTCTCTCACTCTCTGATCATTCATTTCCAATACCGCCCTCCCCTCTCTCTCTTTTTCCATTTTCTTCTGGCTCTAGTTCTTCCCTTGATTTACAACTATTGGATGCCCTCTGTGTGTGTGTGTGTGTTTCAAGGCAATGAAAGAGTGCCTGCTATATTTTTAGGAGTTTATGTTTGTGTGTTCTCGTGTGTGTTCTCGGGTGTGTGTGTGTGTGTGTGTGTCTCAGAAAGAACCGCAGCGGCAAACAACTCATTTCCCTGAGTGAGGTTGATTTATACACACACACACACACACACACACACACACACACACTCCAATTTTACACCACTGCTGCTGCTGGCGGAAACCTCTAAATCTCTCTTTCTCTCTCTCTCTCTCTCTCTCACGAACACACACACACACACACACACACACACACACACTTAGAGCTGCAAGAGAATTGCCACTGTACAATGAAATTGAGATCATTAAACTTTTATAGTTGAAAGTGTAAAAGAACAACAGCGCAGGCCAGAGGTCCCTCGTTTTGCTACAGCAGAGCCGGCGGCCCGCTCTCCTCGTTTGTCTTTGACTCTTCACTGTGAAGGAAAGTTGGACAGACGGGGAGAAACAGAGTCAACTTTTCAGGAAATAAGGTAATTATTGATGACCACCAAGGCTCGATGGGCAACGAGTAGCAGTATTACAGCACGGTGCTTCCAAAAACTATTGCAGCTCCTCCTTCAGATTACAGGTACTTTCGAGAGAAAAGGTGATAGTTTGATAGTTGCTCAGAAACAGGCTGGAAGGGAAAAGGACTTAAAAATGATGAATCCGTTCCAAAATAAAGACTCTAAATTGGAAAGAATGGTGTGTTTTGGCAGTAAAAGTAACTTAAATGATCTGATTTTTGTGTTAGGCTACTGATTACACTCTAGTAAGTAGGTCATCTGTAGATATAGATTTTATTTTGAAAGTAACCTACCAATCCTCATTTCCTGTCATGCATTTTTTTAACTGATCTAATGTGTTTTAATGGGTTTGACTTGCTCAACATGTGAATATATGATAGAAATATGAAATTCCTTACATATTTGTTGTATGTTCATATTTTCTCTGTAGCACTTTCAGATTGGTTTCAAATGGAGGCTGTGTTATAAATAGAACGTATTATCATTATTATTCTTACATCTCTTGTCAGCCTCTGAACCGTGCATGTCTTACTTGATTATTTCTAATGCTGATCCAGGATCTGAGGCTTTTTTTGAAAATCACTCTGAAAATGAAATCAATTCAAGAATGTGGCGGTGCACTTGTGTTACTGTGGGTTCAACTCCAACTCATAACCTACGTCACTTGTCTGCCCCCCCCCCCCCCCCACACACATACACACATTCCCCCAGTCTTTCCTGTCAATCTACACTGTGACCTATCAAACAAAGCGGAAATGACTTAAAAAGTAAATGAATGTGAAAAATCTGCGGAGTTGCAGGTTCCTGGTGTGACAGCAGCGCTTCGTTTCTACCAGAGAGAAGAGAATGCAGAAAGGCAAAAACGAAGGGCAGAGCTGAGTGTGATGAAGTGATACAAGCTGAGGATCTCTCTCTCTCTCTCTCACACACACATAAAAGTATGTTGAAAAAAATCCTTTGTTCAGCTTTTCTGTTCTGAGTGGAGGCAACACAAACATAACAATTAGAGGGAGAGGGAGAGAGAGAGAGAGAGAGGGAGAGACAAGGAACCCTTGAGAGGGGGAGAGGAGCAATATTAACCCTCTTGATCATATTATGAAGCACATTATGAGGACACACACGGTACATGCGCACACACACACACACACACAAACACACGCTCCAAACCAACACAAACACACACACTTATACTAAGTGGTCTCCAGTTGAGGTGAGTAATGAACTTGTGTCTCTGGTGTGTGGGGGAAGAGATGAGAAAAGTGGATGGACGCATGGAATTATTTGAGGATGAGGAAGAGGGAGAGAGGAAGATATGGGGGGGGGGGCGTGAGAGGGAGGAAGGAGATATGGATGGGAGAAAAAAAGGAGAGAGAATTACAAGAGGATAAGTTGGGAGGGAGAGGGAGAAAGAGAGATGTGGAGGGAGGGAAGAAGAACGGGGAGATGGGGGAGACAGAGAGATGAAGAAAGAGAAAGGGGGAGAGAGGGAGAGAGGGATGGAGGGATTAGGGTTGAGAGGGAGGGAGATAAAATCTGACACACTTAAGGAGGGTATGGGGGGTGTAAGGTTGGCATGGTAACCAAGTGAGGAAGTCAAGAAATAGAGTGCCACACACATACAATACTACATGCACACTCAGTGACAGCTCTGCACGCACACACACACACACACACACACACACACACACACATGCTTGCTAATGCCTCCCTATCTGCATTAAATTGTGCTGGATTAGGCTATATTGTAGCATGATCATCAAGATTACTGTATCTGTACCTACATAGTCACACACACACACACACACACACACAGGCACAGTAATCTGCACAGTGTACTGTAATCCACAGGAGGCACTACTCTTCTCCACTCTAAGTAGTGTAGAGGGGAAATGAGGGAGAGGAAGGAGGTGAAGGATGCAGGGAGGGGGGGGTGATGAAGGAGAGGAAAGAGGTGAAGGATGAAGAAAGAGGGGGGAAACAGGCATGCAGGGAAGACAACGAGAAAGGGAAGGAGGAGAGGAAGGAGGAGAAGGATAGAGAATGAAGGGGGAGGCGTGGAGGTGAGAGGAGGGAGGGAGGGGGAAGAGAGGAGACAAAAGGGATTAGGGAGAAAGGGAGAGGATGAAGATAAGAGGACAGGGGCTGAAGGAAGTGGAGAAGAAGAACAAGAGAGAGGGAGAAAACGAGAGTGGAGGGAAAGAGCTGTTCTTTCTTTCTTTCAACAACAAAACGACTAGTGGTGTACGACACCGGCGTTCAGAGCTTCTGCTGCACGTAGATCGATATATATCGATATAAATATTAGAGAAAGGATTTGAAAATGAGTTTGGGGAGAAATGGGGAGAGTGAAGGAGAGAAGACTGGGGTTGATGGAAGAGGAGGCAAGGAAAGAGGAAGAGGAGGGAGGAAGGAAGGAACGAAGGAAGGAAGCATCTGGCGTGGTATGATCTCAAGCATTGCCAGCATAAAGGTTAGAATAGGCTGAGACAGCAGGTCACGCACACACACACACACACACACACACACACACACATACACACACACACACACAGTAGCCGCAGCATACTGCACACTCTGCACATAAGTACGCACGCAAACACACTTTTATTTCTCCCCTGGTCATCATCCATTTATCTCCCTCCACTTTCTCTCTCCCCCTCTCTCTCTCTCTCTCTCCCCCTGCCTCCCCCTCTGTCTTGGTGTGTGTGTGTGTGTGATGCATTACTCGGAGAAGGTCTCATAAGGATGAGACCACACTGAACCAAACAGGGAGGGGCGAGCGAGAACGACATAAAGGGAGGAGAGAGACAGAGAGATGAAAAGAGAGGGGGAGAAGGTACGCGAAGTATGAGAGAGTGCATTAAAATGAAAGGATGAACAAGCCAAACCAGTAACGGATGAATGGATGAATGAAAATGGATTTGGTAGGGGAGACAAAATCATCATCATCATCATCATCATCATCATCTATATTCCATTAGTTTGGTATATTTTGGACTTTATTTTATTTAGCTTACATTTATATAACCTGTGAATCACAGCTACAGGTGAGAGAAACTGACAGCAACACACACACACACACACACACACACACACACACACTTAATCAACACCTTATGTATAATGCTAATATTATGCATGTAAAAGGCAAATGAAATGGGAAAAAAAAACATTGAGACAAATTGCGCAATCACCGTATGGGAAGCTGGGATTTACAGCTTAGCTACAGATTTCAATCACCATGCAATCACCATATGGAGAGAAGAGAGAGAGAGACAAGAGGAGGGGGGGTGTGTGGGGGGGGGGTGGGCAGCCATGGCACCATCCCAGAGTCTTGCTATTTTTAAATGGCAGTTTGCCCTCCTTGTGTAATTCGCCTCCATTTAGAGGGGCGAGGAAGAGGGGGTTACAGATACGGGCGGGATGAATCTGGGAGTCAGCGGAGAGCTTTTTGATGCGTCTCGGGTCGCCAACGGGTCGGGGAGAGTCTTCGCTTTTTCGCTTTTACGTAATGGTTTATGCAACAGCTTCTGACGTCGAGCCATTTTGCGTCCTTCCCGGGGATGGAAAATGACACGAGAGCCAGGTGCTCGTCTGTTCCCACCCCCCGCCCCCAAACTGTTCCCAACTTCCACTCGACGAGGACAAGTTCATCTCACCCTTTAAGCACGAGAAAGGGCATTTTTTGCATCTGTTGTACTTACATAATCTGTTAGTTTGCTCTACAATGTAATCAAAACAACAGAATTCATGTTTTTTTTTCTGTTCCCTTTGTCTTTCCACGAAGAAGGACGTCTGGCAAAATGAGTTTTTAACGACGTGACAGCCAGCATAATAGACGTAGAGCGAAAGGGAAAGCTGTTGTGGCGCTACGTGGGACGTTTTAGGGTAAAGTGTTGGTGCGCGGTATATAGATAAATACATAACACTCATCACAGACTTCTTGGCTCGATGGAGTGCAGGCGGTTACCATGGCGATGACCAAGATACGCGATGCCCGAGGTTGCCGCCGCGTTTCAGAAAACTTTGTTTAAACGTTCCGACTGCCAGCTCGCCTCGTCCCCCTACGCAAACCCTTTTAGCAGCTTTTAATAATACATGACCATTGGTTTTTTAACCAGAGCGGAGGAGAGGGTGGGTGGATGGATGGATGGATGGATGGATGGATGGATGGATGGATGCAGAGGGAGGGAGGGGGATAGAAGGGTAGACGAAGCAGGAGGGGAATAGAAAGAGAGATAAAAACAGACTACAGGAAATTGGTACAAAGAATGGGAATAAGAAAACAAATAAAGTTAAGGGTGAAGGATGGATAGACCAATAGGGAGAGACAGATGAAACATAGAGGGATAGAAAGAGGAGGATGAAGGAGATTTAAAGAGAAATAGAACAGCGTAAAACAAAATGAGAAACAGACAAACAGATAAATAGACAGACAGGCACTGCTTCACCTTAACTAGCCCTCGTTCTCTTTTATTTGTTTTCCCTCTCCTCTTGTCGCGGTCGGAAAACCAAGAGGCAGAACGAGAAAAATAGCTAAACAGACATCGAGAGATCGAACGCCAGACGCACTCATCCTTCTTCCTCCGTCACCATCCCTCCTTCTTCTAGCCCCCTCCGCTCTCTCCTCTTCCTCTCTCATCTCGTCTGTTCTCATGTATGTTTAACGTCTCTCATCATATATTTATGTCCCGGTCAAATAAGGAGCCGCCGTGAGGAGCCAAGCTGCTTGAAGTGTGTCAGGGCACACACTAGGGGTGGGCGGGTGTACCAGTTTGATTTATACCGCGGGGGGAAATTGCAAATGGTGATGATACCACCACCAGCAATTTCTATTACCACAAATTCCTTGATTGCCGCCTTTTTCAGACGGCATCATGAACACAGTGCTGCTGTCTGCATGAGCTGTTTATTTTTCCCTCTCCCATCTGACGAACGCACGATAACAAGGCGCAGCAAGGCTAGCTAGGTCATGGTGTTTGGGTGATACGGCAGACTGTGGCGAGCTTCCTGAGCTATTTAACCCTTCGAAAAAGCCCAAATCTGACATTTGGCTTAGAGAAAGTTGAGTCTGCAGAAAATGCCAGAAAAAAGACAAAACAAAACATTAATTTGTTATCTCAAGATAATAGTTAAGTCGTGATCTTTGCCGGGATATTTTTGGCCATGATAATCGCACTGGGACAATATGATATCAGCCCATCCCTAACACACACACACACACACACACACACACACACACACACTGAATTGATGAATGTCTTTTTCACACTGTCACACACACAACTCATATCAATTCATATTTAGTTTGGATTATTTGTAATTTGCAGGTTTGTATGACTGTGTGTGTGTGTGTGTGTCTATTTTATACTTATGTGGACCAAATGCAAAGGAAAATCTTCTAAGGAGGTAGTTACGAGTTTTACGATTTGGGGTTAGGGTTGAGATTAGGATTAGATTTAAATTATGGTTAGGGGTCAGAGTGAATTTGTTCAGTGAAGGTACTTGCAAGTATAGTAATTCCAATGTGTGTGTGTGTGTGTGTGTGTGTGTGTGTGTGTGTGTGTGTGTAATGACATCTTGTTTTGATTGACGGTCATTGACAGCTCAAGGTGAAGGCAGTGGCATATATCACCATGCCAACCACTGCCAAACTCACATACTCCCACCTGCCAAGCTTTCACACACACACACACACACACACACACACACACACACACACACACAATCGCAAACTGTCACCCTGCCCCGGTCATGGTAAAAATGAACACTCCCCTCGTCTCCTCCCTCCCTCCCTCGTCTCATTCTGTCATCCACCTCCCAGGGTGCCAACAGTTGGCCTTACCAAATGTGAGCCGCTTTCCCCAGCCATCTTTTCCTCTCTCTCTCTCTGTTTCTCTCAATGTCTCTCTTCCACGTGCTCTATTTGTTTTACTTCCCTCCCTCTAGCGATCATTTGCTCCCATTCTCTCAGTTCACAACTTCTCCTGCCCTTTCCTCCCCCTTTTCTTTTCTCCCAGAGATTCATCTATCCTCCACCCATCTCTCTCTCTCTCTCTCTCTCTCTCTCTCTCTCTCTCTCCCCTTCCTCCTTTACTGCCTGACCCTATATTGATCTTCCTCTGATGCATCCTCTCTTCTATCCCTGTTTTCCTTTCGTCTGTCCATCCATCTCTTATCTCTCACTCACAATGGCTGGAGCAGTGTGTTTATGTCTGGCGGGTCACGGGACATTCAAGTCCCTCAGCCACAGGGGGAAATTTCAGCGTTGAAAGTGACCAACTAATGGTAGCAATGGATTAACCATCGATTTTTACATTATAAGGTGTAATATCAGTCTGAGGATGTAATATACTGACAGGTTTTATTACATCTTCAACCATTTGAAGGACATTTTGACCATTACTACATCACCCAGCAGTTATTACATCATCCGACTATTTGAATGATTGACAGGTTTTAAAGTATTTGTTCTCGATAAACCGTCCCTAGATAAAGCTAAAAAAAAAATCTGGCTTTACACATCCTTTTCCCTTCTGTCTTTCCCTTCTCTCTCTACTCTTCCTCCCTCATCCCTTGTTCCCTAAATCTACCTCCTTTTACCCACTCCTCACCTCCATCTTTCCTTGAACTGTCCTCTCCTCCTCTCTGTCTCTATCTCCCCTTCCTCTCTTTGCATATCTCTTCATCCTCCTCTTTTTCTCCATCCTCCTCTCTCTGCCTCCATCTCGTCATCCTCCACCTGCGTCTATCTCTTCGTTCTCTATCTTCCTCCTCCT
The DNA here is from genome assembly GCA_034670405.1 of Hoplostethus atlanticus. Classification (NCBI taxonomy): domain Eukaryota; kingdom Metazoa; phylum Chordata; class Actinopteri; order Trachichthyiformes; family Trachichthyidae; genus Hoplostethus; species Hoplostethus atlanticus. The sequence goes on from JAXDDX010000102.1 coordinate 1,279,273, forward strand.
GCTGTCTCTTCATTCTGGATGCACTTGGATGAAACGGTACGCTCTCAAGAGCATACCACAGGACATTTTTAAATTCAACTCTTCTCACTCGTTCTCTCTCTTCCCGACTCCCTCTCCCTCTCTGCCATTCTATCTATCACTCCTTCATCCCTCTATCTCCGTTCCCCTCTCTCTCTGGTTTACCCTTCACCCGCCTCCCATTCTTCTTCTCTCTTTCTTTTTTATTCACTGACCAGTAAAACCTTTCCACAATCAGCTTTATTGGTAATGTGTTTATAGTGTCCTGAACACACACACACACACACACACACACACACACACACACAACACAGGAATAATGGAGAATCAAGGGAAAGATGAAGGGAAGGAGGAGAAAGATGATAATGTGACAGTAAAGACGGAGGGCAAAGGATGAAGCAATAAGATGAAGTGAAGCAGTGAAGGATAGAACGGTAGAGGTGAGAAGGAAGGGATGGGTGAACGATAAGAGAGCGACGGATGATGGATCGTCCTGTAAAATGAAGAGAGAAATAGGCGAGAGAGAGAGAGAGAGAGAGAGAGAGAGAGAGAGAGCATATCTGTGATGGGAGGGTCGCTGAGCAGAATAAAAGTGAAGGGACGGCAGGGGCAGAAGACGGATCGAGCTAATGTGGAGGGCAAGAAGAAATAGAGAGACTGATAAAGAGGAGATTAAAAGAGGAGAGAGACTTGGAAGACGGGGACGGGATGAGAAAAGTGATTGATGGACGGACAGATGTGGGACTGGGTGAGGAGAGGTCGGGATATTAAGATGGAGAGGGAGAGAGTCGGAGACATACAGAGAGAAAGATGAAGGGAAGGGACATAAAATGAGAGAGGGGAGAAGAAAGGTTGGGAGAGGCAATGAGAGGAAGTGAAAAACAGACAGATGGAGAGAGGACGAGAGAGAGCGACAGAGAATGACAGATAATGACACAGAGAGAGATGTTTAGAGAGAAGAGGCAATAAGAGGAAGCATTACAGGTGATGGAGAGAGAGAGAGAGAGAGAGAGAGAGAGAGAGAGAGATAATTGTATTGGACAGAGAATTGAGAGGGAGGTGAGAGAGAGAGATAAGATGTAAGTTGAGATGGGAAGCTTGTGTGACTCACATTGTCTCCTCCGCAAGCTATTAGTGATTTAATCACTGTGACATCAGTGTGTGTGTGTGTGTGTGTGTGTGTATCATACCAGATTACCCTGAGCTACTGCAGTCAGGAACTGGCTCATCACTCTTTCACAACAGAGCACATCCATCATCTCACAGTCTGGTTTCTCAGTCTACGGGTTGAGACCCAAAACAGGTCTCAGACCAGCTGCTGGTGGTCCAGATACAGAAACCAGAGACCAGCCAGTCAGTCTGGTCCACCTCTCATATGACGTTTGTTTGTTATATGTTGTTATTAGTAGTAGTAGTGGTAGTAGCAGTAGCAGTAATGATTGTAGTAGTAGTTGTAATAGTAGTAGTAGTAGTAGTAATGATTGTAGTAGTAGTTGTAATAGTAGAAGTAGTAGTAGTAGTGATGATTGTAGTAGTAGTTGTAATAGTAGTAGTAGTAGTAGTAGTAATGATTGTAGTAGTAGTTGTAATAGTTGTAGTAGTAGTAGTAATGATTGTAGTAGTAGTTGTAATGATAGTAGTAGTAGTAATAGTAGTAGTAGTAGTAGTAGTAGTAATGATTGTAGCAGTAGTAGTAATGATTGTAGTAGTAGTAGTAGTAGTAGTAGTAGTAGTAGTATTAGTAATGATTGTAGTAGTAGTAGTGGTAGTAGAAGTAATGATTGTAGTAGTATTAGTGGTAGTAGTAGTAATGATAGTAGTAGTTTTAGTAGTAGTAATAGTAGTAATGATTGTAGTAGTAGTTGTAATAGTAGAAGTAGTAGTAGTAGTGATGATTGTAGTAGTAGTTGTAATAGTAGTAGTAGTAGTAGTAGTAATGATTGTAGTAGTAGTTGTAATAGTTGTAGTAGTAGTAGTAATGATTGTAGTAGTAGTTGTAATGATAGTAGTAGTAGTAATAGTAGTAGTAGTAGTAGTAGTAGTAATGATTGTAGCAGTAGTAGTAATGATTGTAGTAGTAGTAGTAGTAGTAGTAGTATTAGTAATGATTGTAGTAGTAGTAGTGGTAGTAGAAGTAATGATTGTAGTAGTATTAGTGGTAGTAGTAGTAATGATAGTAGTAGTTTTAGTAGTAGTAATAGTAGTAATGATAGTAGTAGCAGTAGTAATGATTGTAGTAGTAGTAGTAGTAGTAGTAGTAATGACTGTAGTAGTAGTTGTAATGATAGTAGTAGGAGTAGTAATGATTGTAGTCGTAGTAGTGGTAGTAGAAGTAATAATTGTAGTTGTAGTAATGATTGAAGTAGTAGTAGTGTAGTATGAGTAATGACAGTAATAGTAGTAATGATAGTAATGATAGTAGTAGTAGTAGTAGTAGTAATAATGATAGTAGTAGCAGTAGTAATGATTGTAGTAGTAGTAATAGTAGTAGTAGTAGTAGTAGCAGTAGTAGTAGTAGTAGTAGTAGTAGTAGTAGTAGCAGTAGTAGTAAGAGTAATCCACCTTGCCAACAATATAATCCCTGGGGAACCTTTTGAAGTTGGTGAGATGAAAAGCTGTTTTATGTTGACAGTGGTAACTTACTGGTGATGAGTGCAGGTCTGGAGGTGAGACACTACATTTTAGACATTTCAGACATGAATAATTGTCACTCCCCTCAGACAGAGAGATTGTCACAACACCGTCTGTTATGGATGACTGATTACCTGCTTTTTGTCATCACGGGACACAATCCACTCAACACTCAAACTCGGGGTATTGTAATTTCAAACCTGTGTATTAAAAAGTGTAATTATCATCATAAGTAGTTATAACCTGACAACTGTTTTACCGTGATTGCATTTACATACGTTTTGCAAAATTTTTTGATTAGTCCTGATATTTATTGGAATAACTCCCATAACCCACTCTTAACCATTTCTGCAATCTTATCTAACATCCTAATACTAGAAAATCCCCAATATGTTTCTTGTCCTAAAGTGACTTACAAAGGTACTTGACACTATGTGGGAATCAAACCCACGACCTTGAGAGTGAGAGTCTAATGCTCTACCTACTGAGCTGTCCGGGCCAGACTTTAGCATTAGCATTAGCATTTCACCCCATTAGTCTGATACTGCCATATCCTTGGACTAGTATGCAATCATGCTAAAACAGAGGTCATCGCTCTAATTGGATTTAACAGTGCTCTTTGACCAATCAGAGGGCAAGATGTTGAGGCCATGCAGATCATGCTTTTGTAGATACAAAAGGGGAAAAGTGGAAGAACAGAGGAGGCAAAAAAAAACGTAAAGGTGCTTGATGTAGCATTTTAACGTCAACAAATGATTCCTACCTTTATTCTGAGACATATTGGCAGCTGAGAATATTGGCAGCCTCTACTGGCCTGTACACTTACAGTGGGGAAGGAACCAGTGGGGTTTATGGGAAATGTGGTCTTGGTTTTGAGAAACACTGGCACTAACAACATGACTGGAGTAAAACAGAGGTTGTGGTCACATTTGTTTAAGGTAATTACACCGAGGTTTTGCTGTGATTTAACAATGATGTCTGATGGTTAAAAATGTACCACCTCTACCAAAACAGACTTGGAGAAAATGTAACTCCATCATCCTGCATAAGTTCATTAGAGCAGACCAAAACAACCCACAAGTTGTTTGGCGGTAATTCGATCACTTTGTGCTCAATTAATTCTGTTAGTCTGTTGAGAAACTTTCCCGGCATTTTAAAACTGCAAGCAAACTGGCAGTTGAAGTTAAAACACTGGATCCACAGCTGACCCACCCCGGAGGCTACGCCCAGGGCTTAGTGGTCAGCGAACCAAGGACTGAGGCCTTTCATGTGGGCTTGGCGTGACAGGGTGTGCCCCTGGTTCTACAGAGGAGCAGGGAGGCTCCAGGCAGAGGGGGGGTCAGTGGGAGTCTCTGTCCACTGCTGAGGCTCTAATCATGGGCATGGAAGGGCAGGAGGGCAGCCTGTAGCCGCAGCTCCTGGTAGGTCTCTGAGCCAAGATTACAGAGTGTAGTCCACAGGGGTTTGATCACTGGGTTTCATTGGCAAATGAGGGTGTGTTAGTGTGTGTGCCTATGTGTGTGTGTGTGTGTGTATGTGCTTGTGTGTGTTCTTGTACGTGTGTGTGTGTGTGACCACAGGAGTTTGATCATAGGGACCTTGCTCTCTGTGTGTGCACGAGTGTATGTGTGTGTGTGTGTGTGTGTTTGCTTGGACTGCAGGGCTAAACAAACAACCACAGGGAAAGAAATGGTGCTGAGAAAAGAGAGGGATGAGAGAGGGAGGGAGGAAAGCACACAATAAATGGTAGCTCTCTGCGGTGCGCATGCTAAAGGATGTTCAGTAAGCCTCAGAGCTGCTACAGGTTGTCGTGGTCTCACTTCTAGGATAATACTAATCGCCTACGGTGACTCAACATACTGTATTACTCAACATACTGGGTTGCACACCAGACAGAGATTTCTACCAGAGACACAGAGCAGGTTTTGGTGCCAATTCTCTCATCACATTTTGGGGTGAGGTGAGAAATGGATGATTAATGGATAGATTTTCATCCTGCAAGGAAATAGTACTTTTAATTACATCCCCCTCAACTGACAACCTTGTTGCCCTTCTCTCAGACCCCCCAAATCAATTGGCCTTTCCACTGCTGAACATCAGCACTGCAAGACAAAGAGAGCGGGAGGAAAAGAGAGAGAAATGGGTTAAAACGGTGTTTAGAGGAAGCCAGAGGTGCTCTGCGGTTGTGTGTGTGTGTGTGTGTGTGAGGCACAGCCAGTCTAACTGCTAAGTGCTGAGGAAAAATGTCAATATGCAAACAACAGATGCCATGCGTCGCATCGATTCGAACACGCTGATGAATTGTAAAACACACGAAAAGACACACGCACACACACAAACACACACACACACACACACACACACACGCCGCGGTTGTTGTTGCAGATTTCGAGTGAGGAGCTTTTAAAGTTGTTAAAGTTGTTGACTTAAGCTACTTAACTTTGACTGCTGTGACCCAAGAGACGCAGAGAGAGACGAGGAGAGAGAGAGAGAGAGAGGGAGGGATGGGAGAAGGAGTTAGAGGGATAAACCGAGAGGAAGGACAGAATAAAAAGGCATGGAAAGGGAGAGGCGGGGAGACGAGAAGATAAAATGGAACAAGAGGATAAAATGGAAAGTGAGAAAGAAGGACAGAGTATTCCTCCTTGGTCAAGATCTCTCTCTACTTCTTTTTCTCTCCCTACTTTCCTCTTCAATTTCGCTCGCTCTCTTTCTCTCCCTTTTCCCTCCCTCGGTCTCCCTCTCTGTTTTTCTCTCTGTCAGACAGAGCATGACTGTGCCGAAATACGATTTGCTCTTTAATCTTCATAATCCGTTCGGCCAATGAATGTTTTCCTTTAGTAATTAAAGTGCAAACAACGGATATGCGTCTGGCACACGCACGCACACACACACACACACACACACACACACACACACACACACACAGACACAGACAGACACACACACACACACACACACAGGTAGGAGGATGAAGGCATTTTCATGAAGGTAAATGGTAGAGAGAGAGGGAGAAGAAAGGGAGGGAGAAGAGAGGGAGTGAGAGGGAAAGAGAAAAAGGGAGGAGAGAAAGAGAAAAAGAAAGAAAGAGAGAGAGAGAGAGAGAGAGAGAGAGAGAGAGGGAGGTGATATCATATGTGCTTAATATTTAATATTCCAGTCTGGACACAAGCAACGATGGAAAAACAAATCCTTAGAAGAGAAAGACAACTCAAAGAACAACAAAGCTCCCTCGTCTCTTTCAGTCCTCCCATTTCTCTCTCTTTCTATCACTTTCTTTCCATCGCCTCCCTCTTTGTTGTGCTTACAATGGGCGGGATCAGAAGTTGCTACAGGCAACAAACAGGAGGGGAAAAAAAACAAAAAAAACAGACAGGCAGAATCCCAGCATCATTTTTTTCAGTCCGACGGAGTGAAGGGATTGAAAGAAAAAAGAAAGGAAGGCAGAGAAATGGAGGGCGGTGGGTGTGTGTGTGTGTGTGGGGGGGGGGTGTATATGTGTATATGTGCTCATTAGCAGACCATTAGCATTTGAACTTGAAAAGAAGAGGAGGAAGAAGAGGAGAGAAGGGAAAGGAAGAGATCAAAAGGAAAGAAATTCAACTGCCGCGTCTGAACACTGTCCCTGCTAGCTGCTCTGTCCAACGTCACAACCCAAACAGTACTGAGATTACTGGGTACGGTTAATACCTACTGCTTAGTACACACACACAATCCAAACAACAAATACCGCGGCGTATTACTCTCTAGCATTGACATCTACTGTTCAGTGTATAAACAATCCTGATAGTGCACGATGTTGACATTTTATTAAATATCAGATATCAGCCGGTCAGCGCCGTCCACCGCCGATACGATGGCCTCGCTGACCACAGCTACAAAAAAAAAACCCTGCACATTTAATTTCGAGGTAGCAACATATCCCAGAGTAACATATCCCAACATATCCCTGCCATTGGATAGGTGGTGGGTCACCCTGCCTTAAAGAGCTGCTAAGCCTAAGAGAAGTTCATCAGTCTGGCTTTAAGTGGAGAGTTTCAGTGTCCCATGATGGTATAAATGCTGTTTCAGAGGCTTTTTTAGTAGGAAAGAACTGAATCCTTCTTATTTGCTTTGAAAATGGTTAAATGTAGTCATTCAATATTGGCACAACTTCAGTCTAAAAATATCAGCATCGGTATCAGCCTTCAAAAACCCAGATCAGCCACTTTACTTTACTTTATACTGGTAATACCCATCTTTTAGTGCATACATGATCCTAATATTAAGTAAGTAAGACTTTAGATATCAGCTCCCAGCAGTAAGTACTACCCATACTATCAGTACTGCTGAGGTTGTGTTGTATTGGCTCATTGTAACCCACTAAATCAAATCAAATCACATGTATTTTTATAGCGCTTAATCACCGTTACAGTCTACCTGACAATTTCGACATAATACACTGGAAGTGTGTCTTGCATCGCATTGCTCGTTTCACCATCATTCATGCTGCAAAGCGCCAGGGTTGGCTTTTTCCTCTCTCTTTCTCATTTGTCTTCCCACCCAAATGTGGAAACACCCTTGGGTTTTCAGTACGCCGGTGTCAGAGAACAACATTGGCTTCTGAAATCGTTTTAAACTCAATATATCGAAACAGCGCGCTGATAAGCAGGTGCTGCACAATGTTCAGACATGCCTGATTGTAGGAATTGAAGAATACTGAAATGGTGGGTGATGGGGGAGGAAGGAGAGAGGAAATGAGCAAATGTAAATGAAGGCGGGGTGATGGGGGTACAAGGAAAGAAGTGATTGGAAAGAGGAAGAAACTATATGACACTAGCTAGATGAGCATAAACACACCTGTCTCCAAGTAGCATAAGCTGGTGACACACACACACACCATACCTGCAGCAACAAGCAAACACTCATTTATACATATATGCATTTGTGCATGCACAGGTAGACACACACACACACACACGTAAGCTCAAATGCACACACACATTCACACATTAGCTCATGTAACACATACAGTACGCCGCTCTCGGGGATTTGGAGTTCAAAGGATGTCTTATTTTGGGAACAGCTTTGGGTTAGTCTCCCTACTTTGGTGGCAGACGGAGAAACAGGTTGCAAATATCAAACACTTTACAGCACGCTCACTCACACACACACACACACACTCTCACTTTCCTCGTATTTCCTCTCTCAGTCTAGAAAGTAACATCTCGCCAAAGGGGAGACGTGTTTAAAACTTACAAGCTGACTTCTTCCTCACCAGCAGCTAAGAATGATCACAGCTCCTCTGCCAGCTTTGCCAAAAACACTAGGAAGATATGTTGTGGCTTCATTAGCACATAATGCAATGTGCCAGTAAATAAACTTGTGGAGCGGCAATTCAGCTGGTACACTTAGGGCGGCATTTCACCCGTACTTCACCTCAATACAATGGAAATAATGAAACAAATCCATTTTGTCCTCACAGGCGCCAGTCATGGAGATGAGGGTGATATTCTATTCTTTATCAATTTAATTCCTATTATTTCTGATGGTGTGATCATCACATTAGAAAGCAAACTAACTATTTTCCCCTCAAGTCATACAGTATTTGGAAAGTTGCCAATGAGCTTTTGTTCATATCTACAGTTGTGATGAGTTTTTCCAATTACTATTTAACTTGATTGCTCGAGTCAGGATGAGAAGTCTATTAAGTCCAAGTGAAAATAGGAAAGGTTGAATATGATTGTCACTTGCAATATGAAATAGTTTTAGCGTTCATGTTTTTTTTTTTGACAAACATTTTTCCTTCCAAAAAATGTGGCGGGGTTGGTACATAACACAAAATGCGAATAGACACACACACACGCGCACACACACACACAGGACAGGGCAGTGAACAGGTGTTGGCACAGTTTGGTGGCGACTGAAACTCATAATGAGCAGCCAGGGGAGAGGACCACACACACACACACACACACACACACACACACACACTTGTCTGTCTTGGCTGTGACTTGGTGCTGCAGTGCTGCAGGTCAGAAGGAGGCTAAGAATAAACTGACCCTGCTGAGCCTCTCTCTCTCGCTCTCTCTCTCTCCCTGCCTGCTTGTTGAAATTGCCTTTGACCTCTTGAGCCCCCCACACACACACACACACACAGACACACACACACACACAGGCTGTCAGTGCTCATGTTCACCCTTGCACGCGCAGTCTAACTTTCCTGACTCGTGCATACTGTATTCCCCCCTGGTTAACATAGAGAGAGCGAGGGCTCTATTCTGGTGACGGCGGATGGCGGATGGCAAAGTGGCATTTTCATCGCCTGCGCCCGTTTAGTATTTCGGTGAGTCACTGTGAACTTGACTGTGCCTTCGTGGGAGGAGAGGCACAGCGGGGGGGGGGGGGGCGTGTCAGTGACGACAAAGCGGCGCTGTGCAATTTTGGTGTCAGCGATTTGCGCCGGCGTCGCCCGCCTGCTCGGATCATGTCAAACGCAAAAGTGCGGGTGGGCTCTTACGACAAGTGATGCAGGCGTGAGAAGATCCGATCCAGAAGCCTGCCGACGTGTTTTTTTGTGGACGATATGTTGGCCAACTTGACTTTGATATATGAATCCCTCAATCCCTCAACAAGACACAACATTAACTAGGCCGTAGAGTCGCTCGTGGCTGTCGCTGCACCTCCCCGCACGAGGAGATCAAAAATGAACAGAACAGAAACTGGGAGTAAATGGGGGAGGCACAGATGGAAGCAGTGACAAATAGCAGATGTAGTAGGAGTCACTGTGTACACACACACACACACACACACACACACACACACACAGAGCTTCTGGACATTCATTCATCACTGAGCTCTGGGAAATCCAATACACAACACACCTTTCCCTCTCCTCCGCTTCACTCCATCTTTCTTTTTCTTCATCTCCATCCATCCCTCCATTCCCCACATGTAACAGTTTTCACCTCATTATTCCTCCCTTCTCTCCCTCGCTGATTCTCTCTCTCTCCCTCTTCCCCTCCTCCTCCTCATCATTAAGTCATGAAGTACGGGCATCTTCCTTTTCACTCAACATCCCTTTTTCATCTGCTTCTGTCTTATTCTTCTCCTTTGCTTCCTCCTCCTCTCTCCGTTCCTCTCCTCAAGCTCTCCTCTTCTCTCGTCTCTCTCTCCTCTTGTCAGTTCAGCTCCAATGCCCAGCAGATTTCCCTCAAGATGTTTTGCCGCCTCCCAGTTCTCCCTCCCTCCACCCTTCCCTCCTTCCCTCCCTGCATCCTCCCGCTTTCACACCTTCACTCTTTTTCACTCTCAGATTTAAACAGAGAGACAGAGAGAAACAGGGGAAGTGACAGATTAATGTGAACGTGTCTCAATGCGGGAAATACAACGTGAGAGAGGAGGAGAAACGAGAGCGGATGAAACAAAACTTTTGTGGTGGATGAGCGTAGCAAGAAAGGGGGGAAGAGAGAGACTCGGGGAAGGAGAGAGGGGGAGAGAGATCAAATGAAGGAAGGAGGTGTAGCTGCTGAGTTATGGGAGGGCTGTGATCCAGCTAAATTGCTTTGGCAGGAAGTTCCACTTCTCTGAATAGAGAGGTAGACAAAGATGGATGGATGGACGGATGGATGGAGAGGAACGAGAGGGTATGTGGCAGAGAAGGAGAAGGATAGAGGAGGAAAGGAGGAGGGGCTTGGGGGTGAAGAAGCAGGAAGAAGAGGGTGGCAAGAGGAGGATGAGGAAAAGTGAGAAGGAGGAGGAAGAGGAGGGGGTCAGCCAAGGAGAGGTAATAAAAGACAAAGGAGGAGGTGAGGGTGGGAAAAGGAGGATGGGGTTAAACAATGAAAGGAGGAGGTGAAAAATGGAGGGAGGGTGTAAGGAAGAGGAGGAAAAGGTAGGCACAAGGGGAGGAGAGAGGAGGAACAGCTTGACAATGTAAATTAGGAAAGGGAGAGGAGAGGAAGACGCGAACGAAGAGGAGTTGGGGTGTGAGGGAGGGAAGAAAGGTGAGGGAGGCGAGGGAAGAGGTGGAGAAGGAGGTGGGGAACGAGGGAGGAGGATAGGAGGGGAATGACAGACAGAGAAGCTGCTGTTAAAACTCTGCTGCTTCATCCTGTGTGAATGAAAATCTAAAAATATACCAGAGAGAAAAGAGGGGGGATGGGAGCGAGAGAGAGAGAGAGAGAGAGAGAAAGAAAGAAAGAAAGAAAGAAAGAAAGAAAGAAGGTATACAGTACAAACTTAAGATCAACTGAGAGAAGAAAATTAATGAAGCAAAGAGAGAAAAAAGAGAGAAAGGGAGAAGACAGAGGGAGGAAAAATACAAACGAGTGTGGGGAATAAAAGGTTTACATAATAGAAAAGACAACAGGGACAAGATGAGATGAAACAGAAGTCATGAAAACCATGAAAAGATGAAAAGGAGAGGAAAACACAGACGGGGATAGTAGTGAGAAAAGATGACAACAAAATAAAGGGAGCGATAATGAGAGAGAGCAAGGACCGAGAAAGGAGGAGAGGTAAGAGAAAAGAGGAAGGAAGGAAGAGAGAAGTGAGAGAGAGAAAACAAAAACAGATGATATGAATAGAGAGAAAGAGAGAAAGAAAGAAAGAGAGTTCCAGGGATATTGATGATGAGGGACGTCCAGTTTAAACTAGGAAATTATTGACTGGTGTCAAAGAGTGGTGGATGGAGGGATGGATGAATGGATGGAGGGAGGGATGGATGGATGGAGGGAGGGATGGATGGTTAGACTGAGGGATAGAGGGATAGACTGAGGGATGGATGGATGGACTGAGGGATGGAGAAATGGATGGTTAGACTGAGGGATGGATGGATGGATGGATAGACTGAGGGATGGATGGATGGCTGGATGGATGGATGGATGGATGGATGGAGTGAGGGATGGATGGAGAGATGGATGGATGGATGGATGGATGGACTGAGGGAGGGATGGATGGACTGGATGGATGGACTGAGGATGGATGGATGGATGGATGGATGGATGGATGGATGGATGAGGGATGATAGCTAGATTGCATATATTTAAGGATAACAGCAGATAGAGTGAAAGAGAGAGGGAGATTACACAGAGAGATAAATAAAAGATAGAAAGAGGAAGAGGAGGGGCAGATAGAGAGAAAAGAGATTAAGGATGAGGGATAAAAAGAGAGGTGGAGAAAGGGAGGGAGAGGAGGGGGAGAAATGAATCAATACGCCTGAAGGGTTTTCCTCTTCATCACCGCTTGCATTCACTCCCTCGCTCACATTCCTTTACACGGTAATATGGGATTATCGATCCATCCTTCCTCCCTCCCTCCTCTCATCCTCCCATCCAACCTTTCCCAAGGAACAACTGACAACTTCAAAGGCTCTCAGTTTGGCATCTTTCATCCCTCCATTTCTCTCAGTCCTCCTCATCTCTTCGGCTCGGCCATATTTCTCTCTCATCCCTCTCTTGCTCGCTCTCTCTCTCTCTGACCTCGCTGTTCATTGTTAAGCTTTTGTTAGTGGTGATCTACAACTTCAATGCTGGGATGTCATAGCACGTGCACACACACACACACACACACACACACACACACACGCACACACACACACAGACACACAGACACACACGTACAAACACACACTGCCCTTGTAGTGACACTCCTACCTAGAGGCTGGCTGGTATCAGCTGGCAAGCTTCTAGTCCATTTGTGTCAAAATGCTGAAAACACACACACACACACACACACACACACACACGCACACATCCACATCACACACACACACACACACACATCCACACACACACACACACACACACACACACACACTCCATCTTTTCCTCAGACCCTCTCCACAGGCAAGCTACAGTTGAGCAGTTTTTGGATGGCCTTGCTAACATTTAGAGGGTGTGACACGCACACACGCGCACACACACACACACACACACACACACACACACACACATAACCACAAGCACTATCTTTATAGGCCCCAGAAGGCACTGATGAGCTGCGTTCCCAACCGCTTCATTCGTTCCCAACCCTAACATCAGCACATTAAAAATGCATGCACCCAAGGACGGAGGAGCGATTTTCAAAATGTGTGTGCGCATGTGTGTGTGTGTGTATAACACTTATTGTGTAGCGATGTGTGTTTGGTGCTACCAAGATGCCTTTGGGGCCATTTTTCGCACACAACACTACCTCAGGTACTTCTATTGAATTATGAGAAAGAAACATTGATATTAAAACATTGACCTTGAAGAGTGACACTCACCACAGCGCTAACTCCCAGCAGAGCTATTCATGAGCGCATGTTACACGCTCAAGTACACTGCTGTTGCTGAATGGGAGCAATCAGCAGAGGGCTGGACCACCGGCGGTCCAACAATGTGTTACTTGAGCTGTTACAAGGAATGTAGACACCACTCATCCTACTATCACTCAACATAGTGTATGGTAAAGTGTTAGCATGGAGCCTACCACCACTCAACATAGTGTATGGTAAAGCACGGAGCACACCACCACTCAACATAGTGTATGGTAAAGCATGGAGCCTACCATCATTCAACATAGTGTATGCCAAAGTGTTAGCACGGAGCACACCACCACTCAACATAGTGTATGGTAAAGTGTTAGTATGGAGCCTACCATCATTCAACATAGTGTATGCCAAAGTGTTAGCATGGAGCCTACCATCACTCAACATAGATGTACGCTAAAGTGTTAGCATGGAGCCTACCACCACTCAACATAGTGTATGGTAAAGCATTAGCATGGAGCCTACCATCATTCAACATAGTGTATGCCAAAGTGTTAGCATGGAGCTTACCACCACTCAACATAGTGTATGGCAAAGTGTTAGCATGGAGCCTACCATCACTCAACATAGTGTATGGTAAAGTGTTAGCATGGAGCCTACCATCACTCAACATAGTGTACGCCAAAGTGTTAGCATGGAGCTTACCACCAGCAGAGAACACATGGATGATTTTGGTGTTTATGTTCTCATCATTTAAAGGTAAATTGATAAAACAGGCCAAGCTCCTCAAAACTTGTTGTATTTCTTTCAAAATAAAATGAGCAGATTGGGAGCCGTTTCCACTCTGTGTGTATTTAGCTTGCAGAAATACATGCTAACAGTTTAGCACACGTATTGATGGACGGTATAAAAAGCCACGCTTCATGTCAAGAGCACCACACTGCATTAAATACCAGACACAGAGGTGAAAGTGATATAAATCTTCCCGCCGTGCAAAAGGTTACTCCCCAAGCATTGTGATTGGTATCTTGCTATGATGCTATCTCAGCGATAGCATCTCTATTTGAAAAGGAGCCAAGATACACCAGGAAGTGCCCTGATATTTTCTCTATTAACTCTATGGGAAAATATACAGACTTCACAAATTCTGCTTGCTCTGAAATTCCCTCACACATACCAAAATAACAGAAAGAGAAAGAGAGAAAGGGTAGTCAGTGAAGGAGAGTCAGTGAAGATATGATGTGATGGACAGGTGTAGCAGCAAACAGTGTACTTCTTTTGTTCCCTTTCTGTCACACATGAACACTCTCCCTCTCCTCACACACACATTTACATTTTAGACATTGAGTTGACACACCAGAGTGACTTGAAATAAGGGAGCAGGTAGAGGTTTAGTAGCTTGTTCAGCTTGACAGGACAGGAATGTGGACGGGACGCTCTTTTTAACCACCCTGAATGGAACCGGAAGGAGAGTTTCATAAGACCAAGACATACTGACAGCATCTCCCTACTCACATAGTCTCGTCGTTCTGAAACTCCAGCTTCCCGGCGGCCGGTTCGTAGTCCTCCCCTTCTTTAGCGGTGCCGTCCACGGTCTGGTAGGGAACGGCCACCAGGCCCCGAGCGCCCGACGTCCTCTGGACCTTCACCTCCATCACACCTACGCTCTCACTCACCCTCTGACTGGCACTCTCAAAGGTAAATATACCTGGGAGGAGGGGGGAAGGGAAGGGAAGGAGGGAGGAAGGAAAGGAGGGAAGGAAGAAAGAAGGGAGGGAGGGAGGAAGGGAGAAAGGAAGGAAGGGAGGATGGAGGGAAGGAGTGAAATTGGAAGGAAGGGGCAGAGGAAGGAAGGGAAATGATGGGAGGAAGGAGGAAGGAAGGTAGGGAGGAAGGAAGGTAGAGAGAGCAAGAAAGATAGTTTGAAGTAAATTGGAGACAGGTTTAGCAGCAGAGAGGGGAATGGAAGGAGAGTGAAGAAGACAGATTAGGTTGATGAACACCCCCGCTCTCGCTCGCTCGCTCTCCAAGGTGTATATACAGTAGAGCACCGAGAGCAGAGAGGATAATAGATTACCACCCACTCTCTCCAGACAACAGATAATAAGTATTAGGTAAACGCCCACTCTCCACTCATCCTCCCTCACCTTAATTCTCTTTGGATGTTATCAAAGTCCTATAACCGAAAACAACTGGTGAGGGGCCGGGAACTTCTTTAACCCTCCAGTGACTGGGACTATATGCTGTTCATCCACCTGGAGTCAACTCTAAGCTAAAGCAAAAACACTCACTGACCATGTATGTTCAGGTTCATTGGTGATGTGATTCTATTTTGTGCTCTATCAAGGTATAAAGAGAATTTCATTTTCACACATATGGTTTGGAAATACTCAAGGAGGAAGCCATCGCACCAGATCCCCCCTTCAACCGGCTGCTTCTTGTCGCACAGTATGCAATCAAGATTTCTTCCATGTTTTTTTCAAGATGCAAGTAAACGCAAATGAATTGCTAGACACTTAGCCAGGCGTTTTTCCCGTGCATGTGTTCATCCAAGGCCCACTTGCTGTCTGGAATTGCATTTGTTGCCTATCAACATTTGCTCACTGAAAATTGTGTCAGGAAGCAGCATGAGATTTATTGACCTCCATTGATGCAAGAGGTTTTGTTTTTTTACGCAGCTTTTACTAACCCTGTGGATGAAGACGGCATTTTGAGGTTTGGCATCATAACTTCAGATAGGTTAAGATGAAACTTGAATGAGCCCCATGGGGAAATTGGTTGCAGCAGCAAATAATAAGACACAACAAAGATAAAATTGAATGAATGAAATTAAAATGAAAGTTAACTTCAAAATGTAAATAAAATAAAATTCAAACAATAAAAAACTGAAGACAGGTTCCTGCAGGGTAGCTTGCAGCTTCCTCTTACCTGCATGATCGTCATCGTAGATGGTCACTGTGGCGGTGTGGGCGTCGCCCAGTACGGCTTTGGGGGTGGCGCTGGAATCCAGAGGGGCGGAGCCATGCTCAGGATAACCAACCACGCGAGGGTTGCTGAGGTGGACGTAGAAGTACTCGTCCTCCTCAAAGATGTCGTCGTCGATCACCCCAATGGTGATCTCTGGAAAAGTGACAGCAAGGACATTTGTTATTTAAGAAATAACATTTGTTATTTACATTAAGTTATATAAGAAAGTTTGATTTTAAAAGTGAATATTTGTTCATATGGACATTTTCTTTTGCAGTGTAGCTTCAGTCCCTAAAACAAGTTGTTGGAAAATGATTTGATAAATTAATGTCGCTGTGGCTTTTTACCTTTGAGGGTCTCCCCAGGTTTAAAGAGCAGCGTTCCCTCTGCAAACTCATAATCTGAACCTGCATTGGCTGTACCATCTTCTGTACGATAGTCCACCTGGGAGAGAGACATAGAGAGAGAAAGAGAGAGAGAGAGAGAGAGGGAAGATAGATGGTGGAGAGAGAGGGAGATGGAAAGACGAGGGAAGAGATAGAGAGAAGCGGAGAGAGGGAGAGGGAGAGAAAAGAGCAGCCGGAAGACAAAACAGACGTGAGCAGATATGAAGAGGGCAGATAAACATGGAGGAAAAAAGGGAGAGCACGTATAGATAGAGATGGAGGGAGGCGGCAAAGAAAGAGAGGGGAGTCGGTTGGGGGAGATGCAGACAAGGACAGAGGGGGAGACGGAACAAGAGTAACAGCTTCATTATGCCGAGCCCTCTGGTCAGAAACAGGGAGATAATAGAGACTCTGAAAAGTCACGCTCTCCGCTTCCCCTGTATCCTCTCCTCTCTCCAATAGTAATGCATTACATGTAATCAGATTACAGTGATCAGATTCTGAGCTGTCATCTGCCATAGGTGCTATAAAAAAAAAAAGGTTTTGGATCATCTGGGAAAAAGTGGGTGACTACTATACATTTTGGATGCATGCTGGCTGGTTGTAGGCGTCGCTGACTCAGTGTTGGCGGTGCTATCGCTAGTTACTCTCCTCCCTCTCCTCTATTTTTAGCCCCTCGTCAAAAGTGCACAAGTGACTCAACTCAAAAGCTTGATTTTTTTTTTTCACTTAGCAAAACATTGCCGGTGCTGTACCCAGTCTCGATCACGTTTCCACGTTGTTGTTTTTTTCGTAACTGTAACTTGAAAGGAAATGAAGCGGAATAATCCAAGTGAAATGACTGAGCGTGAGTGAATGTGATGAGTCACATTTAATGTTATTACAACATATACGGGTTGCCTCTCAGCCAATCCCGTTGCTCGGTTGGAACTAACTCTTGCATGAAATCAATTACTTACTGTAACTAGTTGAAGTTGCTTGTAGAACATTTGCTATTCTTATCTGTACACTCTCACTCACTCACTTTTTCTTTCCCTCTTGTTCTCCTCCTCTCCTCTCCTCTCTCCTCTCCTCTCCAATGCTGAGAGCCTCTTCAGAAGCAACACCATGAGTAAGAATCAGACCCAGAGTAGGAAAAGTGCCAAGGATGTGAGTGAACACGATCCAGAGCAGATTTTCTTTTTTCTCTGGTGTCTGTTTTTGTCTGCCTGAGTGTCTCTTGGCCTCTTTCCATCCTGCCAATCCATTGACTTTCATTTACTGCCTAACCCTGACCTAACCTAACCCTAACCTAAACTTAACCTAACCCTAACCTAGCCTAACCCTGCAGTGAGTTGTTCTTCCATGACAGGACCAACAATGCCCTCGCAACTTTCTCTTTTAATCACACATTATGTCAGTTTCGGACCTCCCAACAGAGTTGAATCTAGTACACACACACACACACACACACACACACACACACCTTGACAGTAACTCCTGCGTCTCCTCCATGCCTGGCTACGGTCAGTTTGAGCGAGCCACAGTTCTCAAAACACTGGTAGAGAGAGGGTTCAAACTCCATCGTGATGGTGTGGGGGTCGTCCTCCTGGGCTTGCGGCTCATGGCTGCTCACCACCTGGGCGGGGGAAAGCACACAACACACACACACACACACACACAAACACACACAACGTAGGAGGTGAGTTACAGTAATGGTAAAGGTTTACAGTAACAATTGATATATGGAGGGTAAAGGAAAATTGGAAAGTAGTGGTTGTGCTTTTGTGTGTGTGTGCGTGTGTGTGTGTGTGTGTGTGTGTGTGTTACCTTGCGAGCCTGGTCGGCGGCGTGCTTCTTGAGGATGTTGCCGGCTCCGATCATCATCCTGGTTGCCTGGATACGGTAGAACGCTCTGCTCTTCTGCTGCTGCACCAGGACCTGGTCAGCAAAATCAATCAATAAGTAAACCAATTAATCATAGTTATCAAGTTCATTTCTAGTCTCTGTCCAGATTAGTCCATGTGATGATTTACTGATCCTCATAGCGAAATTGTCTTTTCACTGTTTTTCAGAGGTCAGAGGTCAGGCTCGGCTACAGAGCAGCGCCCCTGGAGCCGGTAGGGATTCAGCGTCTTGCTCAAGGACACTTCGGCAGGGTGCTTGGGATATGGATAGACTGGTAGCACTACGGGTGTATATACGCTCTATGTGGTTCTGAGCAAGCTTGTTCCCTCTACTCAACATACACAGTGGCAAACAAAGAAACCCCAGAATGAACCTAATGTACTTATACTTGATCTATCACTGACTGTTTTAGCCAGAATGTGAGGGTAACCAGCGATTTACCTGCCTCGACAATCCCCCCCCGAATAAAAGTGAACAAATTGCCCACTGTTGCTGTGGAGTTCATTGGATTAATCGTGGCCTCTGGAGAGGGTGATTTATTAAAATTTAACAAGAGAGGCGAGCCGGCGGATTGCCATTTTACCGCACGATTCCCATAAAATCTGCAGTTATTTACAGAGGTGCATTCAGCTGGCTTAGTCATAATAAGACACACACATATTAAAGCTATTATTCTGCAGCTAATGGGCCGAACTTGATGAATGTCCAAATCCCCTGACCACTGAGTGTTAAAACAAATTTCTTTACCTTATTTATTTAAGAAGCACTGTGACGAAAATACACAATGTTAACCCTTATTTACCCAGTCAAGCATCCATCCGTCAAGTTTTTGTACTTGGGGGAGTGGTTGCAGGGAGAGGGAGGGTTAAACGCAGACAGACAACTCGGCGTGCCTATACTCCTTTTCTTCCCTCCCTCCCTCCCTAGCAAACATCTCATACTGAGAATTAACGCGGGGGAGGAAGGGGAGGAAGAGGGGGAGGAGGACAGAAGCAGGGAGACTTGGACAGCTTCTGTGTTTCGGCTGTGGATAAAATATGTACGCTCTGGATGGAAGTGCCTGCCAAATACCAGTTGGTAGCAAATGTGCCATTTTGTCTGAATAGTCAAACAAAAGGATAGTGTGTGTGTGTGTGTGTGTGTGTGTGTGTGTGTGTGTGTGTGTTTGTGTGTGTGTGAGAGAGAGAGAGAGAGACAGCGAGAGTGTAGCTGATAACCATCTCTTCTCCATAACTTCTCCATAACTTTGTAATTAAGAGTGTGTGTGTGTGTGTGTGTGTGTGTGTGTGTGTGTGTGTGTGTGTGTGTGTGTGTGTATAGCTGGGTTTCCATCCAAGGCATTTCATCCGCATTTCATTCCACAACATTTCAAAAGTCTTTCCAACCTGATAGTTCGCCATCTCAATGAGCTGCTCCATGTCTTTATCCGGATGCCTCTGCTTCAGCTCCTTCAGCGTCCTCGCCATGTCCCTCCTGGCCTCGTCCTCCTCGTCCTTGGCTCCTCCCTCTTCCATCAACCCTCCGTGACAGTTCAGCCCCATCTGTCCGTCCAGCTCCAGCATGTCCATCTTGGTGAACCCCCCCGGGCCCAGCGCTCCCCCGCCTCCCCTGTCCATCCCGCCGTCCGCCCCCTCCCTCCGTCTCGATGATGATGCCGCGGTTCTTGTCGGCGCGGTAACGCTTGCGGACGTACTTGTAGAAGAGGAGGTGGCGGTCGGCCACCCAGGCCTGGACCACGCACAGGGGGAAGAAGAGGAAGGTCAGCACCGCCTCCCATAACTACAGGAGAGAGAGAGAGAGAGAGAGAGAGAGAGAGAGAGAGACAGGAAGGAAGGGTTCATCGGTTTGTTGTTCCAGGGTATCACAATTAATTTGACACTGACAAACTGATGTTTCAAAATGTTGTACCTTTAAATTTGTTGTCCCCACTTTAAGGGAAATATTACACTTGTTCTGCCGGAAATGCAATTTATTTTCTCACTTCCTGTTTTGGCAATATGTTGACACTGTTGACACTGTTGACACTGTGCCACGCAAGTGAAGCGCCTCTTGAACTGCACTGAACTGAAAGAGCTTATTGTCCATATTATGTCTGCACTGCACAGAAGGAAGGTCGGGATTGCCTCCCGTACCATGGAGAGAGAGATGAGACACACACACACACACACACACACACACACACACACACAGACCCCCTCTCTCCTTTTAATCTATCCCTCTTGTCATCATTTTCTCCGACTTCCCCATGTGAATAGTCATTGGGGAAAAACCCACCCTTCACCCTCTCCTTCACTCACTCTTCATATTCATCCCTTCATTTCTCCGTTCTCTCCGTAGCATCAGATCCCTGCATGCTTCCCTTTTCCAATCCCTCCATCTCTCCCTGCTTTTCCTCCTTCTCTCCCTCCCTCCTTCTCTCCATCCCTTCACTTACAGATGGATGTAAGCAAAGTCACTCCATGCTACCTATCTCTTCCTCTCCATCCCTCGTTCCCTCCATCCCCTCCTCTCCCTTCTTCCATCCCATTCTTCCATCCCTTCATCCATCTATCGCTCCAACTTTCCACCTATCCCCGCTATCCTGTCCCTCCTTTCAAACTTCCTTCCTTCTTTCCATCCCAGTCCTCCAATCTTTCTCTTTACTTCCATCTGCCCTTTACATCATCTATCGCTTCCTCCAACATTCCTTCAATTCCTACCCACACTTAATCCATTCTTTCCATCTATCCATCCCTCCTTAAACCTTCCCTCCTTTCCATCCACACTTTCCATTCAATGTTCCTTCCTTCGTTCCTTCCAGCCCTCCATCCATCCGGTTTCCCCACCCTCCTACCTTTCCTCCACCGTTCCTTTCCTTCCACCCATTGCTCCCCTCAACCCTCTCTCCATCCACCCCTCCCTTGAGCCTTCCCTCCTTCTTTCTTTCCAACCCCCCCATCCAACCTTTCCATCCGTCCTCACCTCCACCTCTCCGGGGGAGAAGAAGCTCAGAATCAGATAGAGCCAGATGTAGGCGAAGATGCTCCAGGCCGCCGTGACGAAGAACACCCGGAGGTGTTTGATTTTGCGCGTCTGGCCGTCGGGTACCACGTACACACACAGGGCGATGATGACGAACATGTTGAAGGCGGCGCTGCCCACGATGGTGCTGGGGCCCAGGCTGCCGGCCTCGAAGTTGTGACCGCACACCTATCGGTTGTGGGGGAGGTGGGTGACAGACACGGGGTTGATCTAAGGTCAGGTGATGATGTCATAGCTCCAGAAAGGTCAATATTTATTCAAGTTAAAGAAGAAAAAACACCAGTTATCTTATCTCATCCTAACTTGTTTACTTGCAACATGGATTCCATCACAGATTACAAATGTTGAAATTGTCATCCAGTTTACGTCATCTACCATCATCTACAACCAGGATCAGACATTATTTCGAGTGGTTCATGTTAGTGTCTATAATCTCACCACTATGTCGTATACCCACCTCGATAACAGACAGCAGGATCTCGGGGGCGCTGGAGCCCAGGGCCATTAGAGTGAGGTTCGAGACCGTCTCGTTCCAGATCCTCACCGTGGCCGTGGTGGTCTCGCCGTTTGGCTTCTTGATGGTGATCTCCTTCTCCTGGGAGGTTATCACCTAGAGGAGAGGAGAGGAGAGGAGAGGAAAGGAAAGGAAAGGAAAGGAAAAGAAAAGAAAAGAAAAGAAAAAACATGTAATTTAACTCTTCAGTAGCAGGATAAGTGTATGGTTATTGGTGTGTGTGTGTGTGTGTGTGTGTGTGTGTGTGTGTGTGTGTGTGTGTGTGTGTGTGTGTTGCCTATGTTACCTACCTCTATCGAAGACATGAATCGGTCCGCTACGATGCTCATGCCCAGGAACATGTATATGAGAGCTACGAAGTAAACGATGGCCCGCGCCACTTTGTCCCCTACAGAGGGGTTCTGGGGGTTCCACATGGGCAGTACCACTCCTGAAATTAGAGGGGGGAGAGGAAAAATTGAAGTTCATAAACAAGAGTTTTTCCAGCAACTGACAATAAATAAAGCCCTGAAACAACAGACCACGTGCAGGAGTCTATTTTCCTGTCGACAGCTGTATTAAAAGACCAACCCACCTTCCTGACAGGGGTCTCCGCTCGCTGAACAGTTTTTGGAAGCCCCCTCCGATGAGCCGGCTTGGACCGATCCAGGGGAAGGACAGGAGCAACAGGGAGCAGAGGAAGAGGAGCAGGGAGGAGGAGGAGGGGAGGAGGGAGGCGAGAAGGGATGGAGCCTGTGCCATGGCTGCCGGAACCCCTTGCACTGATTCGACTGGAGTTTTGCTGAGACTCTACTGGGTCGTTCTGGGTAGTTCTACTGGGTCGGCTCAGGTCAGTTTGACGTCCAGAACCTGGAAGAGAGAGAGAGGGGGGGTTATACTATGTGCCTTGAGCAAGTATTAAGATAGAAACTGGTTCAACTTAAGTTCACGGCACACGGTGGGGAAAAACATGCCTGGCTTTCGTTGCCCCGTCAGCAAAGTCCTGCATATAACAATATCCTTTATTTCTATTGCACTTTTCAAAACACAAAGTGCTTTATAAACAGTTACAATCTACAGCAAAAGCAATAAAAGCCAGGTAAGAAATATCAAAGCGAGGCAGGAATCATAGAGGAGAGGTCAAAAACAATAAGAAAAGGTCATTAGAAAGATGCAGGTCTATAAAAATGATCAAATGAGCTTTAAGAAGTGATGGAAAGGATAATATCCAATGCACGACTGTGTGTGTGTGCAGCCTGCCTGTACTGTACATGCCGCCCTCCGCCCTCAGCTACACATTTCATCTTGCCGTACAGTGTTTGACAGTCAACATTAGCGGAGCTGAGAACAAACAGCGGACGCATTTGGACGCAGTTGCAACGTGTTTCCACGACTGGGAAGCTGGAGAAGAGCTAACGTGGTGTGAGGGAACACTGGCCCAAAAGTTAGGGCGCAGCAGTCCAGACACACACACACACACACACACACACACACACACACACACGCACACACACACACATTATTTATTAACCCTTACCCTAAACTAACCCCTTAAAGAGGTAAGGACCAGCAACATGTCCTCACTTGGGAGGATTTGTATCCTTGTGAGAACGCGCGCACACACACACACACACACACACACACACACACACACACACAGACACACACACACACAGAAACAGACACGTACATACACACAAACACACACATGGAAATAGGCAGGCAGATACACACGTACGCAGAAATACAGAAACACTTAGATACACACACACACACAGTGTTAGTCAGTCAGCCTTGTATTGCTGACCCAGCCTTCACACACACACACACACACACACACACACACACACACACACACACACACATAGTTAGTCATCTGTCCTGACACTAGCAGGGAGTTGCTGACCCTGTCTCCATCTATCTTCCAGGCTCCTGCTGGTCTGACAACAACCTGTCAGTTCAATACTCCACTCCTCTTCTCCTCCTCGGTCCATCTCCCTCTCTCCACTGCTGCTTCCCACCTCTCCCTCTCTCCCTCTAACTCTCCTTTTCTCCCTCTTGGATCGCCCTTCCTTTTTTCTTGTCCACGAGTCAAAGCTCGGCCATGGGAGACACTTCACTCCTCGGTACCTGGGTGCTAAGTCACGAGGCGGGTCGCGGTGTTGTAAAAAGCAACCACTTTCCCTGTCCCGTCTTTCTCTGTCTGTCTCTCCACCTCTTTCACCTCCATCTTCTCTTTCTTTCTTGCCACCTCTGTCCTTCTGGCCCTCACTCCTCTCCAGTTTCTCCTCCTCTACCTGGATCTCGCCCTCATCTCTCTGCATCTGCGTATGTTAATGTACCGTCGTCCACCGTCTCTCTCCGCCCACACACACACACACACACACACACACACACACAGAAACGCACACACACACCACTTCACATCTCCAGCACCTCTTCATATCCCCCCGCTCTCCCTCCCTCCCTCACCCCTCCTTTCACACCTCCTCTCCCTTCGTTCCTTTCATGCTCTCCAACCTCAACTCTCCTTTCATCTCATTCTTCCTCATCAGTAAGGATCAGGTGCAAATGTGTGGGATTTTTAGGTCAGATATATATATATATTTGCTGGCACAAAAAGTAGTAAGTTGTAATAAAAAATCGTGAGTTGCTCACTTTTTTAGTGTGTGTGTGTGTGTGTGTGTGTGTGTGTGTGTGTGTGTGTGTGTGTGTGTGTGTGTTGGGTAAGGAGAGGAGGGGAGGAGGAAAATATCAAGTCCCATATTAGAGGAATTCAAATGTTCTATGATCAAAATTGTTTAATGAAAGAGATTTTGTTTTGAGTGGTTCCATTTAAAGTTAATGACAAAAGAAAATCCCTCCTTTTTTTCCAGGCAGTTTCAGACCAACTCCAGTAAATGCATCACAACTGAACTTGGTCCTGATTGGCTCCCCTCACTAAAGAATTCCTGAAATCCGTCCAATCAGGTCAGTTTTTGCAGTAGAAAGCCTCCAGTCAGCAGGTTTAGGAGCTGGTGTTGTCAACTTTTAACTAAACTATCTATTTGCAAAACATCATGAAGAACATTATCCTTATCCTGAGCCGTAGTGGATTTGAAAACAAAATCACGACAACTGAATTTCTGTAAGTGCAGCAAAGCTCCATAGTTACACCTGAACCAGATGGCTCGAGCTGAATTTCTCACTTAGATGCTCAAGCTGGGGTCAGGCTGAGGTTCCAAACGCTATTTGTAATTTCACTAGTTGCATTTGCGCTCAAAAAAAAGCTATTACCCTTTGGACTCCGTTTGGGTTTGGATAGAAATTTCTTTGAATTTGAGTCTTAAATCACCAGGCCTGAATCAAACACAACAATGTGCAAGGGGCTGCCCGAAGAGAAGATCAATATAATAATAACGTTATAATAAAAACATTTTGTGCTCTGGTGGATAATATTTGTGGAAAAGTGGCAGCGTTAAAGGGCAAAGCCTTGAACGAGAGGATAAAGGAGGAACATTTGTAGGTAGCGCGACTGCAGCAACTGCAAAAGACGCAACACAAGCTCATTGTGGTGCGGTCAGGCAGGACGTCTACGATGATACTTGAAGCTGGAACACATTCTCATCTCGGTAATCTCTCATCATCAAGCTGCACACTTTTGATGTTTTTCCCTATCAGTGAAAAAGCATCTCTCTTACTAGAAGAAGTGGCGTCAAGATCTCCGGTAAGAAAGAAGTTGGAAAGGTTGGGCACTACATTATTAAACCTCCTACAGCGCTCAAACTGGGAAGTTGATATTTTTGTTACATTTTTATTTCCTGTTTTTTTCTTTTTCAACAATTTCTCTACCAGCTCTGACAACCACGTCCAGAGATTTGAACCGGCCCACCAGCTCCATTCTCTCCTGCATCCAGCCCACCCTATCTACCCCACCCCCCAGTCTGCCACAGTCCTCTTGGTCCTTGGCGTGTGTGTGTGTGTGTGTGTGTGTGTGTGTGTGCTGTACTTCCCCAAGGCTCTCTCTTGTAAGACATGAATCATTCTGACGGATCACACACAGCATGGCCAGTCATGACATTTCACAAGTCCAACACTGACGCATACACGTGTGTGCACGCACAGACTCACACACACAGAGAGACACGCTTATGCGCACACACATACAGTCCATCAACACACACACACACACACACACACACACAGACAATAGTCATTGACTCAAAATTCCCCAACTGTGATATTGATTTCTGTTTTTTTCCCCATAACTTCTCATTTAGTCCTGCCAAACGCATCATTTGATATGTTGTATCGTAGCAATCACACACACACACACACACACACACACACACACACACACACGTCTCTCTCCTGTCCTAATGTTTCCTTCTTACCCACTCACTCTAACCGACTGACACCCGTACAGTACTTA
The DNA here is from genome assembly GCA_034670405.1 of Hoplostethus atlanticus. Classification (NCBI taxonomy): domain Eukaryota; kingdom Metazoa; phylum Chordata; class Actinopteri; order Trachichthyiformes; family Trachichthyidae; genus Hoplostethus; species Hoplostethus atlanticus. The sequence goes on from JAXDDX010000102.1 coordinate 1,305,318, forward strand.
ATGAGTGTGTGTGTGTGTGTGTGTGTGTGTGTGTGTGTGTGTGTGTGTGTGTGTGTTAAGAGGCAAATAATCTGATATGAAAGCTTTGAAGACATTGATATAATTGGAGGGTTGTGGAAGAGAGATAAACAGGAAGAGAATAGAATAGAACTTTATTGTCTGTTGAGGATGGAAAAGTGTGAGAGAAAAAAACCCTTTCCACGTAAACGTAACTGAGCTGTTGTGTTTACAATGTCCTTAAATTGCTAGATCAAGCATAACATCTTGTATCCACGGGGAAGAATATCTTCAAATTAGACCGATGAAAAGAAAACGGAAGAAAGCGCCTCGTCATCTAATTTACAACAACAACAAATGACAGAAAAACAAGGGCATGTTTTCACCGCTGGCTGGAGGAGCTGTTGAGTAAACCAGCGCCGCTACCTCGGCAGGAAAAGTCAATCTGGCAATGTTAAGTAAACCATGAGCCAAAGGGGCCACAAAGAGAGAAAAGAGGCAGAAAATGCACATGTTCATACCCACAGTATAGCACATCACACACACACACACACACACACACACACACACACACACACACACACACACATATCCAGCTTCGGCCCGGCTATTGAAAGCAATAAGAGCATTGACCATGGTTGTTGAATCATATCACATCAGCTGTGCTTCGCTGCTTTGCCTCGTTTGGCGTCATGAGTCATCACACACACACACACACACACACACACACACACACACACACACCAATGTCTCAGGGTTAAATGACATTTGGTTCAGCACGTCTCCCTATGCTCTGCTAGCATTCCTAGCTTCATTAATCCATCCCTCTTCCTCTCTCCTTGACTCGGTCCTTCCATCCCTCCTTCCACACTGGCAAAATGAAAACATCTTGACAAGTCACAGAATCTGGTATTGTGAAGTGAGAACATGTCACTTGGAGCTTGGAAACACCCCGAGGCGTAAAGCTTGGACGCAAAGCGTAAGCTGAAAGGCGTCGGTGGTGTTTTCTAATAAAGGCATCTTATATTTAACTCACCGTTGAGCCTCAGCCTGGGTTCGTCTACTTCGTCTACTCGTTTGTTTCCACTTAACTTCTTGAATCAAGAAATGTGAATGTTTCACTTGTTTTAAGAAAAATAAGACCGAATTTGAGAGAATTTGTGCAGTGAATTCTTCCCTCTATCCATCCTCTCATCCCTCCATCTCTCTACCTCCGTCCTTCCCTCTTCCCTCTCACCTTTCTTATCAACCAGAAAATCCTACCCTCTCTCTCCTCCCTCCCTCCCTCCCTCCCTCCCTCCATCCATCTCTCCCTTCCTTTCTACCTCCCATACTCCCTGCATTCCTTATCCCTACCTCTGACTTCGACAGTGTTCACTTCATCTCTCCCTCCATTCCTCCCTCCTGCCTTTATCCCTCCCATCCTCCATCTCTCTTTCCCTCCTTCCCTCCCTCTATCCATCCATCCATCCATCCATCCATCCCTCTCTCTAATGGGGTTATTATCCCTCCTCCGCAGGGAGTAGAAGCGAGGGGGATGAAGCCAGTGTGACTGATCTTGGTCATATCTCTAGTGTGTGTGTGTGTGTGCGGGTTGTTCCCTGTAAGTTTACTGGTGTTGTGTGTGTGTGTGTGTGTGTGTGTGTGTGCGTGCATGCGTGACTGATCTTTGGCTGTAGCTGTAGAAGCTCCAGGCATGGGGGTGGAGGGGGGGGCAATGAGGCGGCTAGGCGAACCCAGGAGGGAGCCGTTATTGTGGGGGGAGAGGAGTCGCGCTGGCTGCCTATCGTACATGGAGCTCCAGAGAGCTTGGTTACTGCCACTGTTAGGTTGAGATTAGAGGAGACTAGAGGAGAGGAGGATGACGCAAGACGGGGGCTGGGGGTGGGTGGGGGGGTGGGGGGAGAAGCACAAGAGAGAGAGAGAGAGAGAGGGAGAGAAGAGGGGAAGAGAAAGAGCAAAAGGTAATGAGAAGAAGAAATGAAAGTATAGCGATAGAACCAAAGAAAGAGAGAGAGGGAGAGAAAAAGGAGGAAGAGGAAATGAAAGAGAGAGAGTGTGTGTGTGTGTGCGTGGCTCTGGGATTACAGCTATTGAGCGGCTAAAGATCTGATGAGATGCGTAATTAGGCAGATTTAAGGGTGATAGCGAACGCGCCCCACTGGGCCGTGGATACAGCTGTCCATGCATGTTAGAGCGCGCTGCAAAGTGCAGATTTAGAGCGTTAGCAAATGCAACCTACTGGAATGAAGAGAAAGACGGGGGACGTTGCTGTCCCCTCGCAACAGACTGTTAAAAGTTGCTGCAGAATGTTGCACATACCACATTTAGCTTGAAGGTCATGATTTGTGTGTAAATGCGATGGTGCAGATTTGGGGAGGATAGTGAGTGCAATCTGCAGAGAGGCCGACATACAGCTGTCCCCTAAACCCACTACATGTCGGAAAAGGTTGCAAAACGTTGCAAATGCAATAGTGAAGAGATAAAAAATCAAATTCACATGAAACACAGATTCAGAACGGATTTATTGGCGTTAGCAATTGAGTCCAGACAATCATGGAGGCAGCTGCTATTTTTTAAGACAAAATGTTGCACATACTGTGGAGCACAGGACAGATTTAGAGTGCTGGCGAACGCATCCCGGGGGGGGGGGGGTGGGGGCTAGAGGCAGCCATCGATGCACCTGTTCCTTACTCTCCCTACATTTTGGGGAGTGTTGCAAAATGTTGCACTCTACTGAATATTTCACATCGGCACACCATCTGATGCTAGCTTGCTAACATGAAGGTGCTAACTTTTGGCTAACCATCAAAACAAACCCTTTCCAATAAACTATATGAAAAAAAAAATCATGGTGGTCAAGTGTGTGTGTGTGTGAGCGTGAGCGTGTGTGTGTGTGTGGTCAGCACTCCGGTGGTCACTCAGTGTTGCTCCCTACAGGACTGCGCTCAACATTGATCTGCCACCAGCCTCATCCATCACACTGTGCGGACACACACACACACACACACACACACACACACACACAGACACTGATACAAACAAGCACTGCCACAGGACACATGACTATAATCAACCAAGCATAGAGTATGCAAAGTAAACATTCTAAGCACGCAATGGGCAGAACACACACACACACACACACACACGAGACATGCACGGAGCTGCATGTATAGATGTCAGTTTGAGTCATATGATGTGTAGAAACTCAGATCAACCCTCTAGTCAAGGTCAGTAAGGTTAAGATGGAGAGAGAGAGAGAGAGAGAGAGAGAGAGAGAGAGAGAGAAGGGGAGAGGTTATGTACAGTCCCTTTGACCTCTCTCCTTACTTTCCTTTCTTCTTTGTGTTCTCCCTCTCTGACCTCCTCCTGATAGAGAATGCTTCCTGTTTTGGTAACCTAAAGATGGGGTGAGACGGCACGGTGCAGCGTGGGGACATGTTGTGCTTTTGTCAGTGGTGAAGTAAATGCTTAATATTCTTCCGCCACTAGCCAAAAAACACAACCTTACCTCCCCCCCTCCCCTCCCCTCTCCTTCCCCTCTGACTAAGTCTCTTAATGTTTAGGACCTTTCATGAAGCATAATGAACACGTCATCCTGTGACCCTGTGGCGGGTCGTAGCCCCGCTACATGCTGTTATGTGTTCTTATGACGCTATAGAACAGAGACAAAGACACGCCTTGACAACCTTCTCACTCTTTTAAACAGTTAGTATAGTGTGTGTGTGTGTGTGTGTGTGTGTGTGTGCGTGTGTGTGTGTGTGTGTGTGTGTGTGTGTGTGTGTGTGTGTGTGTGTGTGTGTGTGCGTGCCTGAGCCAGTGAGGGTGAAGAGTTTATCATCACAAACATCCCCTTATCCCCCAGGCTGGGTTTGGATGGGGGATGCAAGTCTCTCTCGCTTCCTCTTCCCCCCCCCCCGCCCCCCCCCCCCCCTCCACCTCGTCCTCCCTCATCAGCTCACTCCTTTTCTCCTCTTTTTTTTATTCACTCTTTTGTTTTGTTTTTTCATCTTTGGTTTCTATTTACTGCTCTCTCATCCCTTTGCCTTCTCTTCTATCCACCTCTAATTTCCTCTATTCCTCCTCTTTTGCTCCATTCTTCCTCTCTCCTCAATGTGCTCTCTCTCTTTCTCTCCCTCTCTGTCATTCAAACTCATTCAAACTTCTGTTGCCTCTCCCTTTTCCTTGTTTCACCTCCTCTTAAATGTCTCTCTCGCTCTCTCTCTGCCTTTCATCCACTCCTCTCTGCCTCCTTCCCTCCATCCGTCCCTTCTCCCTTCTCTTCCACTTTCATCCTCTCTCTCTCTCGTGTGACAAATAACAGCAATCTTAATAAAAGGCTGAAGAAAATCCCCTTGTCACCGAGAGCTTAGAGAAAAGAGAGCGAGTCCATTTATGCGTGTGTGTGTGTATGTGTGTGTCCAAGAGAGCTTTGGAGGCTTGACAAGTAGACTGCCTCATTTGAAGGAGAGGAGGAGAATGAGACAGAAAAGGGAAGACGAGAGAGAGAGAGAGAGAGAGAGAGAGAGAGAGAGAGAGAGCGAGAGAGAGAGAGAGAGCAAACAGAACAATTATGGGAAACTGCATTAATCCCTCTTGATCTCTCTCTTACATCCCTGAGTAGTAAAACAGGCACACACACACACACACACACACACACACACACACACACACACACACACCAAACTTCGCTAGGGAATTGAAAAAGTGTTTCTTTGAAGCAGCAGATAGAGCTATCACACCCAAAACAAACATGCACACGCACACACACGCACACACACACACACACACACACACACACCACAGTTGAATCTGTGTAGGTGTGTGGGTGTTTTTCTTAATGTCTCACGTACTCATGTACGCGCTATTCTCCTCTCCGTGTCACACATACATGCTCAAGTACTCCCATATATACACACACACACTCTGTTTTACCTCTATCTTTCACACACACACACACACACACACACACATACTCAAAAACACTCACTCACCCACTGATTTCATACTATATAGTGATAATAACTTCCCTATTAGTCACCATGGTAACAGCATAGGGTCTATCTTGCTCATTTTAAGTCAGCGTGCCTTTTCTGCACTCCCGTCACTTTTCACTTTCTATATTTATCTCTTGTTCCCCTCTGTTTCTCCCTCACCCTCTTCTCCTCACCCCCCCCTCTCTCCGTCTCTCCCTCCTCTGCCCCATTCTTGTTCTCATCTCTCTGGAACACACATCGCCGTCACTAGCTGGGTTTACGCAACGGATCAGAGCAACTGAACGGAAACGGCGACGTTCGATGAAACTTTCCTCGATATTGCAAAAAACGGGTTTCCACTCGCTTGACGTGGGAAAACGTTTTGTTTGCATTTCGCAATAAACGGACTGATGATGAATGCGTCAGTTTGATTGCACAACCGATCAGACTGTGAATGTTCTGAGTCTGTATATCTGTCCACCAACAATCACCCAGGAATGTCAAACCTGCTGTCTGTCCCGTGTATTAGTCTCCATTGTGGTTGTCTAGTTGTTAGTTGATGTACTTAAGTGCATTTATTTGTTTTGATCTTCAGGTGAAAGCATTAATCATAATCAGCTGACACAAAAGAACAATACAAATATAAATAAATAAGTTTTGATTTTTTTTGATTTCTTTGTTTTTTTGAGACATGATTGCGCAAACTTCACTTGACATTTAGATGGAAACAAAACCAGCAGCAACACAAACACACACTGGAAGAGAGAGAGAGAGAGACCACTGCTCTGTCCTACACACACACACACACACACACACTTCTCTCTCCTCAGTATGTTGTTCAACCTGTTGCAGGTGTCAAAACAGCAACACATTACAGCTCTCACTCTATCAGCTGCCAGCAGAACTGATAACAGCCATCCACTATCGGCCTATTATGGGTGCCAAGACGGGCACCCATCACACACACGCACGCACACACACACACACACACACACACACACACACACCATCGATTCACAGAGCCACCTCTTCAGTTCAGCCTCTATATATAACTCATAGTTTGTGTGTGTGTGTGTGTGTGTGTATGAGCCAGATAGGAATGAAGAGAGAGTCATGTGAAGAGAGAATCAAATGTATTGATTTAATACTGCTGCGGCTGGACAATCTTTCAGATGATCATGTCTATATTTTTGAAATTGGTTCGTCTGCTCTCAGGTGTGTGAATCAGGAAGTAAACTGAAAATAACTTCATTTATAACTAAATAAAAACACAAAAACTAGACTTGAATGCATTCATAAATTAAGTGCTAAGAATACAAATATAGTTGTGGCACTAACAGATAAACATCATTTGGGCATTAATAAAAGGTACAAAACAATTGTACGGTGTTACAGCAGCACGGAAAGAGAGAGTAGAAGAAGAAGGAAAGAGAGAGAGAGAGAGAGAGAGAGAGAGAGAGAGAGAGAGGAAAACAAAACGAGAGCAGGAAAAGGAGGAAATACCAGCCCCTGTGTTGTTATGGTGTTACCGCCGTGATTAATGGGATAGGAAAGTTATTATCATTATGGGTATGAGATGAGTGGGTGATGCACTCAGTGTGTGTGTGTGTGTGTGTGTGTGTGTGTGTGTGTGTGTGTTAGCCAGATGGGAGAGACGGGAGAGTAATGTGCGGTGATTATTCAGAAGGATGACATTAACTAAATCAATTAGGCAACAGGGTTTTCCTCATATATTAAACTCTTAGGTGGAGATTACAATGACAAGCTAAAGCAAAAGGCACACACACACACACACACACACACACACAACCCCACAGAGTCCTAACACACGGCGCTTTAGCAGCACAGGTGTCTGAATGATCCCAGTCTATGTTGTAAGGGGCGGTTTGACACTTTCAAGTTGATCTGTGACGTAAAACAAAAGAAGAAGCAGGAACATTCTTAAAAATGTCAAATGTTTTTCTGACCACCTAAAGGAAACCACCAAGATGTCATGTGGCGTCTGATGAGATCCATGTGTCCCTTCCTCTTCCTCTGCTGTAGCCGATTTCACCCATAAAAGTTGTTTTACAGTCTTAAAAAAAATAAGTCCTCAGACCTTCATTCCATCGCAAAAATACACCCAGACACCGAGAACAACGTCAGAAAACACACGTCTGTCCAAATCAAGTCCTCGCTGTAACTGTACGTGGGAGGGCGGCTGTATGAGAGTGTGTGTCTGTGTATGAGAGTGTGTGTGTGGGTGGGTGGGTGGACGTATATATATGTGCTGCAGTATATCGCAAGGAGAGGAGATGTAACTCCTAACTGATAGCAAGGACAGTAAAACACACTCACACACACACACACACACACACACACACACGCCCCCCATCTGTCTTGCACACGCAGGACAGATGGGGGCTGACTGTAAAATGTGGATCTGTATAGACCTTTACTATTGGTGTTGTAATGACTAGGACAGTTGGGCGACGTGGTTGGCAAGAGTTTGAACAGGAGCAAAATAGTGGAGTTGCACGCACACACACACACACACACACACACACACACACACACACATACACACACATTGCAGCACAGGCTTAGCCACAGATGAGCGAGGTTGATGGTTAAATCTTCTTCCAGAATGGTAGGCGGGGACGAGAGGGAGCGAGACAAAGAGAAAGAGAGGGAGGAAGGAAGAGGGGAGTGAGGGAGGGAGGTGGCAAAAGAAAAAGAGACTAACAGAAAGACAGCAAGAGACAGAGAGAGAGAGAGAGATTTTGAAACGGAGGTAAAAGTCTGGACATGGCGGGCCTGGAAGCGAATCAAATCACGGCATTAACAGCACCGACGCCCCAGAGGATTGGCAATCAGCAGCTGAATGGACCTGGTTACCTCAAGGTCACACACACACACACACACACACACACACAGACACACACACACACAGACATGGACAAATGAAACCGGACAGCAGTGTGGAGGATCAAAGGCACGGGTCCTTTCAAGCGACATTCGATTCGAAGCCTCTGTTTCTGTCTGTCACATTCTCTCCTCTTTTTGCTCTTTTGTCACGCTCGCTTCTATTTACCCTCGGAAGCTCATGTGACAAACAATGTCAGCAGCCTTGCTCGCGCTGCCGCTCCTCCCGCTGGGATTTCCACGGCTTCAGTTGTATACTCAGCACTCTACCTACACGCCTACTATTCGGGGGAACTCAATTCAAGGTGATCAGAAAGTAATGCAGCACCTGAACGAGACAGGATTCCTACGCCACTTCAGTTTTCCATTCATACACACCTAAATTGTGCTTCACGTTCCTCTGAGACTTTATGAATCCACTGTTATCAATCATTAGATAGTGATTATCATCAGCACCAAGTGGGTGTGGCCTAGCGGTGTAGACAGAGAGTGCATGCTGTCCTCTGTGCGATGTACTGAAGCCTGAATCAGCCTGGCTGCATGATTTGAAGAACAGCAGGAGGTGCGCTGTTATGGGACACACACACACACACACCGACACACACACACACACTGACAAAAACGTTGTAGTTTCGGTCAAAATTGCCCATTTTCCAGTTGTCTGATGCAAAACCCACTGGGGCTGCAGCTCAATCATCCCGCTCAAATCAGCCGTGTGCAACGCCATGTGGTCTGAGCACAGCTAGACTGTTGTAACCTCCCTGAAAAAAACACCGCGGCACAACAACGCAGGTTGATGCTCCGACTAACAAGGTAATCAGTGTTCGGCTCGTTGGAGAGGAGATAAGAGAGTGCTATAAAATATGAGAGGAGAAGAGAGGAGAAGTCAGAAGCTAAATATAATAATATATAGCCTGGCTAATATGGAGGGTGTGGATTTCCATTTTAACCTTGAAGAGGAATAATAAAGAACACAGACAAGAGGGTGCTCTATCTCCCTCTCTCCCTCTCTCCCCCTCTCTGATTCCAAAAGCTCTGACAGTTTGTTGCTATGGCTTAGCCTTGCTGCCCCCCCCACACACACACACACACACACCATAAAACACACACAATAATCCATACACAAACCATACAAACAGGCATGCAACCTTCCCAGTCAAACACACACACACACACACACACACAGTCCTAATGTATATGTTATCTTCCAGTATCTATCTCAAACCCCCTCCGGTCGTCTCTGTGTTGAGAACGTTAACGAGCAGCATTACCAGATTAACAACTATTATCCTGATTATTTGCACCTGATTGTGTGTGTGTGTGTGTGTGTGAGGTTCATCTTGTTACTGGACTGGATCATTTTCAGCAGCAGCCTGGCGGGACTGTTTGGCCATGGTCTTCACACCGTTTTCATTAGCTTGACACCCCGGGTGGCGGGGGACAATTTCACACTATTTGTCTGGTCTGCAACGCATTCGTCTCTGGCTAGCGGGGCAATCTTGAGTGTCATTTTGAAATGCAATCAATCACAGATCACCCATTTCTTGGTGACAAACTGCAATCAGTAATATTACATTACACAGGAAAACTCATGTAATCGGATTACTTTCAGTTACTTGGATAAAATGATGTATCTAAAAGAGCATCTCTTCTACAGGCATTTTTCCCTCCAAACCAAATCTTTCACAAAAGTATCTGATTACAATGTTTTTCCACAACAGAGTAACTGATTACTATTACTATTGCAAGCCCTTTACACAGAGGTTGCATAGATCATCTGAAATGGCTCTGCAGGTAAAGATCAGGATGCTGCAGAAACCCAAATCTCCACAATCTCCATGTTTGTGAATGATGAAACTGACATTGCCTGCCTTCCCCCCCCATGTTTAGAAACTGTCTCATGACCCCAGGGCCCAGCCAAACCATTGATAAATGCCTTGAAAATTGATTGAAAATGCGTGGACGTCAAAGAGGAGACTGGGAAAAAGCAAAAAAAAACATTTTTCCATCATTTTCCCTCGTGATGAAAGGCTTTCACGATTCGTAGGCCAAGCCAAACGGTTGATGTTTGTTAAATGTCACAAGAACATCAATCAACCGACCACGTTTGCCTCGGTTCTTGAAAAGTAGAGAGCTAGTTTGGTGCTAGACACTGTGGATACCAAGACTAATGGTCCATTATGTAGGTGTGAGGGTTTGATCCCACCTCGTTCCTGTAATGATAATGGCTTCTCGCAGTTAGCTGTTAATTACTAGTACTGCTTGTGTGTCTGTGTGTGTGTGTGTGTGTGTGTGTGTTGTTTATTATGCTGAGCACGCTCAATGAGTGTGTGCAGCCATGGGTGAAACCACCCCACTGCTGCAGAGAGAAAGAGAACAAACAAGAGAAAGAGAAAGAGAGAGAGGGAGGGAGGGAGGGAGGGAGGAAGAGAGGGACAGTCAGAAAGGGACTCGTATGGACAGGTGCGGTTAGTCCCTGAGTCACCCTGACCTTTTGATTGGTCAGCCAGCACACACACACACACACACACACACACACGGACAGATTGTGTGGTGTGGTGATGTCAGAGCGGTTGATTCCAGTGGTCTGCAGTTGACACTACCATCTGGCATAGCTGCAGGGAGCCACACACACACACACACACACACACACACACACACACACACAGTCTTTCTCTCAATCAAATGCACTCAAATGGACATCAGTGATTATCATCAGTCTTTGGTACAAACAAATACACAGTTGTTCACACACACATTTCGGTCAAAGACAACTGCCACTGCCACTGCCACGTGCGTGCACACACACACGCTCACACACATACACACACACCACCACCACCGTTACTATCAATGATAGAAACACACAATAAAGCACTATCATTCCAACACAATATCTTACACACACATAAATTTGAAATAATCCAGGCTGAATTCAATAAAGATGCAGATGCCACTCCCTCCCCACAAATCTCCTCTCCTTCTTGCCGTTGCCCAAGAGTGAAATATATGAGCCTCCTCAGCGCTGCTTATATTTCATATTTCATGAGCGCTCCACTATGCCCAGCGTTACTTCACCAGCGTTTAAATGTTGAATATAGGCATATGAGAGTGTAAGAGTACAAATGCTTATGTTGCTGTGGTAACCGTGATGCTGAGACCAATAATGGCACGGTGACAAGGTAAAGTTTTCCTCCTACTTTAGAGGAGCATGTATTTTGTTTGATTGATTCATTAAAGTGGTAATCTACAAATTTCATTTTTTTTTTTTATTTCTCCATCTCCAGGTCTCCATCTTTGTCTCTCAGCCTCGTCGCTGTGGTGGTTCTGCACTGCACTTCCTGTCACCTGTCAATCAAACAGTGTGTCCAGTACTGTCAATCAAACAGTGTGTCCAGTACTGTGACGTCTTTCTCCTTGGATCTTCTCTTGGTGAAGTTTAGGTTTGAGTTCCTGTAGGTGGCGCTCTTTTCATCGTCTGTTCAGCCACGGTGGCTATCGCTGCTCATGCTAACTACCCAAGTTCTCAAACGTAAAAACGCATCACTTCCTGTGCACCAGAGGATTTTTCCCAGGAAAGACCTACCAGACACGGTTGGGTGTTTAGACCAGCAAATGTAAAATCTTTCACGAACTGCCTATTCACTATTGATAGAGAGTAGCAAAACTGACATTTATTTATATGAAAATGTCATGGATTATGGCTTTAACCTTCATCCAGTGTGGGTTCATTAAGCACATATTTTTTTCCTGCTTTTCTTTTATAGCCTCAGGCATTCACAGTTTGCTACTGTTGATCGCTCGGTAGCTCAGTGGGACAGTTTGGGCTTCGGTGCCTTGTTCAAGGGCACCTTCATGATAGATGTTGAAGGAGGGGTAAGCATGTGTCTCCTTCACGTTGCCCGTCGAGATATTCCTAGCCTCTCCTGGGATTCAAACTGACAATCTTCCCGTCACAGGCTCGCCTCTCTAGCCATCAGGTCATAGGCGCCTCCGGTGGAATGACTTTTGTGCAATCGTATTGCTCGGCTGGAACTAAATGTTGTATTTAATGTAATATACAAGCTACTTCAGATTCACTTCCATTAAATTCCAATATTCCACTCAGTGTTAGTGTGGAGGTAATAGCACTGCTACAGCTCCATGCATGACGGTGCACACTGTAGATGGAAGCACTGGCCGGACTTTCAGATATGCTGCAGTACAGTGTGTGTGTGTGTGTGTGTGTGTGTGTGTGTGTGTGTGTGTGTGTGTGTGTGTGTGTGTGTGTGTGTGTGTGAATGTACAGCAGTTAGTGCCCAGCTGAGATTGTGTGTGAGAGAGACCAGAGGTCGTTTCAGCTCCCTCTGCACCCTTCAGCCATGACTGCCTATTAGGAGAGCGCTTACCTGGCTGCACACACACACACACACACACACACACACACACACACACACACACACACACACACACACACACACACACACACGCACACACAGATATCACAGAGAAAGAGATAAAGAGTATGCATATGGTACATACATGCAGTATGCATGTATATGTACGATGGCTGGTTCCATGTAATTATATTCCCTTCATGTACAATCACTCCTAAGTTGAAATACTGTTTCACCAGTCATACTGGATCATTGTCAAGTGTCAGATTAGATCAAACAGTGTGCATTCAACTTTCACATGGTGTTGGTGAGCAGGGGATTGGTAGGTCAAGGCACATCAAGGGCAAGTGCTGAAAATAAGTGCCTGCCAGTAGCCAGTGTCTAGTGGTTTTACAGACGCATGCATGGACCTGCACACACACATGGCCAAATGATCTTTCTTAAAGTGGTGATCCTCCCACTCGTCAATCAAACAGTCTCCAGTACTGTGACTTCTTTCTCCTTGGATTTTCTGTCGATGATGTTTGAGTTTCAGTAGGTGGCGCTCTTTTCTTTGTATGTTCAGCCATGGTGGCTATCGCTGCTCATGCTAACTACCCAGTTCTTCTTCTACTTATTCCAAAGAAATTGTTTTGCGGCCAGAAACAAAACTTCCTGTGCTCCAGAGGATTTTTCCCAGGAAAGACCTACCCAACACCAGTACAGGTGCTTAGAACAGCAAATGTAAAAGCTTTCATGACCAGAAGAGCTCTGCCCAAGTAACTCGAGCCAAGTTCTAGTTCAAGGTGTGAAATGTAGCTAGACGCCAGACCTATTCACGCCTTGAAAGTGATCAGTAAAACCTTAAAATAAATTCTGAAAGTGACAGGTAACCAGTGCAGGGAAGCAAGGATTTGAGTAGAATGGTAACTACATTTGGCCTCTGCCAAAACCTTTGTGGCTGCATTCTGTATCAGCTGAAGGCATGAGAGAGACTTTTGACTGAGGCAGGAGTAGAGAGAGTTGCAGTAATTTAGATGAGAGAAGATAAAAGGATGAATGACCTTCTCCAGGTGGTGAGAATATTTCTCAGCTGAAAGAAACAGGACTGCATTACCCTCTGAACCTGCTCATCAAAGCTAAGGTTGCTGTCAAAAAACACCCCCCAATTTCTGGTCACTGGCTTCACATTGGAACATCGCTTGCCTAGTGTATTAGTGGAGCAGATGGGACCAAAGAGAACAATTTCAGATTTATTGTCATCGGGTTGTGGAAATTTGTGGAAATATCTGCAAGGCAATGATGGCCCGGTGTCTGGGTTGCTAGGTTTGAGGGTCAGGTATAACTGGGTATCATCGGCGTAACAGTGAAAGATATTTTATGTCTGTGGATAATGTGACCAAGTGGGAGCATATAGACAGAGAGAGAGAGTCACAGAGAATGTTCTGTTGGCTAGGCAGGAGCTGAACCAGTTGAACCAGCGCTGAAAATGGAAATGAAATAAAATGAAAATGTCTTAAATGATTATTACTTTAAACGGTGTGCATACCCGTCATGTACAAACACACCCACCTCTCGCTCTGTGTCTCTCTCACACACACTTTCAACTCTGCTGGTGCTGTTACTGAGTCAGGTAACAGTAGACCACGGTTGATAAAGTACCACTGATCAACACACTCTCTCTCTCTCATCCTCTTTCCATTCCTCTTTTTCTCTCCATTTAATCTTTTCCCTATATTTCTCTTTACCTTTGTACTCTTCGCTGCAGTTTTTCCTTTTTTTTAAATTGTCCCTCCACCTCTCTCTTCCCAGCACTCCCTTTTTTGTATTTTACTCTTCCCACCATCAGTCTTTTACGATTTTCTGCTAAACATCATCCTTCACTCTTTTCCCTGTCGTTCTCTCGATGCGATCTCTCCATCAATGTCAACCTCTTTCTCTTGCTACTTCACTCTGTCATTTTCCTTTTTATCTCTCGTGTCTTTCTCCACCTCCTCATATTGCATTGCTCATCTCTTTATTTCTTCTGTTTTCTTTGGCATTTGATATATATATCTCCTGCTCTGCTCTCATCACTATTTTTGCTCTTTTCTGTTGTTTTCTCTATTCATCAACCCCATATCTACCCCTCTTTCTCTCCATATGTCTGTCTTTCTCCAAGTGCTCTCCTCTAGTCTATTTAATATATTGTCCTTGTTTATTCTCTCCATATGTCTCCATTCATTTCTCTACTCTCCTCCCATTTTTTGTAATCTTACCCCAGTTTCTCCATTTTAACCTAATGCAGGATTTACAAAAAAAAGCTTGGACAAAGTCAAAATGAGCCTGGGTGGAATCAGTGTTTTTCTTCATTAAAATTCTGTCTTCATTCTTTATCGTCAATGTAATGACTTCTATCTATTCATTTGACCTTACAAAGACGTTATAATGTTCTAATTAGGTTTAATCTTGTCTGACACTCGATCTCCATTGCTATCATCCATCCACCTCTCTTTCCACCTCTCTCCCTAAGCTCCTCTGCCTCGCAACGCAACTGCATGGGTTTGCTCTCCGTCATTCTGTTTTCTCTCCGTTCTCTTCTCATTGCTCCTTCTGTCCTGCACTCCCTCTTCCCGATTATACTTTTTTTCTTCTCTCCGCATCGTTATCTCATCCTCCATTCTCTCCATCCCTCTCCTTCTGTTCTCGTATCTTCTCTTCCTTACCTCTCCCTCAGTCTCTTTCACCCTCTTTCAGCTGCCTTGCATTTTTCTATTTTCTGGCACTCTCCTTCTTCCAACTCCTCCATTTTTCTATCCTCTTTAAACCACTCACTTTCCTTCTTTTCTCTCTGTCTTATCCCTTCCCTCTCGCTCTCTCTCTGTTGAGCTGCGACAGTGACCTATGCAATACAATGGCAATCTGCAGATTGTTTGTCCCTAGACGGTGGGAATTTATGGTTAAAGATTAGACAACAGGTAATTCCAGATTAGACAATCTGATTGGGGAATGATGAGGTGCAACAGTGCCGTCAACATTGCAGTTGTATATTTATAGAAAGAAAGAAAGAAAGAAAGCATCTGATGTCATTGTGCATCTGTCAACAATAAGAACACTGAAAAGAAATGGCATTCATGCAAGGAAGAAGCCATTACTAAAAAGAACAAAACTGCCTGTCTTAAATTTGCCAGAAACCATCTGGACAACCCTGACGCTTTCTGGAAGTCTGTTCTCTGGACAGATGAGTCCAAAATGTAACTGTTTGGTTACAATCAAAAATGCCATGTTTGGAGACAACCCAAAACTGTGGGAGTGTCTGGGGCTGTTTTTCTTCCTCTGGACCTGGATGAGTCGACATCATTACGGGAACCATGGATTCTGGGGAAACCAGAGAATTTATGAACATGAACGTCAGACCATCAATCTGAGAGATAAAGCTAGGCCGAAAGTGGCTTGTTCAACAAGACGATGATCCTAAGCATTCAATGGCTCAGGAAGAAGTAGTTTAGTGTTTTGGATTGTCCAAGTCAAAGTCCTGACCTAAATCCAACTGAGATGCCGTCAGGACCTGAAGCGTCTGTTCATGTGAGACCTAGTTGAGTTCTGTAAGAACCAACTCAGTGAGAGAGAATCCCTCAAGGAAGATGCCAGAGACTGATCAGTGATCAGTGGCACTAGGAGACATTTACTCTAAGCCATCGCTGCTACAGGAGGGGCCTGTTATTGACTGAAGGATTTCACATATTTTTGGACACAGGGATATCTGAGTTTTTGTTAAATAAACTAGTTTTGTTAAATACAAAATGAAACCATATCATATTTATTTGTGCACGTTCTTCTCTCTCTAAGATTTGAGGTTTACATAAGGATTTTATAAGGTTATTCAACTATAATATATGAACTAATGACCACCACCTGTAGGGTTCACACACTTCCAAGCATGGCTGTACCTTGATTTTCCTCTCTGTCTCCTGTTTTCTCTCTCTTCAAATCGCTCCTCATTAAGCCACCCTGTACTTCCAATCTGACTCTTACTTAGCCATTGATCTGAGAGAAAGAAAGTAAGGAAGAAAGAAAATGAGAGAAGACAAGAATGCCAGAAAGAAAGAAACGCCCCGCCTCTTTCATGTTGCCAGCGGTGACCAGCTAATGAAAAAGACGTCTTTAATTATCTCGCCCTGATCATCGGAGAAGGACTTCATTTCAATCTGAGTCACTATCCGCCCTTTGGGGATTCATTTCAATTACCAACTCATGTATTCATTATTGATCCACTGACAAACCAATCCGGGGATTCAGATATTGATCGGAGCCCTGATCCATATTTACAAGGCAAGGCGTCCATATGAAAACCACCACACACCTTCAATGGCTATTATAAAGAAGTTAAATGGCTCTTTCATAAAAACTCAGTGTTTAAATGACTTATGACCTATGAGCTGGCCCGCTGCACAAACACCCATCTCTCTTTCTTTCCCTCTCGCTTTCACTCTCTCACTCTCTCTCTCTCTCTTTGCCCTTTTTTCTTTCACTCTCGTCCTTAATCCAATTCAATTCGCGTCACTAGCATGAATTTTACATGAACAAAATCTAAATACAGCACAAATTCATCACAGAAATTAAAAATAAACATCTGCCCCACTCTCTCTCTCTCTCTCTCTCTCTCTCTCTCACTCTCTCTCTCTCTCTCTCACACACACACTCACATGTGAACACACACACACATTGAACAGTGTGTATTAATCTATAGTGAAGCAGTGATGTGCGACGAACCGAGGGAATTCAAAAGGTCAAACAGAAACCTGGAACTTACCTGCAAATACAGACACACACCAGTACACTCACACACACACACACACAAACACACACACACGTACAAGCAAAAATCCAGCTTTCACATGAAATGTATGCCAACACAGAGAAACACAAACAGATGCACATAGCTTATGCACTAAAGTTGTCCAAATACCATGCAGGCACACAGATGCAAACGTCAAAAAACACACACAGACACCTAGCTTAAATGCCAAATGCAGACACACACATACACACAACACACACACACACACAAACACACACGTATATGCACACCCTCACAACTCTTGTGTGTTGCAGTCTAAAAGGGCAGCATATTGAGCAGAGTGTGACCAAGTGACTCACTGTTGCAGCTGACTGGCTGTTTGGCTGTCTGCATTACGAGCAGATACACATACACACAAAGTCGACAGCCTCCACAGACACACACACACACACACACACACACACACACACCAGAATGGCTGAATACCAAAAGCTTCCGAATGTCTGCAAGCCGTCTCTTTTCATGCTTGTCCAGGAATTTCTGAAAGATGCACAAAGTATGTTTTTCTCCACGTAACCAATCTGAAATAATATTATTGGCTGCATGTAATCCTACATTTGGCCCCGCCGAGGGAATGAAAATTATAGGTGGGAAGTCAACAAAAAAAAACACATGCACCAGCCACGCACTTTGCTACAGCCAGCAAGTGGCAGTCTCATCCACACACAGATGTCTGCAACATACGGACACTGTTTAGATTTGTTGTGGTCTCGGTCTTGACATGGTCTCGACCCCCCTTTGGACTTGAACTCGACTAAGGTGGTCTTGACTACAGCCCTGCTATGTATGTAAGTGGTCAAGGGTTAGCAAAACCAGCAGCCAGACCACCAAGGTAAGATGGATGGCGAAGGATCACTAGTTATATTTGAAAAGGTCACGTTCATAAGGCGATATAAAAGGCCAATGTGATTGTCATCTATGACCAATAGTATGGTTTCATCTTCCTCATAGCGTAGTGTTGCAGAGCTAGAGTCCTGAAGTGACTTGGACCTGGAATAGTGATGATTCAAACTTTGACTGAGGGCTTGAACTTGGGACTCAATCGCCTTAGACATAGGCTACAACAGTGATTCCCCTACAGTTATAGTAGAGACCATTCAGATATTAATTTAGCATGGTGGGTACTGATCTTACCGTGTTGTGCCACCATGGTGGAATACATATAGGGGAAAGTGTTACCTTAATCTGTACTGGATTACAGGCCTGCGTGTAGACTCTATGAAAACGCAAATTACAACACAACAGCTGACAGGATGATGTAACATATCAGTGAGCACGCTCTGCCTGGGAGTGGGAACGTTAATAGTTAGGCTGTTCAAACTTTCGTATTCTAACATGCAATATTACAACATAATATCTCATTTGGCTACAGCACGTACCATGTAATCACAATGTCCTGGGTCTGAATCCAACAACTCTCTCTCTCTCTATTCTCGTCTGTCTAACGAAGGTGAAAATGCCCCCAGAAAAAGCTTTGATTTTCTAAATTGTTTGTTCATTTTTTTTATTTTATATACGCTTTATATAAAATATAAATCTATTTCATTCATTCATTCATTTACCATACCTGCATATCCCTATTGCTTCTTGCTGTGAGGGGACAGTGAGCCAGGAAACCATTTAACATGTTGTCAGTGAACTGCACACAGACAGGGAAAGGTTCACGTTTACCAATCCGGATGGTTTTGTGATCATTTTATACCAAAGGTTACGAAAGAGGAAGAGAGAAAGGCAGAAGATCTAGGAGAAAGTTTGGATTTCGAGTTTTGATTTGTCTCTCTCTGTGGGTGGAGAAGTGTCCACAGCAGTCCTTTGTGATGCAGGCTGATAAGAAGGGTGTATTTTTAAATGAAAATCTTGCCTAGTGCAGCTTTAAGGGTACACTGCTTCACTCACGTTTTCATCTAGAAAATAATACATTGGATTTTGAAAAAAAAGAAAAAAAAGAAGCAATTTAGTGCCGTGCACATCTCACATCTGCTGCTGTGTTGTGCTTTGGCTGGTTATGCAGTTGTGTTTACATAACTGAAGATAAACTCTCTTAGGGGCGAAAACTGCACATACACATACAGTCACGTGCAGGCAAACACACACACACACACACACACACACACACAACATAAATGAATCATGTACCATACGCTCCAATAACATCTGAATTCCCGAAGACATCTTGAACACACACCACGCACAGACACACGTTTGAGTTATACATGTATACAACCTACGTGACCTGTGATCATCCACATTATGTAGCAATAACCCTTGAGCACCACACACACACACACACACACACACTCTCTCTCTCTCCCTCATGTAATATGTAATATCTGAATAGAATCTAACCAACAATGATCGTGCATCAGCAGTATGTCATATCCAATGATATCCAATTCAATGCTGAATATAGATTGGCTGTATAGGCGCGTGTGTGTGTGTGTGTGTGTGTGTGTGTGTGTGTGTGTGTGTGTGTGTAAGAGAGAGTAAGTCAGAGCGAGAGAAGAGAAATGAGTTTAGTCAGGAACCCTCTGGCTGCTTTTCTCTCTTTGGATCGATGGTGTTTTCTCACTACTAACCAGCGTGGCGGTAAACGGGGGGTGAAGGAGGCCGATAAAAACACAGACGATACTTAGTTTTTACAAGAGAAATCATCATTCTGCCTCCCCAACATTTGTCTTTTAAAATATTAATATAAAACCCTCCGCTCCGGGCCTGATTCATGCTCTGAGGGTAAAAAGAAAGTTCAACTTCTTTTTAGGCTTCTTTGTATTGTGATTTCCGGGGGGGGACAGTGGGTAGAGACACAGGCTTGTGACCAGAATGTCGCAGGTTCAATTCCCAGGACCAGCACTGCTCTCCCCTCCCTCAACAACAACTACTATCAACGTGCACTTGAGCAAGACCTCCCCCTCTGTGTGTGTGTGTGTGTGTGCGTGCGCATTCCAGTGTTCGATTAGGGAGTTCTGGCCTCACCAAATGAGTCAAATTAAGGCTGGTTAATCGATCCAGAGATCAATTCAACCGCTGCAACTGAGGTGGGCATGAAAGTGCTTTTGAAGTCTACGACCTTCGCCCGACATCCTGCTACCAGCAGATCTGAGAATAATAACAAGCATTCATTACACAAGCATTCACACGCGCGCACACACACACACACACACACACAGGTTTGTCACATAAATGTCGTACACATTGTTTTGTGTGTGTGTGCATGTGCATGTTATTCATGTACATGTGTGTATGTGTGTATGTGTGTGTGTGTGTGTGTGTGTGTGTGTGTGTGAGAGAATAGTGAGTATTGGGAGATAATGCACTCCCTGAAACTAGGCAATGCATAGCATTTAGTTCCTCTTTGAAGCCTGTAATTGGCAGCAGGCTGATTGTGAGGCCGTGGAGATGTGTGTGAGTATGTGTGTGTGTGTGTGTGTGTGTGTGCGCGCGCGCCCCTGTGCTAAATATCTGCTTTGATGCATCTAAACGCATGTTTGAAGCCGTGATCCAGATCCAAGCAACAGATTGTCTTTCTGGTAATGGCAGCAGAGAAGAGAGGAGCAGGGAAAGAAGTGAAGAGAGGGGAGAGAGGAGAAAAGGGAGAGGATGAGATGAGAGGAGAAGAAAGGGAGGAGAGGAGAAGAGATGTGATGTGATAACAGGAAGGACATGGACAGCAAAAGAAAAGGGGAGAGGAGAGGGAGGAGATGATAAGAGAAAAGAGTAATGGTAGAAAGATACAGAGGAGGAAATGAGAAAAGTGTCAGTGGCCCTTTAGGCTGTGAGGACCAAGGAGGTATGAAAGCACCAGTAGACAGATGAAGGGCTAAATATGTATGAATGTTTTATTCAACCTACATTAGGGAATGAGCTTAATGAACACGGCCCCGTGGCTGGAGGTTAATAACTACACCGGCTTTATAAAGAAACAATCAGGGATCGGGAAAAAGTGTGTTGATGATGTCAAGGAATGACCTCTGGCCATTGAGTTGGATCGTTGGACCACCGGGCAGCAGTCAAGTTTAATGGTATTCAGTTTTTCTATCTGTTGGGAGCAACAACGTGATGTCATGTAACTCTTTATCCGTTGTTATCAGATATTATGACACCGGGTCGTTTTCCCCTCATGCTGGCTCCGCCCACGGCCACGCCCCTCATCTCTGACAGGAGAGACGTACTGCACAAGCCCGTGTGGATGCATCCTCCTCTAACTGGCCCTGACAGATTGACAGATCACAGATTGTGGCTTTAGATTATCCTCATAATGTAATGTATGCAATCTCATCATGCACATTACACATATGGTGTTACGCAACACGCAGTCCTGTAATTTGCTGCGGCTTTCTATGGATATGAACACATGGATGTAACTCACACAATGCTTTCTGCAAGCACAAATCATACTGCAGATGTGCATCTCATCATATCCAGTATCTGCCAGCCTGTGTGTGTGTGTGTGTGTGTGTGTGTGTGTGTGTGTGTGTGTGTGTGTGTGATGTTGAGAGGTACTGGCAGCACGGTGCACAGACTTCCGTCGCTTGCTAATGTCACACACAGAGAGGATAGCGAAGAGCCTGAGGGAGCTGGCTAGCTTACACACACACACACACACTTATCATGGATAAATGAATATGAACATTGAGAATGAACATTTAAACTTGGCATACACACACATACACACAGGCACACTACGGTTCCTTGCAGGCTGTTCTTGTTTTATATGTATTTCGACACACACACACACACACACACACACACACACACACACTGCCTTGCAGGCTGCTCTGTTAAGTGTTACTTTTCTGCTATGGTACCCTGATGACACACACATATATACATGACTGTGAACTCTGACCTCACCAGGGCCCCACCAAGACACACACACTGCCCCTCTTATGCACTCACACACTTAGGTAAAGACTACACATAATTTATAATTTATATTATATTATACATACAATTTCCCTTTTTTACTATATTTTTATAAAGTGCTCTTATTGTAAATATTGTGTTGTTTTTTATATAGAGCTCTTAAAACTGTGACATTGTAAATATTGTGTTGGTTTATTGTAAATAGTGTGAACCTGTTATTTTGCACATTTCTGCTGAGCATTGCCACTTTGCATTTCACTACACACCTCGTGTGTGTATGTGACAATTAAACTTCTTGAATCTTGAATCTTGAATACATGCATGTACATGTGTGTCCAGGCATTCTCTCTCTCTCACTCTCACACACACACACACACACACACAGACACACACACACACACACTCTTGCTAGGTGTCCTGAGGGAACCTCTGTGCTTGCGCTGCGCTCACCCTGGATGCCTTCACACCTCTCCACTTCCCCCCCAACATTTGCTTCTCTCCACTTTTCTCCTGAAGCTGAGGCCTTTACCCAGAGCAACTTGCGATTGCAGCTGCGAACTGGAAGAAGTCAAGATTCAACAGTTTAGGTGGATATACAGCTTTATGAATTAGGCATTTCCTCTAGCTCACTTGCAAATGCAAACCATAGAATAAGTCAAAATTCATGAATCTACGTCACTTAAGTGCCCAGTAAGTGCAATGGACGGAAGTTGTTTTGGGGTGGGGCTACTGCAGAGGGGAAGCCTTGGGAGGTAAGATCTGGTTCAGTTTATGTCGTTCCGCCTCTCCCTCCATCTCTCCATGTTATCCCTCTATCATTAACTCCTCTACTCTCCTCCCTGCCTCCCTCTCCCCCTCCCTCCCTCCCTCAGTTCCTTTGATACCCTCTCTCCAGTCGTTATTTCTTCATATTTCTTCCAACTCTGCAATCTCTTTCTCTTCCTTTCCTCTCGCTAAGAAATTAGTGCACTTTACAAGCTCACTGGCTCCACATGCAGCAATAGTCATACAGAGTTGGCCCCTCCCTCTCCCGCCCTCCCTCCCTCCCGCGACTTCCTCCTCCATCCATCCATTCCTTTAATTTCCAAAATAAATACCCCTGTGGTGAAGAGAAATTACTGCTCCTCCGTTTGGATGCCAAAACGAGGTGTGTGTCTGTATATGTGTGTGTGTGTGTGTGTGTGTGTGTGTGTGGCTGCCAAGAAGCCGCTCAGTTTGATAACAGAACAGACGGATAACACGAGTGCGTTTGATTTGTTTGTGCTCAGGAAGCGGGACGGACGGAGCTGTGGTAAAACTAATGAGGTTAAATGGAACAGAGTCATTCATTACCTCAGTGCCTTCCCGTATGAGGAACCCCTAGCTGCTAAACTGCTCCCGGTTTTACAGAGAGGCAAAGGAAACCCGGAAAAAAAAAAAAGTGTCCCGAACGTATTTTCCAGGGGAGGTCAGGATTTCAGGGAATAAGGGAAAAAGAAACAGCCTCATTTTCAGATTGACACCCGTGCCCTTTTGAAAGAGGTTCCACTGGGTTTGGAGTGTCTCGCGGGTTTCAAGAGGATGTGAAACCTTCCACAGCACAAACACGAACCATGAAAACCTTCACTCCCGAGTATAAAAGGAAATTGCAAAACACCAGCATTGGAGTGTTCAGGTTTTCAAGCAATAGCAGGGTGTGTGTGTGAAAGAGAAAGGGAAATACTAATACAGACGGAGAGGAGAGAGGGAGAGAGAAAGAGAGAGACGCGATTGCATGACAACAGAGTGGATTATGGGTATTTAGGCGCTCCTGTGTCCCGGGGCCCCTGCTTGGTTTTATTTTTTTATGGCTTTTCTATCTCTCTATCGCTCTATCGCTCATCGTCATCCCTTCTTTAATCCAATCTCAAATTCACCAGACACGACAATCCTTCCTCCACTCTGATGGGAAACGCACGCACACACACACACACACACACACACACACACACAGACAGACACAGACACACAGACACACACACAGACCAACCACTCAACCAGATTTCATAGTCACACATGTATAAACTCGTGAACAGACACACACACACACAAACAAACACACATATTGCATGCAGGAAGGCCCTGCAGTCATGCATGGGATGTAGCTGGACAGGCCTGTGGGTTGCGTGTGTGTGTGTGTGTGTGTGTGTGTGTGTGTACTCTTATCAGATTACATAAACCGGGTTTGGGCTTATGCTACTGTGACAGATTATACACAAATGAATGGAAGAATAGGTCGGGATAGAGTCGGCTACACAGCAATTACAATGTACACGAAGGATTGAAACGGTTGGGAAATAAACAGGGTAAGCAATAGAATAGAATAGAATAGAATAGACAGGGTACCAACTGCACTCATGTAGAGGATCGGTGACAATTAAGTGCTGGACAGGCAGAGAGAGAGAGAGAGAGGGGGTGGTTAGTCAGTAATAAGGACATATGGGTTGATGATGGGTGATGATGGGAAATGGACGGAGGGGAAGCAGACATGAGGTGAAGCAGAGGGGATGGAAGGAGTAAACAACGGACGAGTGGAGTGACAGAAGGGAGGGGGGTGAGAGGTTTTGGGGCGGGTTGGGCAGGACAGATATGAACGTATAGGTGATTGAGAGAGAGAGAGAAGGATTTGGGGATGTGAGAGGACAGAAAGAGAGACACCGGGTGAGAGAGAGATAGAGTGAGACAAACAGGAGAGGGCATGACGAGAGAGGTAGTAATCGGGGAAAGGGGGACGCAGCGAAACAAAGCCAGAGAGACGGAGAGACGGGCGTAAAATACAGAGTGTGTGAGGGAGAGATTCGGGGGGGGGGGTCAGCGGGTGCAGAGACGGGGGATAGGGAAATGGAAGTGACAGCCAAACGGGGGTGAGGAGAGGGAGGGAAAGGAGGGGAGCAGCCTCATTCCTCTGTATGGCTGTTATATGACGGCTACAGTGTAATGTGTTCTAAACAGCACGGGCAATATACAGATAAAGCAACAGATGGTTGGAGAGGTAGAGCGAGAGAGACAGAGAGTGAGAGAGAGAGAGAGAGAGAGAGAGAGCATATATGACACCTGTAAACCTGTTTTCTGTGTTTTCAATATGTTTTCTACATCTGAACGTTCTGCAAACTGCTTCGGAAACAACATGTTTTTTCGTTCGTGGCACGAAAGCTTATTTGAATTGAACTGAGAAGGGCAGGGACCAGGGGGGAGGGGGGAGGGAGCATGAGAGAGACGGAGACGGGAGAGAGAGATGGAAATTAGAGAGTGAGAGCGGTACACGCCGGGCAGAGAGAGAAAGAGAGAGAGGGAGAAATGACAGGGTGGAGAAGGGAGGGGAGAGAGAGAGGCAGAGGGAGAGAGAGGGAGAAATGACAGGGTGGAAAAGGGAGGGGAGGTGGGGAGAGAGAGAGAGAGAGAGAGAGAGAGAGAAAAGCATCAAACCTGGAGTGAGTTCACCCAAAATGAAGTGGCATTCTATTCATTTTCGCTTTTTTTTTGTTTGTTTGTTTGTTTTTCGCAGCCTGTTCACTTTCCTCCACCAAACACAGAGTAGCCCACAATGTTCTGGCCGATCCGCCACTTCACACCTACGATTCATATGTATGCGAGCCCGTCCCTCCAGAGAGAAAGGTCACGCTACACTGATTGGACAAACAAGTGATTGCCCCGTTTTCCCATCTCGCAGCCTGCTCATGAACTCACCTCAAACAGAATAAAGTATGAACAGAGAGCAGATTATGTTGCTGTCTCCTTCAGTGAATGACTGAAAGGGAGAGAAATGAGGTTGTTTTCCCCTCACTGAAACCTCCCCCCGTCTCTCTTTCCCTTTCAGAAATCAGAACCTCCTTAGTCACTTTTCTCCACTTAGCGCGAGTCTCACACTGCCAAGCGTCAAGCCATCCCTGAAATGTAATTTGCGGCAACAACAGCAGCAGCAACAATAACGTCTCCGAGACGGTCCGCCCTGTGAATCATCACGCTCGCAATACTGATCACACACACACACACACACACACA
The DNA here is from genome assembly GCA_034670405.1 of Hoplostethus atlanticus. NCBI lineage: Eukaryota > Metazoa > Chordata > Actinopteri > Trachichthyiformes > Trachichthyidae > Hoplostethus > Hoplostethus atlanticus. The sequence goes on from JAXDDX010000102.1 coordinate 1,331,273, forward strand.
CACACACACACACACAAAGACATGCACAGAGACACAGGCAGCCACAGATATAGACAGAGTAAAAAGAAGTCAGATTCGCAGACAAGCAGTTGCACACACTCACACACACTCACACACACACACACACACACACACTCACACAAGCGTTAATTCTTGTCCTATGCTGCAGTTACTCATAATACAAATTGCTCTTCGACCTCAGTGTTTTCTGTTATTAGCAGCAGTGCAAGCCTCTCTGCATTTCAATGGCCAGCTCATTTTTAAATGTGACAGAGACGACAGTGATGCTGCCATCGTCTGTCTGTCTGTCTGTCTGTCTGGTGCCCACGTGGTTTTGCTTTTTTGACGGCAGCTACGTCCAGGCCCCCCCACCCAAGGTCACTGGGATGGCTTGAGTGCAGCAGCAGCAGTAGTGATCTGGATTCAGAGCTGATCGGAGAATCAGTGGGATAATCTGGCCAAGGTATCTGGTTGTGGTCCTCCCTGCCTAATCCTGCCTAGGAAGCACGGGACAGCTTAACCACGTGTGTGTTTTTCACACAGGACTGGGGAGTTGGTGATTGTATCCCATTCTAGTATTGGATAAAACACAGTAATCAGATTGCAGATACTTTAGAGCAATATGTGAAAAAAAACATGGTTGATGGGAATAAGGCATCAAGTGTTGCGTTTAAAGGAAAAATCCACCCTCAGATACAACAGGTACATCACCAATAGCTGTGTTTAAATGTTTTAGGGTGGATTAGTCCTTTAAGAGCCCTCCCTCTGGATCCACATGGATCCCACCAGAATCCTCTCTCCTGTCAATCTTTTTACCTTCCTTCGTGCCGTCTCAATAAAAAAGCAGAAAGCAGTGTCTTTCTCAAAGGAAATCTCAAATCTGGAGGTGTATGGTTTTCACAATCCAGCCACAAGGTGTTAGTTACCAACGGCAATGCTTTACACTGGAAATAAATAACCCAAACAGCTTTTGAGTGTTTTTGAGGAGGGTAGCAACATGATTTTGCACACGTGGTGTGATGAATGTGTGGCCAAAACATGCATTTGCCTCATCAAACCCAACGGATAAAACGCTTCCTGGCACATCTGAGGCTAAAAATTGAGATAGTCACAATGTAATGTACGAACCTAGAGGCAACACTGGAGCTGCTGAGACATATAACACTAATTCTTGTTGAGAGGGAATAATACCGCAAGATCCCTGCTGTCCTTTCATTCGCTGAGCTCCCCGAACCGGCCAATATGAAGACTAAGCAAAATGGTGCACGCCTCATTCAGTTCTACAGACTATTAATCACTCAACGACTCGCTTCATCATCAGCCACTTTTCCGCAGAAAGACCAGGTGGGGTGTACTAGGGCCGGGGCCAAATCAATCTGGTGTGCAACTGAGACCACTATCCGTAGATCTGAAACTATGCCCGGCCTGAAAATCAAACCATTTGGCAATAAATGTGTCAAATGACTCCCAGAAGTGATGCTCTGGGAGCGATCTGAAACTGCGTGGTGTGAATGATGTGAAAGGGCCTGGCTGGCCCTGCCGGGGAGATCAGGCACTTGTCCTGGCTTTATTCTTTTTTCTTTTTTTTCTAACATTTCTAACATAAATATCATGAATCTGAAGTGTTAAGGAGTGTTAAGTCCTTAGTTTCCTTCGATATGTGGTTGTAGTGATTTCTAAAAAGCCCCAGTCACTGCAGATAAAACGACTTTTTATCTTTTAGCTTATAAAGAAGTTTTCCCCACTGTGTTCCACAATATGAGGCTTTAGGTCATACTGTACTTTGTGTTTTTATGATTTCACAGAGATTCATTTAACACTGTGTCCTCTAAATGATGTCATTTGGCAGACAAATTTAATCCGATTAACTGACTATGTTTTAAACCCAATGTTTACAAGGAAGTGATTTGTTTTAATTCCACTGGGGATAGACAATGGTGCGAGCGAGCACGCCGGTCCGGCAGGCAGCAAGGCGCTAAGGTGAGACTCTGCGATGTGACGCCGGGGGCGGAGCGCTGGGCGGGTTATCGGGACCTTCCTGCGAATGTCACACAATTTCACAAACTAAGACGGCACATGGGCCGGCGACTTTGTGGCGCAGCCCCGGGATGAGAGGAACACTGTAATATATCACTGTCCTCACTTTCTATTGTTGTAGCAACTTAATTAATCAACCTGTAGGTAGAAAGCCACGCTTTTATAAAGTCTCCGGGGGGACGTACAGTTTGGTTGCGGGGAGATTAAAACGGCTCCCCAAATTATTCTGATTTAAGTGCTGGGCTCAACAGCTGAGGGTGATCGAGTGGACCTCTCTCATTTTGAATCGAGCTGCTTTCCCAACACGAGCCATGCTAAATAATTGAATATTGCCGGTTAGAAGCTCGAGAAGAGAGACGCGAAACTGCATTAAAAACAGGTTTTAGTTTGCCGAACTAGCCTGCACAAATATTCTGCAAATTCCAATATCCTGAAAAACATGTTGAGAACCAATTCAATATCAAAATCAATAGGGGCTGTTCTAGGCTCTGAGCCCCGGGGGCCCTGAGGGGGGGCACACGGAGTAATCAATTATGTAGGAATTATTTGAATACAATTTGAATATGAACTGAAGCATTATTATTACCAATGTTGTACTGACTACTGTGTTTGACTATGGAAGTTCACAACCTCTACTGTCTTAACTATGAGACTCCATCTTAGTCTTTAGATAATAACATTTTAAAAGCCATCACTCATCTAAACCCAAGGGGACATATATTTTTATAAATCCTGCATTGTCAATTTTTTGTCTCGGGCTGTGGCGACTGTTCCAGCAGCCTGGATCCTGGCAACAGGTGCCTTCCGACTGTCTTCTCTACTGTCTGCCCTCTACTGTCTTTTTTCCCTCCTCCTCCTCACACCATTCAGCATCTATCAGCCGGGCATCTACCCTCGGGGCAAGCAACTCCCCTCTGAGCACTACTACCGGCAGGTAACACACACACACACACACACACACAGGAGAGAAGAGGATTATGACCAGAGGGGCTTTCCTTTCCCTCCCAGCCATAGGCCATAGGTCGACAGTAGCGGGATCCCAGGGTTCAGTGAGAGTCCTGCTGCCAGCAACACACATAACCAGATTAGTGGACAAGAATAGAGGCTAGATGTGGGTTACTACTGGTACGTACAGGGCAGACACTTTTGAATTATTTATTTGTGGCGCACCTATACACACACACACACACACACACACACACACAGAATGCACCAGCTCTTAATGCCTTCTCCAGTGAACTAAGTGTGTTGTTTGTATCGTTAAAGGATTACCCGGGGAAACAGTAACAGGAAGGACAGAGACAGAAATAAAGTCTTTTGAATGTTGTTGACCAGCACACACACACACACACACACACACACAGACTCCACACGTAAACACACACATGCAGAAAACACACACATACCTAGAGGCTAAATATAAATTGAACAGGGTAGGCTGGACCAAATCAATGTCAATATTGGCATTTCTTGGGAGAGGCCTCTTGCAAAAATGAATAAATGCATGTGTCTTCATTTCCAAATGTCAGGTTTCTCTGGAGTCAAACACCTCGCCTGGATACTGATGGCCATACACAGGGTCGGAAAGGCCAAGTGGACATGGTATATGGGTAACTTTGTAAGAATATTGTGTTCATTTGCGCTGGCAAATGGAACAAAATAAACATGGACGACAGGTTGGCTATAAGGATGTGATGGAAACATACTGTTGCTGTTTCTGGAACCGAGTGTGTTTCTGCTACCAGCCCAGGAATGAATCCCGCCTTCTGCTTTTCTGCCTCTACTTTCAACCACACATCAAACTCGTCAGCGTTAATTCAACTCAACACTATGCCAGTGTTCATATACATCCACACCCACCAAATTTAACACTTCCAGATAGTTTTGACCAGCTGAGCTCGGAGCCACATGAGCTCTTTGACTGGACAAACAACTGTCCGGTCAATCAACACTTGTCAACTCCAAATCATTGTCACTGAAAGATCAACACTTATTAACACAGGGAAAGTTGCTGTGCACTGTCTAAATAATTAATGAATGTACAAAAGCGGAGCGGATCCTTTTAAAATAAGAAATATACTGTTGCTGATGTCATACTTTCAACAAAGTTGCCCAACTATGTTGCCGCAACAAGTTGTTCCTATATTTCAGCCTCACAGAGCAACGTTTTTGAACAACTTAACTCAGTGAGTCAGGCATCTTGTGTCCTAGTAACCATTTAAATAGATTTTGACCCTGTGGCTCGCTTTCTTGCCAAGAGCGCTGCCGAGCTACTCCAAAAATATGGCCTGGTGTATCACCACCCTGAGGGCCCGCGTTGCCTTTCTCAGTCAGTGAAGAGCCCACTGGATAGAATCCAAGATGCTTAACACAAGACTTAGTGGTCGGTGAGGCAAGACGGAAGACTGTATAAGATCTGCAAATGAATTAATAGCCTACATTTGCTTGGACAGCTTGGGTCGTTGAATTATTGAGTGGGCGACATATCTTTCTGTTCATTATTTAACGTTTTTCAGAAGTCACCCTCATCATAGAAAATAGCTCAACTATCATCATCATCATCATCCATTAGAATTAATCCACCCATCACCAACACGCCACAGATCATCATAATCACCAGGCTCTCTAATTTACTCCACCAGCATCGTCTTCATCATCATCACCACCACCATCATCGTCATCACCGTTAATCCCGTCTCACCATTATCCCGTTAATCAAACGGAGGGATCTTTCACCGGTTGACTTCATGCTATACAGTATATGACTCCAAGCGTTGTTCCCGTGCACCCTGACCGGCGGAGGGGGGGGGGGGGGCAATCCGGTTAGTCCCGGGGGTGTTCACTAGTCCTTGACCTTAATCTCGTCCTCTTTCACCGGCCACCGGGATCACAGCCGGCCCGGTCTATAACACCGATCGGCAGGATTAGGCTATGCAGCCCGGTGGAAATGTCACTCACCGTATTCCCCGATGAGAATCCCTCCAGCCTCGCTCCGCTCTGCTCTGCTGGTGCCGGTCAAGATCCCGGTTTACCCATGCTGTTTCTCGGTAACGGAGAACGGTGTGATCGGTAAATGCTGCTGGGTCTCCGTCAATTAACTAACGCGTTATTGGAGGCTTCGGTCTCTTGGGCAGGGCAGGGGTCCGCGGTGTCGCACCTGAGAGCCCCAGACAAAGCGGTTCGGTGTCCGGTAGTCTCCTATGCGGTCTCTCCCTCCAATACTAGCAACAAACCCCGTTACCTCTGCTCTCTCTCTCTCTCTCTCTCTCTCTCTCTCTCTCTCTCTCTGTCTCTGTCTCTGTCTCTCTCTCTCTGTCTCTCTCACCCAGTCTACGTCCGTTGAACGTTGATCTCGCCCTAACAGGTCTTGCGCTTCTACGCATGCATGCACCGATTTGTGGAAATTCTACAACCGGTTGCAATTAACGAAACTGCCAAAGTGCTCTGACATTTCGGTAGACTTCTTGGAGACACCGACCGTCTCCTATCAATCACACACACAAAGCTCAAATATGAGAATAAAAGCAATAATAATAGAAATATTAATAAAAAATAATAATAATACACACGTTTTATGTGTCTTCTCACCGGTTCGGTCCTCTGTGGCCAAAGAAACCCGCGTAGGGATCCGTTCATTCATTCATTCATCCCTCTATCCGTTCATCCTACCCTGCGTTCGTTCCCTCATTCAGCAGCTAAATAAACGGCTCTTCTCCTCTGAAGCGGCGGCGGAAGAGCGCGCGCACTTCACCCGTGCGCTCGCTCGTGCGCGCGTCGTCGCTGTTCAAGAATTCTTCCCTCCTCTCTCTCTCTCTCTCTTTCTCTCTGTCATCCAAGCTGTGATTGACACCCGAGGAGCTCTCTCTCTCCTATGGAATGAAGCACGAGAGGGTGGAAAAGAGAGGGGGGAGAGTGAGAGAGAAACAGAGAGAGAGTGAGGTTGGAACATGGGAATAGAGAGTGAGGGGGGAGACAGTGAGAGAGGTTGGAAAATGGGATGTGAGAGTGGTGGGGCGGGTGAGAGAGAGAGATGGGGGAGATCATTTAATTTAATTAATGAGAAAGGAGATATATAGAGAGAGAGGATGGAGAAGAGAGAGAGTGTGAAAAAAAAGATGGGGAGGGAGGAAAAGAGAGAGGGAAAGAACAGGGGGAAGAGAAGGAGAGATTTAAGAGAAAAATGGGGGAGAGAGGGATGTGGAATTGAGAAAGAGATGGAGATGGAGGCAGGGAGTGGAGGGATAAGGCTATTTGTGTCTATGTGTGTGTGTGTGTGTGTGTGTGTGTATGTGTGTGTGTGTGTGTGTGTGTGTGTGTGTGTGTGTGTGTGTCACAGGCTGAATGTGAACCAAGGGACATGAGGAACATGTTCACTCCAAACAGCATCATTCCAGCACCGATAAACAAAGATCAGTGGGGGAAAACGAGAGGAGAGGAGAGGAGAGGAGAGAAGAGGAGGAGTTATGGATGGATGGATGGATGGATGGATGGATGCAAAGACAGGGAGATAGGCCCTTACAGCCAAACCAGGTACTTAGCAGAGAGCCTTCATCAGGGTCACATGACAGAGACACAATAGATGTTAAATACCTCATTAAAATGGACACTTCAGCCAAAATGTCTCCCTTAGTGGTCTTAGACCAACCAGAAAACAGGTCAAAGGTCAACAAAGATAACATCATTATGGGCCAGGGAACACACAAACTACATGATTTGGATTTGGTTCAGTGCAGCTCTAACAAGTACATGGGCTGGATGGGACTCTGTGAGCCGCTCTGAGTGAGTCTACCGAGTGAAGAGGGGAGAGAAAGAAAGAAAGAGGTGGATGGGATGAGATGAGGGGGTGACGAGGCGAGAGATGGATGAGGGGAAGAAGGGGCAGTGAGAACATTGGAAAAGAAGAAGAGGTGAAAGAGGAGAGGAGGAAAGGATGGAGGCCAGGGAAGATGGGGAGGGAGGAGAGGAGCGAGGGAGCAGAGAGGCTGTGTAAATGAGAAAAGGAGGAGAGAGCTGGGGAGGATGGGTGCTGTGTAAATGAGAAAAAGAGAGGGAGAAGGGGGGGGCGAGCGAGAGGAGGAGGTGGAGTCAGTGTAAATTATGAGAAAAAGGGTGAGAGAGAGAGAGGGAGAGAGAGAGAGAGAGGAGTAGTTTTGTATTATCCGTCTTTTAGACATACTTGATCAGAGTTCTGTCTCAGCGTGAAGCATGGCCTTTAAACCGAAGCCTAATTCACACCCTGAGGACAGACACACACACACACACACAAATGCATGCACACACACACACTCACAACACCAGCCAAACTCTTGCATGCAGCGAGAAAACACAACCACACACACATGCACATTCCAGGCCAGTACATAGGACGCATGAAAGAACAAAACACAAAACAAAGCCGCAACCCGAAACATCCACAGATTTCAATTACAGCTGCTGAGGAGTTTAATAAAAGTCTAGAAATAAATAGAACTGAAAGGTCTGTGAATGGCTTGTGAATGTAATATTAAAGAATATTGAATGAATAACTCGAGGGGGGATAAAAATGGGGCATTAGTCTCCTTGTGAAATACAGTTGGTGCACCGGCAGAGGCAAAGGTACTACCCTCCCATTCATTACTTGAAGAAAAATCCCCCCATGGATCCTCCTCCACTGTTAGATATCATCAATCTGTGATGTCCAATACATACCAGGAGTTATTTTGTAATAACTGTAATTCACTTTTTCAGTGTCCCCACTTTCCCTCAATCTACTTCTACTTCAGTTAGTGATTTCCTACATTCCCCAGAAACGGGCATGCACTTGTTGTTTTTCGTATGGGTGTATAAATATAGGTGGCTAGCTTGTGAACCCCGGGGCGTGTCTGTGATCGCGGCCACGGCCCCTTACTCAAAACACATGTCTTGTGGCTGCATTGCACTATGGAGGCTATACTGGCTGTGGAGAAATTGGTGTCTCTGCCTCTCCCATACGGAAATGTAATATATGACATATATGCCCCTATATCAGCGAGCGATACTGCCATATATGTTACATATAAGGCGATTTATTATTACCACATACATACATCCTCTGGATGTATGACGATATAGGTTTTAACATATATGAAATATCCATAGTAAAATTTGTATATGTACATATATTAAAAATTTGTATTGTATGAATTTGTATATGGTATTATATGTTGCAACCATATATGTTAACGATATATGTTTAATTTATATATTTATATATGTTTATTAAAACAACATATATACAACATATATAACATAAACATATGCCTCTCCTCGTTAGTACGGAGACCGGGGTTCAATTCCCCGACGGGGAGGACTCGCTACTTATATGGGACGGCTGTGGCTCAGGAGGTAGAGCGGGTAGGTCTCCAATCAGAAGATCGTAGGTTTGATCCCCGGCTCCTCCAGTCCACATGTCCCGATGGTCAGACCAGCACCTTGCATGGTAGCTCACTACCGTGTGTGTGACCGTGTGTGTGAATGGGTGAATGAGAGGCATATACTGTAAAGCGCTTTGGATAAAAGCGCTATATAAATGCAGTCCATTTACCATGGGCTAGACATATATGTACATGATATATTTGTATGTTATATGTATAAATAATTATATACGTGACATATATGTCACAAAATGCATTATATAAACATATATATTTGTATGGGCTAGACATTGTTCCAATTTCTAATAGGTTTCATATATAGTTTGTACATACATGTACATATATGTTTTTCCTTCATATGTACATATATTTCATATATGGAAATTTACTATATGTACATATATTACATTTCCGTATGGGCTTCTACGATGGATTTCTCCCCGTATGATTGTTGAAAGTCGGTGCAAAATGGTCCAGAAAGAACACCTTGCTCCTTGATTCTGGGGGACTGACGCCAAAACCTGACACTTACCGTTGATGTTTTAGATCGTTGGAAAATGTTCTGCTATTAAACTGCAATGCAGCCGCTCGAAGTATCTTGATGTGACGTCATCAACGTTTGGCCAATTATCCACAGGAATAACAAAAACATACAGAAAGTGTTTTAGGGTGGATCTTTCCTTTAAACATTGACCTCAAATTGAAGCCTCCAGACAACAGCCCATATTATTCCACCTGGAAAAGCCCTTTTACTTGCACTTGAACAGTCAATCCAAAATGATTGGGGAGTAAGTGATCTATCATGGGAAGGTACAGAACCTCCCCGGTCTTTGACTGGAACTTACACTGCAGTCGAGGCGAGGAGGTCTGCAAACATCACTCATCTGTAAATGTAAACCAACTTGTTCTGATGCTTCTGATGGATGAAATTCTCATCAATGAATTCAATTATCATCTTCCAGTCCATAATCTTACAATCTACATGCAATTTTCCACTTCAGGTAGCTGACAATTAATCACCTTTTTTTTCCCAAACGTATTTGCAATCTTATTACTGTTTTTTTCAGTAACTGTACCACATTACAGTTACCAGTATCTTGTATTCAGATTACTGCAATCCTGTTACATGCAGTTTCTTAGTCCTCCACCCTGCTCCAGTTCATCCTCCCTCCACAGCATCAAAGCATTCCAGATTCAACGCCTATTAACCCTCCCCCATCACTTCGTAGTGCATGCGCGCACGTGCACGCGCCTGCCTCTACTGTTTTGCCAAACAAACCTCAATGATATCTTCAGCGAAAGCTACATTTCTACCCAGTTTCTATGGCAATGACAGAATAAGCGGAGCCGTGCGGCTCGTGGAGAGCTGTCGGGGTGCTGGTAAACCCTGCCAACGCTACGATGATACCACAGTGCATAGGTATGTTTTAAAGCAGCAGTATTAATCAAGTTAGGATGAAAGATAATTGCTGTTTTATTCCCATGCAATATTAAAGTTCAGCCTGAGACTGGTCCAGGCATCTATGGTTATTCTTCTGGTGTCATATTACAGGACAGACTGTGAAAAATGTCTTCTCTAAGTTGCTTTAAATGATGGTATCAGTCTTTGTGATGAGGATGCGATTTTCTTGTGAAACAATGAACATTTGCCGATTTCCAACACAGGCACTGTTCAACAACTAACATGTTTTAATTAACCTGGTCTATTTTAAGTTGATTCCAATTAGCAGCTGCTGAGGTGACAGCGGCCTTCCCGTGATCCACACAGAAACGCAAAAATCTACAGCATCACATTTCCCCCGACCCACTGCCCCAGCATGACAATTAAGTTATGAAGATAAAAGTAAGACATTTGGCGGTATTTCTGCCTCCATATTTTGGGAAGCGTTCAGCTCAGCGTTTGGTTCTGTTCTGCTCTCAGTTGTAATATCACATAATTAAATGTTGCTTCCTTTTACAGTCCAGTTCCACCAGACTTACTCTGTACGCTGTGAGGTCAGACCAGAGAATTAAGAGTTGCTTCCTCCTACGGTCCAGTTTCAGCTTACCAAATAAATTACTCGCTGCATTTGTAGAATACATGCGGTACGTGTTGGCCTTAATTTAATGAAAAGGAAAATAAACTATTAACCGAACAGAACTGAACTGCAGCACGGTGGCTGAGTGGTTAGCACTGTCACCTCACAGCAAGGAGATCCTGGGTTCACACTTCCTGGTCCTTCCGGTGTCCAATGACGTGCAAGTCAGGTGTGATTAGAGATTCTCAATTGCCCATAGGTGTGATTGTCTGATTGAGATGGACTGTAGCTTTTTATTCTTGCCATGTATTACCTCTTAAATACCTATTACTAAGGGTGACTGTAAAAGGGAAGGGGCACCAATTAAGCTTCTCCTCTGGGCCCTAGGCTGAAACAGAGCCGCATTGTCAAACCACCTCTGGACCGCCCAAGGGCCTGGCCGAACAATATGCTGCTCTCTGTCATGTAGTCCAAGGACTTTGGCCGACATTCAGTTGGCACGGCACAAAAGCGAGCTAAAACTAGGCTAGTTCCTCCCCACTCTGATCTGGGGCCTGTTCCCTTTGTAGTCCAGATAAGCTGATCGACGCCATCGGCTCCATTTGATCTACCTGCGGTAATCAGCAATGCAGTCCACATGCTGCCGTCGTGTATGGAGCTGTTTAACATACATTTTACTATAATGTCCATGTGCGTCATGGCTGTAACAGTAAACTGGAATGCACTGGGCAGCTGCTAAGTGTGAATGCATTGAACGTCACAATGAAATGAAAATGACTTTTTCATCTTGTTTGCTAAATGTCCATATCAGAATGTATTTTTCACAATAAATGCCCAAAAAAAAAAAAAAAAATAACATTTTCAATCTCGTATTTTATATTAAAATCTCGGCAAAATGGCAAATATTTAGTAGTTACTTCATGGCCTAACATAACGGCCGGTAATACGTTGGATTATGGAAGAAAGACACCATCGGAATGCTGTTCCCTTGTGACCTTAACAATGTGAGTGTGCAGCAGGGTGCTCCTGAGACAGAGCTCGCACGCTCAGCCGCGCTACCTTGGAAACGAAGGTTAATCGAGGCCAAATCCCATTTCAGAATTCTCTCCTGTACTAGTGGAGACAGCTCAAATATTGGCCCTGATTATAGAGTAGCCCGCAAATCACGGCATTTGCCTTTTTCTATTGTACCCTATTAAGTACTGTTGGCATGGTTATTCGTGAGCTGCCTGAGTACGATCCATAGGGGAGCCGTGGACCAGACCTCAATGATGATGAGGCTTGAGAGCAAATGAGCCTCGCTGATTTGAAAGGGAAAAGGTGAGCGTCAATACTACACACTCTGGTTCTCTGGCCCATGCAAACACCATATACCCACACCCATGGGCACACACTGGTTGATTGTGTTCTGTCCACTCGAGGTTATAACAGCGCTAACGCCCGTACAAATGCCTCAAAGCATCTGCCGCTGTGGCACTCTGGTCGTTACACACACCGTCAATCACGACAAAAGTCAAATGCTAAGTGCTTACGTGGCTCTGGGACCGACACACACACACACACACACACACACACACACACGATGTGCCATCCATTCTGTGCCATCCATTCTACTCATATAAGCCTATCTACTGACACACACGCACATTTTCAGAACATACATTCACAGTGCTGACATGCCGTGATTCCTCCAGCCCGCCATGCACACGAACACGCAAAGGCACACTCAGACACACACACACACAAAAACATTCAGATGAGATGTGCACCACCTCCATCAGCCTGCAAGGTTATTGATTGGGGTTGCAATGGAGGAGTTGATTAATCAGGAGGCAGAACCAATCAGTGCCATGACACACACACACACACACACAAACAGAATCTCTAACTGTATCCTGCCTGATCTTGTGGTAATTCATAAGAATCTGTATTGGTAAAACTATAAAAAATAATGTGAACAGCAGCAGCCATGAGTCAGATGTTGGGTTGTTAGGTGGGGTGTTTGGATGTTTGGTCGTAATTCCTGCCGTACTCAAAAGCAAATCCAAGCCCCCACGTCACGAGAGCAATTAAGCTTTTCTTTTTTAAATGTTCCGATCAAACGTCTCCATGACCCAGACAAAGCTATACTCCCCGTCTCACCATGTCAGCGGTTCATTTTAACGTGCCCTGACCTAAGTAAGCCCTTCCCTGTCCTTAACTATAATAATCACAACCTTTTGCTATTGCCCAATTTGAACCGCACCATTAAAAAAGAGAAGTAGCCGCTAATGAAACAAGCCAAGGAAGAGATTTCCACTTGTCAGAGGCATTCTGCAAAAAAACATGTGCCTATTGTACCAGCACAACTGTGAGAACACATTGCACAATTGCAACATGCACACTCTTTTTCTCACACCCACCCACAAAATCTTAACACACACACACACACACACATACACACAGTCTCAATCTCTATCGCAGCATAAGTCTCGCCAAAACACATGCACAATTTCTATTTGTGGCACAGTCCTTTTTCTTGTATGCTGTAACACGTATGCACTCATAACATCTTGCACACACACACACAGTGTCGATACCTATCAGAGCATACATACTGTACATACACTCTGTCACTCCTGTTCATCCACACGGAAATACACACAACTCCAGAACATGCAACATGCAACATGCATACATGATTAACATGTCGCATTCACATAAGGATGCATGAACGCACTCGTGCACTCTCATTCGCTCGCACGCTCACACACACACACACAGAGTTCAATATAACCTGGGGCGTTGCATGAAAATGGTCCCAAAGTGCAATTCATCACTTACGTCTCCTCTCTTTCCCCATCCCTTCAAGCGACACTGACCTTTCAGCATGATTCATACCACTACACGCACATACCTATGACCACACACACACAGATGTTGCATTATCAGCCAAATGTCTCATGTTAACATTTTAATCATCATCATTTGGAGCTTCATGCTTTATAATTGGTACTTATCTGACTTTAGAGATGTGGTACACAGTGGGCTTTATGGAAACAAGAGTAGGATGAAATATACAGTTAGTTATTGGTAGAAGTGTTCATTTCCCTTGCCTCCCGATGTTGCCCATCTATCATGTCTTTATTTTATTATTTTTATGCAGATCTGTATTGTTATGCTAATATAATAGCTACTTATGCTATTTTGATTATGCTGACTGGGGCTTAATGGAGCCAGCAGTGCTCATTAGCCAGTGGTTCCTTAATATAATTGTGTTGTTGCTTTCATTTCACATAACTTTACTAAGAAAAGTGCAGCCCCCGTACACATTGTAAAAACTATTTTTAATGCAAAGGGTTCTTGTGAAGTTGTAATCCCCAAGGAACTACTACACCGTTCCGTGTCCCGAAACCAAGTCCATCCAAGACAGGGTTAAGCCTAGCCCTGATACAGGACCCTTTGGGAGTCTTTCATCATATGGTTGTTTACCTCTCCCATAGGGTCCTGTATTGCTCCATTGACTCATTACCGCGCGAAAGTCAGCGAGCCCGATAACGAAACCAATATGTCGAATTTCCCTTACCTAAACTGATGTCCGTAATCCTTCACTTGTCTACTTGCATAGCGGCGGGTGGCGCTCCATCTCCTATGCATAAATACACTTGTATACTTTATTAAAGATAGGTATACTCCAACATTTCCATTGTAATGATATCCAACATGGCTGACAGACGCCTCAAACTCTTCTTCGGCACTTTGCGTCTGCGCAATAAGCAGCGTGTACGCAAAGTGCCGAAGAAGAGTCAGCCCGTTGACTTTCTTGCGGTAAAACGTCAATGGAGCAAAGAGGTAAACAGCCATATGATGAAAGACTCCCAAAGGGTCCTGTATCAGGGCTAGGTTTAGGGTTATTATACCTACATGGGAGCAGCATTTCATATTTTGTTTTTTTTAACAAATGGGGAGGCCTTACTCCCTTGATCTCCCACCATCACCAAAAAACATCAGACGTTTGAGATGTAAGGAAAACTCCACACTAAAACACTTAAAAAACAGATATTGGCGATGTGCTTTCTGTTCCAGGGTTGATTTTATTTTTATGGGTGGTGTATTTTTCTCATTCCCATGGATAAGCGGCCAAACATAGACAATGTGACATTGAGATATTTCCAGCACAGCTACAATGGAGTTTAATAGGAGAACATTTTTCATTGATCTAAATCATCAACAGTAAATGTCAGGTTTTGGTGTCAGTCCCTCAGAATCAAAGAGCCAGGGCTTCTTTATAGATGTTGAACAATCATACAGGGAGAAGAGGAAGAGACATCAATTTCTCCACTGACAGTAGCCAAGATAGACCAGAATGCATTGCAGCCACAAGACATGTTGAGTTTTGAGTAATGGGCGCACCTTTTCTCAACTCTCTTGCTGTTACTATTGCTATCATTATTGCTCTCTCCACCAGGCAAGTTCTCTGGGGGTTGTTAAAAATGCATTCTGGGAAATGTAGGAAACCACAATCTGAAGTAGAAGTAGACAAGGCAGGTTGAGGGAAAGTGGCTGCAACAAAAAGGTAAATTACACCATTTAATAACTCCTGGAATGCATTGAACGTCACATATTGATGATATATATAACAGTGGAAGAGGATCATATTAGACCTTCGTCCCACTTAGTTTTCAGCTTCTCATTCTGGAAGTTTCTGGTTAAGATCTTACGGTTGCGTTTCCACCTGACTGAGTCTAACAAGCAGCCTGCTTCTATCAAACAACAACATCAATTAAACAGGGGAGATGACGCCATGAGCCAGCATGCTATGAACTAGTTCAGACAGCAACCCAGATACACAAGGAGGAGAAGGGGATGGAGAGAGAGAAGGCGAGAGAGAGAGAGAGAGAGAGGTTGAATGGGGGGGAAGGAAGGGGAGAGATCAAGAAAGCAAGTGAAATAGAGAGAAAGGAAAGGAGATGGAGAAAGAGAGAGGGAGGGGGATGAAAGGGAGAGGGAAGAGCGAGAGTGATAGACAGAAATGAAGAGAGGGGGATATAGAGAAAGACAGAGAGAGAAAGATGAAGATGGACAGAAAGCAATGGAGGGCACGAGGGAGGGAAGAGATAGCAAGAGAAAGAAAAGGAGAGGATGGAAGGAAGTGGAGTGTGGAAAACAAATGGTAATGGAAGGGAAGGATATGAGTGTGCCAGCGGGGCGGAGGGAAGAGTGAGAGTTGGCGTGAAGATGAAGATGAGAGAGAGAGAGAGCAAGAAGAGGGCAAAGAACAGAGGCAGGCAGGAGCGATGAGAGAGAGAGGCGTCTGCTAATGCGGATACCGTGTACCCTCGCCTGGATGGGTTGAGAATCCGGCCCGTGGTGCGTCTCCCCGTCCGAATTTCCGGTCTCACAGCGCTGTCACGGCAACGCAGATGAAATGTTTGAGCAGGATGGATTACCCACTGTCCCCAAAGAAAGAAAGAAAAGGGGGGGACCCAGGAGGAGAGCTAGAGAAAGAGTCTAGCAATGTAATACTTGTTTTGTACCGGGTATTATTTCAACCATTTGCACTGGTTCCAAAATCCACTTTGAAGTGTAACATGTCGGAAATCAAAGCACTGACTGATTTCTTTTCTTTTTCACCCACATTTTTCTCAAATGGCCTTAGTCCATCATGTCCAGTAAAAGTAATGGATCCGATCAATACTCAGTATCAGCCAGGTCTTAAAGTTTAACAGCAGTGATAAAGTGGCATTCGTACAGTTTCACCTCGTTACAGTATTGTTATTGCCAGGGGACGTCACTAAATAAGGTCATATTTGTCTTTTATAAGTGTTTCGGCGAAGTAGGTTAGTATTTTACTGTGTCAATAAAAGATTTAGGCCGGTGTGATCAGATAGTAGTCAGTGAGAAGGAGGATGAGTGAAAATGTGGGACATCCCAACCGAAGCTTCTTCTCTCACCCGAAGCCACTCAGTGTGTCCTGTACTGTAAAAAAAGACTATAGCTACTCATTATCTATCATTAGACGTCATCATGACAGGCATTCACCACACTGCGCCCTGTAGTCACATATGGAGTGCATATGTTACAGATGACCACACACGTAAAGGGCAGCCACACACACACACACACGTACCTCCCAAACCACATGAAAACACACCCATGTAGAGGGGAGAGAGAGAGAGAGAGAGGGCTGGGACAGGGTGCGTGGCCTGCTGGGTTGACAGAGAGAAG
Source organism: Hoplostethus atlanticus (assembly GCA_034670405.1). Lineage (NCBI taxonomy): Eukaryota > Metazoa > Chordata > Actinopteri > Trachichthyiformes > Trachichthyidae > Hoplostethus > Hoplostethus atlanticus. The sequence goes on from JAXDDX010000102.1 coordinate 1,347,927, forward strand.
CAAGAGCAGGGTGTGTGTGTGTGTGTGTGTGTGTGTGTGTGTGTGTGTGTCTGTGTCTGTGTCTGTGTCTGTCTCTGTCTCTGTCTCTGTCTCTGTCTCTGTGTGTGTGTGTGCAGTAAATCCCAGGCAGAGGTTATAAAGTTTTTCAACCTGGGACCTAATTTGAGCCAATTCAGTCTCTCTGTGGAAGACTCGTTAAAAGTATATTATTGCTCTTGTCATGAAGGCGCTGCAAAAAAAACGTCCCTCCCGAACGAGTCGTTTCGTCTCAGACTCACTCTGAAAATCGTATTTTTCTCAAAACAAGTGAAGAATTCTGCCGGCGCGGTGAGATAATTCCACTGCTTCCTCTTCACCGAGCAGGTAGAATAAGGTCACGCCACGAGGAAGCGATGCCGGATTCAAGAAAAATGCTTAAAAGCTTTTTGATTTGGATTGGAAACAAGTGACACATGAAGAGGAATAAGAAAAGAAAAAAAAAAGCCAGCAACCTATTTTGGGTATTTGGGGCCTGTAGTCTGTAGAAGCAGTGGGTTAAGGTGCAGGGGGCTGAGCAGGGGGCCCATCATGGGTGGGGCGGGTAGAATTAGTAGCCTCTTGTGATCACAGAAGTTGCTTAGTATGGTAAGGGAGCGGTCCACATGTAATGAGCATGTCGTGAGGATGAAAAGCCTGGAGATGAATGAGAGGGCTGGAATAATATTCACTCTGATGTAGGTTAAGTTTGTTCGTTCCCCGGTCCCCGTCCCTCTCTCACCTGCACCGGTCTTCTGATCTCTGCACTCACAGACACTCCTCTCATCTCTCGCTCGGTCTCTACTTTAAATCTTTTATCTGTTGCTTTTTTTTACACTTTCTTTGTCTGCCTGCGCCTCTCTCTCTCTCTCTCTCTCTCTCTCTGTCGCTGTCTGCCGGTTGGCTGTGTGTCTAATCTTTATTGGAGCCGGGGAATCAAGTCATCTCCACCTCCTCTCACATTCTGCTTCTTTCCTCCTCTTAAAGCTCACTTCAAATAATTCACAACCCCCCTCCTCCTCTCCGTCTTCCTCGACTCCTACATTGAGCTGACTGGCTGAACCTGTGTCAGCAAAAAAGGGAAAATATTTGAAAGGACGGAGAGGAACCTGTGGCGGCGGCGGCGGCGGCGGCAGGGCAGTGTCCTGGCAATGAAAGGGAAGGAACATTTCGGGAGTAATTTGGAAACATTGCTGCATTTGCTCTCAAACATCCCCACATGTATACACACACACAGAGTGGTGGTTTGGAGACAGTGTGGGTGTGCATACGCCTCCGTTTCCCAAAATAACCCCCAGATGAGGGGCTGGGAGGCAGGGCGAGGTTGGTACAGGGAGATATAAATGGATGCTAATTGTATGGCTCTCTCAGATGACGCTCAAATACAGCAGAGTACACACACACACACACACACACAACCTCTCTTTCTGTGTATGTGTGTAACGTCACTGCGAGCATGTGAAAGTGTGTAAGATCATCCCTGCTCACTAACACACTCTCTCTTACAGGGATGAGTAAGGATGGCAATTTTATGGCTCTTAAATGCTGCAAAGTTACTGTATATGCACACACTCTCTCTCTCTCTCTCTCTCTCTCTCTCTCTCTCTCTCTCTCACACACACACATACACACAGATTAAAATGGATAGTAATTGTATGGTTCTCAAACGGCACCCGTATCCAGCCAAAAAGAGAATTCCCATGTATTATTCCTATAATCCTTCCAAAAATAGAGTTCAAAGAGACGAGACTCAACAGCCATTTTCTAGAGCTGCTCCGTGGCTAGTGTATGAAGAGCTGACTGTGTGGACTTACACAATGTTTGTTTGAGCTTATAAACCCAAATGAGTTTTATTTAGATGCACTAACAGTTCTGAATTTTTTTAAATGTCCCCGTATCCCATCGCCCTGCGTTCTGTCACAGTTTCCACCCAGGATAGTTTCCTCCTACTCGCCGCCAAGTGTCAATTATTGACGTTGCAGAATAGCCTAATTTTGTTTCTCATTAAGCGAGGGGCTCTTTTGTGCAAGGGAGAGAGGGAGAGAGGGGAATGAAACAGGGGAGAGAGAGAGAGAGAGAGAGAGAGAGAGGAGGGGAGGAGGAAGAGAGGCAGCAGTGGATATAAATGGTAGTAGATAATTACATGGCTGGCTCTTGTGGGTCGATGTGAGGGCTGGAGCACAGGAGAGGAAAGTTGAGAGACAAACGGTAGAGAGAGAGCAAGAGAGAGAGAGAGAGGGGATAATTCTGTCATTCATTCAATGTTTTTCATCTTTTTTCCTTCATCCCATATATACCCCTCACTGTACTTAGAGCGGCTTCAGCCTCTTCAAACTGCAGACCCTGCAGAAAGGTCAGCTTTTCAGGAAATTAAAAAAGCTAGCTCAGTTTTCCCATTGACGCTGATTTTACAATGCATTTTTCACGGGTTATCTCGGTCCTGATGTCCATGAAAGATGTTTTACATCTTAGGGAGAGTTGCAATAAAAACTGAAATACTAGACATTAGGTTTTTGCAAGAAACCAGATGGCATGATGTGACAGAAGAAGGAGGCAAGAGAGGAAGGTTGGCAAGCATGGCAGGTCTCAGTGAAAATCACAACAGCACAGCTTGTAGTCCTATCTCCCCACCTGCTGCTCATATAGGGTACACCAACAAACAAATCAATGGGATGGAGAGGAGAGGAGATGAGATGCCATTCTATTCTATTCTATTCTATTCTATTCCAGTATTCCACCTTATCTCTCCATTCTGTTATTCATTTAGATTTTTATATGGCAAATATAGCTGTCATACAGGGAAAGCCTCAGACTCAGACGTCTACTCATTCACATGTTCCAGTTGTAAATTTGAATCCATTGTATTGATTCCTACGACTGGCTGTGTGTGTGTAAGGAAGGAAAGGAAGGAAGGAAGGGGGGAAGAAAGAAAGAAAGAAAGAAAGAAAGAAGGAATGAAAATTAATAAAGGTATGAATAGAAAACAATCAATAAAGAGCGAAAGCAGAACAGAAAGCAATCAAGAAATCAAGGAAGAAGGAGAAAGGAAGGAAGGAAGGAAGGAAGGATCGATGGACTGTGGCAACTGCATGGCTAGATGACGGACGGATAGACGAATGGATGGAGCAGCCTTGTGGTCTGAGGGTCTGACGTGTGCCCACCAGAGGCAGAAACCAGTAAGTGTATGGAGACCGATTCCTGCTGCGCCTCTACTGCACCTACTACGGCAAGCCAGTGAGACAAACAAAGCCCCAGCCCAGTCCTAGCTCGCAACAGTGACGTCAGCGCGCCGCGGCTGTGGAGCGACGCGAGGCGATTGGGCGAGCGGAGCTAAACTGTATTGTACTGTAAAAAGACAAGACACCAAGAAACAACAACAACAACAGCAGCCACAAGAGGCTAACTAAAGACACACCCGCACTTTCCCGGCTCACACTATAAAGATTTCGGGTAAGGAAGCATATTCATAATCCGTTTTTGATACTACGTTGTTAAAATAGCCCCGCGGCAGCTTCCGCCCCTCTCGAGGAAGTTTCTTTTGTCCTCTTCAATCAACAACAACAAAACAAGCGTACCGAGTCCAACACAGGCTATTTGTCCAAAGGCGTGTTTGCGGGTACGACAGTGTAACAGCTCGTTAATGATATTATATCGGGGTCTAGTTTGTCAAAACAACTCTGTTATCGCGCCGGCTGTTACATAGTGGATACCTTTGGACCGGCTAGCAGGTAGAGCAAAGCGAGCAAGGTGTGCTAGATAGTTACAACATCGGCAGCCTAACAGGCCTGTCGGATGCCATCAGTGATGTTTTAATAATAACAAGTATGTTGTCAGTGAAAGGTTATTAGATCATGCAGCCACTTTCTAGTGCATTTTATTCTTCTCTTATGTCGTTGTATCTAGTGCTCTCAGATAAGAGTGCAGGTCATCCTATTATTGACCAGCCGTTTTCTGAAGAACTGTGTGATTGATTTGTGTATGTGTGAGCATGTTTCCCTCTCTTTAACGTATACACACTACTCCCTCACCTTCTCTACCTATCACACGCACACACACACATTTTTCGTTTGCCTCTCTCAATCATATTTTTAATTTAACTCGTCATTTCTCCAGATGTCCCGATGGCCTGCCAAGTTCACTATTTCGGACAGCGAATCAGAGCCCTCCGAGGAGGTAGAAGAGTCAGAAACCGACCTAGACACACCTATTTGGCAAGACCAGAGCAATACTCTAGGCCACGCCCACACCGCACCTGAGTTCAGGATGGCAGGTAAGATACCACAAATGTTTATGGAAACTGGAAGAAAGGGAGGTTTAAAGACAGTGAAACCACGGATTTTTTGGTGGTTTACACAAACATGCGAATCAAAAAACGCACCTTTTGCGCCCCTAGTGGTCACATATAGTAGTATTCTCTCTCGCAGAGATCAGATAGAATGGAGAATCTGCATCTTGCATGAGCAAGTGTTTGAAACCTCCGATTGCGGATTGAATTTACTGAGGTGTAATGCGACCCAGGTAGTGTTTCCTCTAGCTGTAAAGGTTGATCATATGTACCTTTTGATAAAAAAGTGAGCTTTTGTCCATTACGACATGATGACTTAAATAATCAACGTGATTTCCAGTAGTAGCAAACCTTTTTACAGCAGTGGTGTTTTGTTGAGTGTGGACGTATCGAAGACTCCGGGAGCCATGATTTAATTAAATCCTGCTACTGTACATTTAAAACTTTTGACGCCATGCCAGACGGGTGGGCAGGCTGTACACAAGAGGAAGAGGGGTACCCGCACTGCAACACAGATAATGGATTTCTCCAGCCTTAATAAACTTTTATTAGGAGATTAGCTGACCTATATCCTGCTCACATCTTATCTGCTAAAACATCCCTTACGCTGGCACTGGCAGAGCACCCACTTGCACCACACAGCCGTAGCATTCTCTCTAATCAATATGGATCTACAGTATGTTGCTGGATCGATAAGTAGAAACGTTAGCTGGGAGATCAGTACACTAGATAGTATTTTTAACCATAGATTTCTGTTCGGTGGTCAATACACACCCTAGAATAAGAAAGTCAGCTAATATGCAAAGAATGACCCAAGAAACAATTCAAGACACATTTGATTGGGTCTTTATTGCCAAAACAGTCAAGTAGACACAGTAAATGCATACATATGTGCTGAGTAGTAATTCACACAATCAGAATGTAAGATGCATAAGCTGGTGAGTTGAGAGACAAGCTAACAAGTCCTGTAAATAATCCTTTATGTATCCATTGTGTGATAGTGGAACTGTGATGATGATACAGGATTTACACTTTGAATTCGTGGTAAACTCAATCAATAGCTTCAGCCTTGTTGACATAGTTGCTGCAGCAGCAAGTGTTGTAAATGGGTCGTGTGGACATGGGTGACATGCTACTTATTATCCATGAAACCCATTTTGTGGACACGTACAAGCATTCATATTTTAAATACGTTTCACTAAAATGACAATGTCACTTAAGACAATTTCCAACAGTGAAAGTGTTTAATGCTCAACAGCATCCCCGTGTTATTCAGGATCCCCGGGTGTTCTGGTTTCAAATTGGTGTGTGTCATCATGATATGCTGAAATGGTGAAATTAACCGGCGTAGTGATGCGTAGATAAACCGTAACCCATTTGCTGTTGGTTTTCATGGTCGACAGCATGAAGCTTATTCAACTTGTAGTAGAAGAGAAAGGAATGTCCCATCATTTTTCTGCTGCAGTTTTCACACAGCTGAAATGCAGACCGTATTCTTGGACAAAAGTGGGAAAAACATTTCATGTCAACCCCAAAAAAAAACGGCACTCATACATCCCTTTCTCCAACCATTGTCTCTGTTTTTCTTTACTCTCCCCATTTCTTTCTCTTTCTCTTCCCCTTTTCCTCCCATCTTTATCTCATTTCCTGCCATTTGTTGCCTGTGTTTCATTTCTCATGTGAGAAACTGGATATTGGGAGTTAGTCAAAATGTAGCATACACTACTCAAAGAGGTAAAGAGGGATGGTCAGGTTTTTGGATACGCCATTCCCATTTATTACTCAGGAAATATTCCTCTATACCTGCTTTTCTTTCATTATTGACTGTTTTTTTTCTTGTCTTGATCACATTAGGTGACGTAAGCTTTCAAACATCATGAACCTTTCCCCCTGTTTTCCTCTCCCCATGTAGGGAACGGTCGGGTCAGGCTGAACTCAGAGTCCCATGCCACCACTGTCTCCAGAGATGAGGAGCTCCAGGCCAGGGGGGAGGGCGAGGACGGGGTGCCCACTGACGGAGCTCCTTTCCGGGGTAGATCCCAGTCGGCTCCCCCTGCCCTCTGGGCGGCCAAGAAATACGGCCGGCAGCTCCGAAGGATGAGCGACGAGTTTGACAGCTGGCTGGACAAAGGGGTGAGAATGAATGACAGGATGGATAGATGGAGAAAAAGTGAGGGAAAAGGGGAAGAAGGATATAAAATGGGTAAAAAATACTTAGAAAAAAAAGACTTAGATCAAGGGGTGCATGGTCACGTTAGGCACATTGAAACAAAGAAGGCATTGGCAGTAATTCAAGGAATTTTAAAGGAAACTTGTGTTTTTTCCCACCCTATCAGTGTGACAGGAGTGCTGGGACGGCCAAACAGATGCACCACTCTAAAAGCTGGTGGAACTACCTCTTCAGTCACCAGGAGACAGAAGTAGAGAACAACCACCACGAAAACCACGGCCACCGCACTGAGTAGGGACTGGAGGGAGGGAAGGAGAGGGGCAAGAGGCGTGGAAGGAGCGGTGCACTAAATTTCAACATCTTTTTGTGTGTTTTTGTACATGGTGTTAGCTATCTCGACTATGTTTGGCAGTCTGCTGTAAAATGGTAAAAGGCAAGAACTTTATTATGCTCACAAGCATGAGGAGGATAGACTGAACACCAGAACAACCACTGTGACAGGGCTGCATGTAAGACAGGGGACAGATAGAGAGACAGAGAGGGAAGGATTCAAGGCAAGGGAATAGAGAACAAAGATTGCATCAGCATCAGGAAGTTGCTTTGTCTTGACTGCACTTAAAAATGTAAAGGAGATCGGGGCCACTATGGTGTTTAGATGAAGTCAGTTCATTTGGAATAAGAGTAAATTAGCCTGTGAATGGATTACTGGATTATTATAGGCTGCATGGAAACACAGTCACTGATATTCTGTGTCTTGATTGGTTAAAACAGCGCTCTGTAATGCTGCCTGTGACCAATCCAGTGTGAGGAGTGCTTAGTTTGCATTTATCTGTCACCTCATGTTTCGCCTTCTATGGAGCCACCACCATTCAAATATGACTGCACTGGGTGGTAGCAAAAGACTATCATCAATCGCTTTATATATCAAATGTATCAACAACAACAACAAAAAGAATCTTATACAAGGACAATCTCTGATAGTGCTGAAATAATATGTTTTGTAAAGAAGTTCAGGGTTAGATTTTAGAAGAAAATGGAGAATTACATTAGACATATAAAAGCACAAACCACTGCGGTTCTATCTTTTTAAAGCATTGGATGAGCAACAAAACAAAGACAGACTTGCGGCTTTTATTGTGTAAATATTTTGTTAATATTTTAATGAATGACAGGGTGGGGATTTAAAATGAACGTGGATTAAGCAGAATCCTATATTTTACAAGTTCGGCCAACCTAGCAATAGGCAGTGTACAATCCGTGGCTCTCGGGATAAATGTTTTGTGCATATTTTTTAAATATGGGTGGGGATGAATTAACTGCTGTACAAGGAGCCAGCACATCAGCCTTTGGCCCCGTTTACTCAACGCCCGACGCACTATAGAAGATGCTTTTTTAGCGTCCAGATAGGGCAGCAAGCCACATTTCAACACCAGGGAATCTGATTTTCCAAACTACATCCATAGATGCTTTAGCAAAATCAATTGCCAATCCTGTCAGGCGGTGTTAAGATTTGTGCAAATGTGGCTTGGTGTCGTTTTATTTGCGTTGGGAACGCCCTGTGTAAATGGGATTTTATCTACCAAGCCTCCTGAGAGAGGTCGCTGATCTGAGATTAGTTTTACTCTGCACTGTTTTCTGGCTTTTGAAGATTACTCACCATCTGACCTTTTTGGAAATACAGGCCACAGTCAGAAATCTAAGATCAGCACTGCTACTCGGCTCGGTAAATACATTTAGGCTATTTGTGGCTATCGTTTATCAACACGTGATTATTGAAGATGATGATGATAGGTTTGTTCTACTTGTGTCTTATTCTCTTCCTCTCGACTTGTAGGGTTGAGTTGTAAAGCGCTCGGGTGCGCAGGCAAACGGGCTGCGTCCATATCGTCTTTTAAAATTCACCCTCATTTTCCCCAACCCGGTTCGTACCCACTTACTATAAACGAGGACAAGTTGTGAGGAGAGAATTCTGGACAGTCTGAATGGCGCCCCGCCTTTTTCTTGGATTCGACCACGCTTATCTTGTGATGAACATATGATATCAGTTATTTAACGCTACCTAATAAGGAGCTATTGGTAATGGGTGCAAGGTGTCCCGATTCTTAAGGATGATATAACTGTGCTGTCTTAACAAAATTGCATTTAATGTTTGATGAAACTCCTTGTAGACACACTTTGGCTCAAAACCGGTTGGCAAAGATGATGTGCCTGACATTGAGCTAGGACACAGATGAAGACGCTTTTCTGTGCCTTGGAAATAAAAGTTCCGCTGGAATTTAAAAGGGTTAAATATTGTCATGAACTGCCTTTTATGAAAATGTTATGAACATGCTGAAACCTGTGATGTGACACTGCACATGCCAGTGTTGTCTACGTACCTATTTACCGCCTTAAACTTTACGGCTCACTGTCACATATCGCTGTTGTCATGTGCAAACCTTGTAACTCGAAACCTTTTCTCCAGATTTTCATGTTTTAACTTCAGTTGTAGGATTACATGCTCGTCTACGGGGTGAGAAGCCTCTACCGCCCTTGGTCTTATGAAAAGCATTGGATGAACTCTAAAATGCATGGTGGTCAATGGAGATTCAAGGTTTTCACTGGACAGCGACGGTGCGCTCATGTAAAAAGCACAATAACACAGAGGTGGGTTTGCTGTCACAACAATGATAACAATGGTGAAAGGGTTTACTCAGATTTCTTGGTTGGGCCGACTACGATTCAAGCGGATATGTGACACTGATATGAACTTGATTTGGCCCTATTCCAAGTCCTGCAATCGGTGACGGTAACGTTACGCAACTTCTGTGACAGCGAACACACCCTAGGAAAAAAACCTGCCTGGGCACCTGTAGTTTTGCAACCATCCTTGGTATTACTTGAATCTGAAGACGTGTGTGGAGAACCTTTTTTTTTTTTCTTTTCTTTTTTTTTTTTACTCCTTTTCAGTTTTTTTAATTACTTTTGTAAATGTATTTTCTCTAATGCTGTGACACTGCTGGTATATGCTGTCCTCAACAATAAAGAATTTTATGAGTGGTTTTAAAGTGAGGGTCTTGTATAGTTTTTTTAATACACCAGTAGTGGAAATGCTTTCAATAATTGTTGTAATGGTAAAGTAAGGTAATTCATGGACAACTGAGGAAATAATAGGATCGTGGCACATGGGCAGTCGTCTAAATAATAGTGAAGAGTAGTATTTCATTCTCCTAAGAGGAGGCTTTGAAAATGGGACATACCAATAACCTGCGTGGAATCGAAGAAGGAATAAATTTTATTGAATTACTGTTGGTCAAGAGGCAACACAATGCTCCCAGTGTACCATGGCCTATGGGTCGCAATAAATCAATAAATCAATAAATCATTGGGCAATGTTACTTCAACACTCAGCTATCTCAATGCATTAACATTAGCTCAATGTCATTGTTATGTAAGACCTTCTGGGAAATTAATGATATCAGCCGCCCTGTGTCTTCATCTTACTTCCAAACTGGCCCATTACTGCCAGAATTGAAGAATAGTAGCATTAAAAAGACACCGCGGAGTACGCCGTATTTGGCACGCTGGTAGATGAAGTGTGTGTCAGGCCACCTCCGAGGCGTCCCAGCAGTACTTGTGTCCACAGTCCAAAGCAGACAGCCTGTCCATGTCCCTGTCACTCAGCGTGAAGTCAAAGAGCCGAGCGTTCTCCCCCATTCTGTCTGGCTGGGACGACTTGGGGAGCACTGGGACGTCCTGCTGCACCGCCCACCGCAACAGGACCTGGAGAACAAAACAGATTGGTCTTGTTTCTGAGTGTGTGTGTGTGTGTGTGTGTGTGCTAGCAATCATTTCCCCCTACCACTAAATAGGTGAGGCCCTTGTTGCATCATCATCATTAATGCTGTTTTGACACTTGCTGTGGCAGGGTCTAAGTGCTGTTAACACTAGTGTGTGTGTGTGTGTGTGTGTGTGTGTGTACCTGTGCAGGTGTGCGCCCACAGCCCTGTGCCACCTCCATGACCACGGGGTCTGTGACCAGTTCTCCTTTCCCTAAGGAGGAGTAGGCTTGGAAACACACTCCATGCTCCTCACACACACTCCTCAACTCTGTCTGGCACAGCCGTGGGTGGAACTCTACCTGGAGAGAAAAAACACACACACACACACAAGATTAGTCTTTGTAACACTGAGGCAACTGCTTAGGTACTGTTGCCTATCGCAGTTGGCCAAAATGTTGCCTTGTGTATTGCTGCTTTTATTTTATTTTAAAATGTATTGCTTTGCTTTTATTGCTGCTGTACAAGTTTCCCCTGTGTGTACAATTCAAATCAAATCAAATAATCAATCTATCTATCTATCTATCTATCCTCCCTTCAGTCATGCATCTTACCTGTAGCACTGCAGGAGGGACCTTACAGCTCTGCATCAGTTCTCTCATATGTGCCGGTGTGTAGTTCGACACTCCTATGGCCTTCAGTTTCCCCTGAGCATGCAGCTCCTCTAGTGTAGCCCAACTCTGAGCTCTGTTCCCTGGGGTGAAGCATTAGTCAGGACCTGCATCACAGTTATTACTCAGTTACTAACTACTATTTTGAGCAGTTTAATTTGCTTGAGGATGCAAAATGGCACGAGTGAAAGCGCTCCCAGTCACTTGATTTGAGTTCCTGACCTGGGTTGTGTTGGTCAGCCACCACCAGTCCCTGTGTGCCAGGCCAGTGGATCAGGTAGAGGTCGATGTAGCCTAGATCCAACTGAGACAGGCTGTGGAGAGCTCCCTCCATGGCCCTCACACCCTGATCCTTAGGGCCCAGCTTACTGGAGGGATGGAGGGAGAGTGTTGAGGAGAAGATGTGCAACAACACAGTCTAGGAGGAGGTGAAATAAAAATGACCTTTCCACTGTGCCATTGAGCATCAACGGAGATCTGCCTGCCCAGCTGACATGCATCAAACTGTATGAAACCCGCATGAACAGAAGACCCTACCTGGTTATGAATACATCCTCCCTGGTCAGTCCGTATCTGGGCAGCAGCTCTTTCAGAGCTCGTCCCAGGTCGGCTTCATTGCGGTAGACGGCGGCCGTGTCAAAGGCCCGGTAACCGGCAGCCAGCGCAACGTCCACAGCTTGGTGAACATCCTCGGCACCGCACAGCCGGTAGGTCCCCAAACCCAGGTGGGGCATCCGAACCCCCGTGTTTAGGAGGACAGAGGGGGTGGAGAGGGATGAGGAGGACATCTGTACTGGTCTTGAAAGGCACTTATTTGTTTTCCTCGTTTGGATTATTTCGTCTACCAAGAGAGGAAGGGAGAGAGTTAGTTAGAGAGAAATCTGGAGATTATTTTAACTATTAAAAAGAAGTAGTACTGGCTCTTGCAATGATTGGCATGTATTCACACTTAAGGATGGTGAGTGAGATAATATACAAGTAATGCAAGCAATGAAATGAAATGAAAACACTACAGAAACTTCGGTGTCGACGTAGCAAAAGGCAAAGTGCGAGTAAGACAAAAGTTTAAAAAAAAATATTGCAATAAAATGTTTAGCTAATGCTCACTTTGTTCGTAGGAGGCAGAGACGAATGTTTAGCTCTGGCGTAATCCTGTCCACGTGTGTCAGCTGACTGAAGTCATGTGACCGTTTGGGCGGAATGTCCTGTTCGCCGTCACCATAGTGATACGTGTTCCGGTGCCGCTGGTTGGAAGAAGAGCTAACCCAATAAGAGAAAGCTAAAAGAGTTGAAGGCAGGAATTCGTGCCATCCAGCGAATCACAAGGTGGGATCCGAGGAAAGCGTTTGATTGACAGCTGGGGTTTTAACCGTTTACGTCTTGGAGAGGCTAGCTTGCATGACGACTTGGGAAATTCGTGTTCCCCATTTTCGGTGACATTTACGGTAAGAGATTTTAGCGGGCGCGCGCGCGCGTGTGTGTGTGTGTGTGTGTGTGTGTGTGTACACAACTGCTAACAGTCTCAAGCTCGATAAATATGATAATACTCTGACAGTTTTTATGTCAACAACAGCAGTGTATGCTATATCAGACAGCTTTACCATTCCCCTTTACCACCTTGCTTCACCATACTAGTCTAGGGCCTTTTCCTTTCTTCTTTATTTATTTATTGATTTCACACCAAATATGTCCAATTCTTTCTCTGGGTTTCTGATATTCATGCTGATGGATATTACTTTATTTTATTACAGATTATATCACTGTACAAACCACTTGAGGTCCACCATGTCCCTGCAGGCCTTCTCCTTCCCTCTCCCCGAGACTCGATTCTTCAAAGCTGGTAGCTATGTCTATAGGTTCAAGATCAGAGGGGGCAGCAGTTACAGGCAAGAAAGACATTGGTCTTTACTTCTTCATTCACTGTCCTCTATTCTTGCTTAATATCTTTCTTCCCTTACTTCCGGCCTCCCTCTGTTCTTCCTCCGTTTAGGGCAGTGGGAGATTGTCTCTTACAAGATGAGAGCTACTACTACCCACACCAGAGTCGTTCTTCTGCTTTCTATCTTTAATTCCTTTTCACTTCTCAAAATCATTCCCTGAAAGAAGAGCAAAATTGCCTACGGACTCAAAATAACTAAGGGAAGCATTTATAGGCAAGAGAGAGAGCACTGATCTTGGTTACACCCTTCCTTTCTTCCTTCCTTCCTTCCTTCCTCCCTTCCTTCCTTCCCATGATTCAATTTCTTCAAAGCAGTGCAAAATGTTCTACAATCTCAAAAGGGCTGGGGGCTGGGCTTCAGGCAAGATGTTTCTTCACTTCCCTAAGCTCTTTTTGACTTTTTTTGTCACCGCTGTCTTTCCCAATACATGCTCTGATGTGTGTTGCTGAGGTTTTCATTTCACAAGCAAAAAAAAGGATCCAAGGCCCCACAATATCTGTCAGCCTTTATTCTATAATAACCTTTCAGAATAAATAATAAAAATAATATGCCTTGGTGCCACGTTTTTTCCTCACAAAGACCCTTTATCTCAACACCTTTTCCTTCCATTTGACATTTGTGCTCTGCAGTAAAAGCCTTTTACTCAATTGTTCAAAGCCATTCACTGACACAAAAAATTACGAATGAGGAAATAATATTCTGCAGTTGCTGCCGCAGTAATATTGGGGGACAGGTGCAGGGTGGACACATGGTACATTAAACTACAGTACTACCACTGTATAAGCCAGATATGAACGTGCTGTGAATGTATTATAATGTACACCATGTATTTTGCTAGTGGAGAGGAGGTGATAGGAGAAAATTACATCAACCAGGAGCTGGAGGTAATGATGGACACTCATTCATTCATTCATTCATTCATTCATGTATCTAACCGTTCATCCTCAGTATCTCTCTGTCTGCCTCTCCCTCTCTCTTCAGGACATTATCAGAGCAGTTCTCGCCAACCTGGACAGTCTCCAGCCCTTCTCTAGCGCCCACTTCAATGTCTTCCCCTGTATCCTTCCACGACATTGACACTAACTTCACCCATCCATCCATCCATCCATCCATCCATCTATTCCTCTACATTTCAATCCAACCATTTTACCAACAGTATTTTTTTGTACTTTTTCATCACACTTGTGTCTCATATCCATTAGGTGATCCAAACTCACAATATCTCACATGTCAATCCCTGTCCCTGCTAAAGGCAAGATTCATCATGTTGTCAATGGATCATCAACCTCACATATGCCTTTTTTTAGGTCATTTTAAGGCATTACTGCATTTTTTAGTGTGCTATAGAGAGTAACAGGAAATATGAGAGAGAGGACATGACATAGGGCTAAGGTCATGATATTCAAGCACACATTATCGCAAATACGTTATGTGCTAAGTGCATGTGTATCCTTTATCCCTCTGCCAAACTGTTTAGCCCTTCATTTCATTGAACAATGAGTATTTCCATCCAAGAGTGTAGCAGACAAATTGATTCAAGGCTAGCTTTGCATCATCTCAGACTCACCACTGTGCTAAATACTGATAACACAGAGGTGAAACTGCTACCAGTCGTCTACTTGCAAAGCAGTATTTTGAACAAAGAGCTTATATTTTGTTAATTCTAGCTACCAGATAAGAAGCAGTTGGAGAGAGTGTGCAAGCTGATGTTTAAACATGGCGAGGAGAAGCTGGCTGCTTACCCATTTATTATTACCCTCTACCTGGAGAATAACCCACAGAGTGGTGAATAGAGACACAAACACACCGACACACAAACACACACAAACAAAATGAGCCTCAGTATGAGGCACAAACAAGATACTGTCCAGGCGTGAAGGGCCATTCAGTCTCAAATGGTTTTGTCCTCCTTCAGGGAAGCAAGCAGAGGACAACTTGACACCAGTGAGTTGTTTTTTTATTTTCTTTCATATAAAACTTTGTGTTGAATTGGCACCGTGTCAAATGTTCTTGTCGGTTAATATAAGAATCATCAATGTTTATGTGGTTATGGTCAGTATCTAACCTGCGCGTGTGTGTGTGTGTGTCTGAGTGTTTGTGTGTGTTCGAGGAGAAAGAAGCAGAACTCCCCTCCAGTTCTGAGCCCCAGGCAAAGCGCAGTAAGAGAGATTCGCCACTAGAGGACGCCATACTAAAGGACATTATTATGGACGCTGAGGCTGAAACCCAGGTGTATATAAGTGGGTAAGTGGGTTTATTACTACTGCAGACTAAATCTGTAGCTTTTATTGTATTATATATATATATATTATATATTATATTAACTCAGTTTACGTATTTCATCTTTAAGGCTTTGGCTCAATTTAAGGAAATATGGATGAGTGGTTCTCACGTGTCCCATATAGTGAAGAGTAAATGTAAAGAAAATCACTGCAAATAAATATATCGAATTGACTTATTGTAAATCTAATTAAATCATCCTGTTATATTAATTTTTCCCCTTTAAAATTGTTGCACGTTGGACCAACAGCTCTTTATATTTTGCTTTCTTTTCTAGTATGGTCATGCTTTTTATTTTATGCAGCAAATCTGTAATTATCATTGTCTGGAGTTTGTCATGCGTAAGTACACTGCTGTACCATGAAAAAGCTTGATAACGACTGAAGCAAATGTATGATTTTGTCAACAAAGATGACCAACAGCAATTCTTCCACATTAGTTTTGTTCCTTCAGTCCACCTAAGTATTTGTGTAAGTATTTTTCCACACACTTCCCCGTCTCAGCCACTACCGTCAAGGTGCCTGTTAGCAAGGCATTTAACCCCTAACTGCTCAGTGGAGCTACTCTGTGTCCAACAGTAGAAGAGAGTGGTTGTACTGTGTAAGTCCAAGGTGTGAACATGTGTATGCATGTAACAGTACATGCAGACCAAATGCAACCACTTCGCTCAATCAAAAGTCTTTGTGTGAAGGTGTATCACTGGGTGTGTTCTGTGGACAAGCATCTGAGCAAACTCTTGTTTGTTTAAGACGAGAGAGTAAAGAGTACTTTATTGATCCCCAAAGGTGAAATTGCACTCTCACAGCAGCAGGCACACACATACAATACATCAATGATTAAAAAGAAGCAACAACTAAGAAATATAAGAGATATAAACAAAAGAAAAAATAGAGAGAGAGAAAATACAGAGTACTTAAAAATGAGAGAATATACTGTAGAAATAAGGTGCATACTATTCATAGATGTGGAATTTGCAGTGGCTAAGTGTCCAAAGTTAACTACATAATATGAGACTATACTCTGTACAAATAAGGCACATAAGGATAAATCTGTTGGTGTGTTAATAGTTGATGAGCTGTACAGTCTGAGGGCGAATGGAAGGAAAGACCTCTTGTAATGCCGCAGAATCAGCCTGCTGCTGAAGCTGCTCTGGTGCTGCATCAGGAAGCTGTGCAGAGGTTTCAATTGCCACATTGTTTGTCTATCGAGAACCATTTTGTGTTTTAGAATTGTATTTTACCCAAACATAATCCATAAGCATGTATATTGAAAACAGACTCAGCTTTACTCTAGCAAGCTAAGTGGCTACGGCTATTTGGATGTGATGGGATAGGTAGGTTAGCAAGCTAACATTACTTGTTTAGCCTACCAGAGCTTCAGTTAGCAGCTATTAGCTATAAGTATGTATGTCTACCTCTGATAATATTACACCAGGAAGACCAACAATCTGCAGCATTTTGCTCAAATGTGATTGGTCATCATACTGGAATGTTGCTCATTTGTGTAATAGCAAACTTTTAAAACCTTTTTTAACAAAAACCTTTGTACATGGTTATTCGCTTGTTGACAAAGAATGGAAGCGAACTGTTCACCTTCACCTGGTTTGCAACTACCGTAACCCCCCTGCTTGCAGCTAGTTCCCCAGGCTGTTGCTGTAAATAATGCAACTAAGAATGTGTCAAATAAGGATTACAATAACGTCTGTGTGTCATTACAGCCTTACTGATGATGACTGAGGCAAATGTTTGAGGCAATTGAGATGGGCATGATGGACCACATCATGGATGGGGGTTGCCTAATTTGTGAAAATCTTTTGTTAAGACAGTAGGCTGTAAACACTAAATGTGAAATTGTGGGGGCGCCCTGGTGGATCAGGGGTCTAAGGAGCGTACCGTGTAACCATGACGTCCTGGTTGTAAAAATGTACATCTACGTGTCCTCAAATGTTTACAGTACAGCTGAAGATGAGAGAATGGGAAGCAGTGTAACTTGTTAACACTGGTGTAAATTTGTACACATGCATACTCGTGCACACGTGCCTGTGCCTGTATTCACATTGTGTATCAATGAAAATAAGCACACACACACACACACACACACACACACATACACTCCAGTGATTCTTATGAAACAGACAAGGGGCGAACGGGCGCCACCTCAATCACTCTGATAGTCAGATCAGCCGTGCGAAAAAGCTCATCTCTGAGTCTGCATTTAACTTGTATAAACAGAATTGGCTCACTTTTTTGAACTTGAGGGACACACACACACACACACACACACACACACACACACACACACACTGTGTAAACATCCTGCATCCAGCAATGCCCCGAGCATCATTACCGGTTCACAGGAAAATCAATTTCAATGAGCAATCCCCTTTGCACAGATTTTCATGTTCTTACAAAGGCACCGCACAAAGAACACACAGAGGTACAAGTTGTTCAAAACCCAAGTACAGCACACACACTGTCAGCATTATAATGTGTCCTTTCTATTCTAAGAAACGCTCCCTACTTACTGCTGCCCCACTGACTCTGTCTGAGTGTGTGTCTACGTGATGCCCTGGAGTTACAGACGGCGTGTCTTTGTGTTAAACATGCTGGAAAGAAGGGAACAAAGAAGTGTCAAAAACATGTATAGACCTAAAATGGACACAAATCTCTCTCTCTCTCTCTCTCTCTCTCTCTCTCTCTCTCTCTCTCTCTCTGTCTCTCTCTCTCTCTCTCTAGCTTGTCATTCTCATCTCATAGTTTAAGGCTGCTCCCTTACTCAGCTAACACTGGGGCATTATTTAGGTAATAAGATAATAAGACTACATCCCCGACTTGGTACCTCAAATAACGAACATATTAAATATTAATTTGGTATCCAGCATCGCTTCTCTTTTATGTCTGTCCACCATATACAGTCCAGCAAAGCTAATAGAGCATCCTTGTTCTTTTCATGTGATGTTCAGATGAAGCCTCAGACTAAGAACCAGGTGATGTATCCTGTCATGTCATGATACATACTTCCTAGATGACCCTCAAAATAGCTATTTGAATGTCACATGAAAAATAAAAAAGGAATTATCCTTTCAGTGTATCAATAAACTTTATTAACTGACTTACAGGACATATGTGGACAATCCGCATGTAGAGGAAGAGGTCGAGGACGCTACGGGAGATGATGACCAGGTAATGCATTTACTTGGCCAACTGATTGGCACTGCCACACTCACACTCTTACTCATCATCATCAGTCATTTATTAATTCACTCGTTCATTTATCCAACCATTCATCCTCCAATATGTCCGCCTGCCTCTTACTCTCACCTGTGTGTTCACACTGTTGAGCGAGCAGGGAAATTCAGCTGATGTGTGGACGGGCAACAAAAGACCTCATCGGCCGTTCTACAGCCAATCAGATTCCACGGATTTCCTACCTAGTTCCACGAACAATACTTTTGCCTGGCAAGTGCAAAGTGAAGGTTAATTACATCCATTAAAAGCTTGCCAGTTCTTATTACTTTTATTTGAAAGGCTACATGAATTCACATCTCAAAAACGGTGCTTGATGGTAAGCACTGACTCATTTTATTGAGTGTTTTCTTTTTTCTTTTCCATGAATGCTCCCTAATTAGCACTTACCTGTGTTAACTCGTTAAAGTGACCAAACGATATGAAAGGTAATACCAAAGCAGCACACAATACACAGATACATGTCTGAATCCTTCTGCACCGCTCACAGTCGGTCTGAAGAGAGACACCATCAACCGAGTTGCTCACAGTGTGAACACACTGTCGCTCTCTGTCTCTCTCTCTCTTTCATCGTGTCTCCACCTCACTTTATTTGCTTCCATCTTTCTTTTCCTCTCCACCACACATAAAAGCACACACACTCACATTGTCTCTGTCTTTATTGCCGCCCCAGGCTAACATTAGCGCAGACAGGTAGGATAACGAGCGTGATTAAGGTTAATATAATAATAGAAGTACATTAGACTGAGTGTGTGTGTGTGTGTGTGTGTGTGTGTGAGAGAGAGAGAGAGAGAGAGAGAGATGTCGTAAGTATGTATGTGTGTTTTTCTGGCGATATGCTTAATTTTGATCATTTACCCCCCCCCCTTCCTTCTCCCTATCCCCGTGACCTTTTCTTGACCTCTGACCTTTCACTCACCCACTCCCTTTTTGTTTTGTTTTTTTTCACTCTTCATCCCTTCATCCATCCTCTCCCACAGAAAGGGACTGAGAAGTTTCTTGAATCCCAGTGGGAAGCTGGTATCGGCAGCCAGGTCACCACAGCTCAGGGGGAAATGCATACTGGGACATTAGAGGAAGAGGAAGAGGAAGAAGAAAAGGGAGTGAATGTGGACGGCATTCCCCAATCACCTGTCCGGCCAGGACTTCTGACTCGACTGGTCAGGTTGGTGCGACTAGTATGAAGGGGTACTGGCTAGCAGGGTGGTGTAGTGAATAGGGAGGCCATCCTTCACCCGGGGTCAAATGGTTATGGTTTTGTTAAGGCGGAATAAAGAGTTCAGAGAGTGCAGCCAGTGTCAACCAGTCATAATCAAGGGTAGGATTCAAAACCAGGGGGCCGATGCTGATGTTTTTGTCTCATGTGTATGTTGGCAACATTTGCTTGCCTTTGCACCCACACGAGAAACGGGAGATGGTCGGTAGATGTGCGGGACAAACTTGTGGGTGTAGCAAAAGGATTGGGGAAATCCAGTTGACCGTCCGCCAGCTCTGGAGCAGAAGTAGAAATCACTGTTCCCCTGTGAACCATCCGATGAGTCAGACTAGAACGTGTTCCTGAAGCCGGGGTCATGCCAAGTTCATGCGATCTTCATGTGAACGCACACGTGCCGTACGTGTATCCCGGCATTCGTGCCTCTCACACTTTCGTGACAACCGCGCACCTGAAAAGGGAAAAAACTTTAGTGACGCTGGTGAAAACTTCAGTTATCCAAGACAAGAAACACCAGAATCATCAGCCAGTGGTTCCAGTTCCTCCTTGTTCGACCAATCCTGGATGAAGGCCTGTTCACATAATCAATAAAAGTCTCTCTTTCTTTCTTACTTTCTTTCTTTCTTTCTTTCTTTCTTTCTTTCTTTCTTTCTCCAGCCACATCTTCCCCTTCTCCATGTTCTTCAAAGAAAGCTGAGAGCCGTGGCCAACCAGAGACCTATCCAGAGAGAGAAGGTTTTTACTGCTTCCAGTGAAACCCAATGGAATCTCACTGGGTTTCGTTCTGAGCACAACAACAACGCTCTGTATTGATCAGGGATTGGATTACCCAGTGTTTATTTGTTCTGCATTATTTCAGGGTTTGAGTCAATTCCCATCTAATGAACATTCCTGTTTCACTGCCTTTCCATATGATATTCCACAACGTTTTGTGGCCGCATCATTGACTGTCTCCGTTGCTATCTTGTGCTTAAAAGACCGCAATAGTTCTGCACCATTCCTGTTGTCTCTGTTGGATGTTTTCTTTTTAGGTTTTGTGTAAATAAGCAAATACAAAATGACCCACAAGGTTTCTGCTTTCCTCAGCGCGGAGACTGTCGGGTAATATTCTGGTATTGTTGTAGACAATGCCTGCTATTTATTAACATTTCCATCCCTTCTGACTTCACTCAGACCGTGTGTGTGTGTGTGTGTGTGTGTGTGTGTGTGTGTGTGTGTGTGTGTGTGTGTGTGTGTGTGCGCGTGCATGCACAATCTAAGCTTCTGTCAAAATCACCTTGTGGAAACTCCACTTTCCTCCTGTCAATCTATATTAGTTAAGTGATATTTTTTTCTCTCTCTCCCTCTGTCTCTCTCTCTTTGTGTGTGTGTGTGTGTGTCTGTGTGTGTGTGTGTGTGTGTGTGTGTTTAAAGCAGAACACTTTCAAATTAAGGGATCTCATGAATTTAAGTGTATTGAAGACACACACACACATATGCATATTTCCATGTGGTAATTGTTAAGGGGTGGTAGGTGCTCAGCATTATATTGTAATGTGTGTGTGTGTGTGTGTGTGTGTGTGTGTGTGTGTGTGTGTGTGTGTGTGTGTGTGTATGGACTAAAACTAGGAACAGGAAAAATCTGTCTAATCCTCTCTGTATATTGTCATAGAGCCTAAAATAACACACACACACACATAATCTATTTTACACTCACATCTAATTTGACCACACACACAATATCCTCTTACAGACATACTGATACACATACATATACCACCTGTAACGACCAACACACACACACACACACACACACACACACATCAATAGCATACGCAACTTAAATTCAAAGTCATACATGATGTCACTGGCATTCTCACACACACACACACACACACACACACACACACCATAGCAACATAAATGTACAATTAAATGTGCACACTCAAGCACACACACAAGCATCATCATACGTACGTTCACACACCCACACACACACACACACACACACACACACTGGTCTTAAAATAACAGGGCAGAAGTGGAAGCGGACACATTAATGATATTATAGTTATTTAAGACGCCACGGTCTCCTAGGCAACCGAGAGCGACGGGGCCGCCGAGCGATACAAACATCAGTCACCCCGCTGAGTCACACTGTGTGTGTGTGTGTGTGTGTGTGTGTGTGTGTGTGTGTGTGTGTGTGTGCTTGTGCTTGTGTCATCTCTAGTTTAACATAGTTCATTCAAGTCTCATTCTGTCCCCTCTGATGAGGTGCTGGGGGCCATTCAGATTTCTCTCTCTCTCTCCCCCTCTCTCTCTCCCTCCCTCCCTTCTCTCTCTCTCTCTCTCCGGTTGGCATGGAATCAGACGAAACACACACTGCGGACATCCATGCAATTTACAGTCAACACACTAAACGTTGTGTGTGTCTGTGTGTAGGTGGGGGGTTTAGGTGATGATGTCATACATTCCGTTTTCCATTGACATAACTAGATGGGGAATGTTTGGGGTAGAGGGGCCGTAAGATGATAATTGTGTTTTCCTTACAAAGTGTGTGTGTGTGTGTGTGTGTGTGTGTGTGTGTGTGTGTGTGTGTGTGTGTGAGTGAGAGGATAGATTGGTTTCCTATCTTGGTTTTGATGAAGCAGTTCGAGGTTGCCTTTGCAGAGGTAGCCATGGTAGAAGTCCCCCATCTGGCATCTGATAGGTGAACAGAATTTGAGTGCGGTTGTGGAAATGTGTCAAAGAAGTCAATGGCCAAACAGCAGGTGTTGAAGCAGAGCAGCATGGAGAGAAATCAGCACACGACCCTTTCTCTGGTCATACAGATGATGTTGGAGACACTCAGTGCTGGGCTTTAGGTTCGTCTAGTTAACATGAAGCATCAGTATCCTTGAGACAAGCATTCATTCATTGAGGCCTCTACGTGAACTTTGTATGAACCAGATGCAGCATGGCATATATGTACTGCAACTACTACTGACTTACAAATAGTGAGCGAGTCGGCGTTGAGTGTCTTGGACCTTCCAGATACAGGGATGGTCTCTCTACCCCTACGCTGTAAAAATCCATAAAAATGATCTAAAAAATTGAAATAGAGTCTATTAAAAGAATTTCTTTACCCTCTGGAATCTGGCGAGGGTGGTTGCTATGCTGGCTAGAAGCCGATTTCCTCCATTCAAGACAAGGAGAGAAGAGAAGCAGAGCCAGGCGTTCCCCAGAATACACACACACACACACACACACACACAGTTGACCCAAACCCACAATATCTGCTGACCCGACCCTGCCCTTCCTCCTGCAGCCACAAATGGAAAACCCAGGCAAGTCTAGAACTTTGTGTGTGTGTGTGTATGTGCGTGCGTGCGTGCGTGCGTGCGTGCGTGCGTGCGTGCGTGCGTGCGTGCGTGCGTGCGTGCGTGTGTGTGTGTTCCATTCAATTCCATTTGTTATTAATCCACTCATACATAAAACACTTGTATGTGAAGTGTGTATCAATATTATCATTATTATTATAATAATTGAGGCCTAGAATATAATCTGTTTGTGCATGCATATGTGTGTATGCATACTGTGTGTGTGTGTGTGTGTGCATCTCTGTCCCTGTATTGATGCATGTGCGTGCGTCCATGTGTGTGTGTGTGTGTGTGTGAGGTAAAGCTGTGTGTTTTCATACTATTGTGGTGGTGCGTTGATGGAAAACCTATCTACTTTTCCTCTGTGTCACAGCGGTCCCCCTAAAGGTTTAAAACAGAGAGAGGGAGGAGGAGAGAGATTGTAAAACACATGAGAGAGAGAGAAAGCAGGAGAAAGAGTTTCATAGTGCAGGAAGAAAGAGAGAGGGACCTGTAGAAAGGCAAACTTAGCAGAGAACGGTTAAAAAAAAAAGGATTCACACACACACACTCCCAGCTCTCTAATTGTGGGCGTGACCAGAGCCATAAGTACCTTCGCTGCCTTACCTGCGTTACTTACATCCCTGTGTGCAGCGCAGAACACACACACACACTCTCTCTCTCTCTCTCTCTCTCACACACACACACACCTGTCAGCCGGCACACCTGCCCTGCGCTCATCCAGACTCAGCGCGTTCTGCTCTCCGCTCCGCATCTCCAGGTAAGAACAAGCTCTTTTTAACACCCACAATATGTTTGAATCTCGGTGGAATGCACCTTTAGATCATTTGGTCATTCAGAACTAAATGTAAAGACTGTTGCTTTGAATCGCTTTTATTAGCTGGCACCAAAGTGATTCAAAGCTTTTCCTCCTGTCTCCTTTGAAACATTCTAGATGCTTGTGTTTAAGGTTAAAAATATAAAATCTGCCCATATATCCAATGCCTGACTCTTCTTGAAATGCATGTGAGTTATGCAGTTGATCTCAAGTTTCATCTATAGTTAATATGTTAGTCTTGACACTTTGAGAAAGATTTCCTGATATTTATGGATAAAATACAGATGGCTGCATTTTTTATATTCCTGTGAGCAAACTTTCATGCCAACAAGGATTTTGTCATATTCAGGTGATGAACAGCTAAATTCTCAAATCTCAATTGGTTCCCTAGCAACTAAAGCTCTGATGTCATCGGGTTTTAATTTTTTATCAGTCAATATAGACGCGCTGTACCTTATTTGAACTGTACCTGATTTTATGTGATCTTCATTGCTGATTGATAGAGGATCAATCGTTGCTAGTCAAGCTCCTTTTTACCTTTAAACTAAGCATCTCGCCAGTACAAGATGCAATGCTGCACACCCTGTTGTGTATTGGGAATCATAGATAAGGAATTTCAGGCACTTGTGGTTGCAAAAATTACATTCATCTGTGAGCTGAGGTTGAGGTGAGGGGTCTTAGCAGCCCTTAGAATATGGCAACAGTTTCACTGTCTAAACTGTCTAAACTAAAATGACCTGCTGGTCACATGAGACACCTGGTCCATTCATAGGATGTAAGGTTTGCCTATGTAGGTTCAAAATAAGCGGATCTTGTTGAGCAATTTAAAGAAAAATATTCTCACCACCTACTTGCAGAAATATCCAGTGTTTGCAGGAACTCCCAGATATCAAACGTTATGGATTCATTAACTTGTGTTCATCAAGGTCTTTCAGGTCTTGAGGTAGTAATTCACTATTTTTGTCAATATTCAATTGATGAAAAATGGTTTGAAAATTCAATCAACCACAAGATTTGGTGTAGCAAACATACAACACACTGAGGCGTATCTAGAGGTTCCTCATTTTCCCGTAACTAAACTCTTTCATACACTTTCATAATTTGAATGGGCAATATTTTGGACCCAATTTTGATGGTGTTTATTTTTATGCTGTCAACTTGCATGTCACCCTCACTCATGGTGTATAACACTTCTGTGTGGCATCCAGTAATGTTGCTCTTGTGATTTCCCTTTCTATGATACTGCACACATCCCCCCTTCACAACTCAGCCCAAAGTGGGGTGTAGTGGATTAGAACCCAATTTGTTCAAACGATGACAAACCAAACCTTCAGGCGTGGAAACCCCACATGAGAGGGAAACTCCTGCCATTTCCTTGCCAACCAGCTGACACGGGGTTAATTTGGCCTCACACACACACACACACAGTGACCGACCAGTTAATTTGGTTTTAGCAGCATTAATGGTCCCCAGGGCCATTCCGCCGTCGCCACGGCGATTCCCAACATTCTGATCGGAGGGAAGCGGGGCTGGAAAGAGCTGCCATTTGAGAGGGCAAGGGTCAGGATCACAAAATTCCCAGGAAAACATGACTTTATTGTTTATACACGTGTTTGAGGGTGTGTGTGTGTGCATGAGCACGTGCATCCATATGTATATGTACATATGTACTGCCATGTGCATGTATAGTATGTTCATGCTTGTGTGGGTTCACGCTCATGGGTTCACGCACATGGTGCACACACCACACACACACAACGCCATAGGTAGGATCTGAAAAATCAGCAGAAGTGCTTTCATTCCTGTGCGTCCTACATGCACGTTTGTACGTGTGTGTGTGTGTGTGTGTGTGTGTATGTACTTGTGTCAGCAAGTAGCTGTTATACCAGGCTGATTGAAAAAATAAAGAGGGCATTGTTTTTATCCATCTTCGCTATTACTCAACTGAGTGACACACAGGCAGACGTGAAGGATGGGAAATCACCTGGTTAGACAGATGAAGGAGGGGGCTCTGTTGATTTGAGGGGAACGTTCAGCCGGAGTGAAAGCTCCGTTTGTGAAGACCATCAACTTTATCACCTCAGGACCCAAAATAGACTCCGTATTGCTTTGCAGATGAATTAAAACATCTAATAACCCTCATATTCTTTCAGATATACTGAAAGTATATGACAGCTGAACAAAGTTTTTTGAGGCTATAAAAATTGTCTATACATGGATTGTTTGTAAACACTGAAGTAAAACCAGGCTTACAGTACATTGAAACAAAAACTTATCTTTTCTTTTGCTCATAATTTCAGGGTTCTGTTTGTGCCTTCCAGGCCGCCGTCCAGATGTCGCCGTGCGTGAACTCTCACCTCTGCCTGCTGGTCCTACCGGTGATGTCGCTGCTGCTGCTCCTCTTTCCTATTGGCTGGAGCTACGACGGCCTCACCCCAGGATGTCACCTATACCGTGAGTTACACACACACACTCAAACACACACACAGGAGGCTTTAACATCCCAACACACACGTTTCTTAATCCCTGGACTGTCGCTCATCCGTCTGTCCCTGTCTCTCCTCTCTAGCCTTCAACGTGACCATCCGTAGTGACCGTCGCGGTACGTGTAAAGGCACCCATCTGGTCTACGCCTGCGTGGGCTACTGTGAGTCCAGCGCCTTCCCATCCAGATACTCTGTGCTGGTGGCATCCAACTTCACCCATAACATCACCTCCGCTTCACGGTGCTGCACCATCAGCAAGGAGGTTAAGGTGAGGAGGGAGGGATGGGTGCGAGAAGGTGTGAGGTGAATAAAGATTGTGGGTCGGTCGATGATCGCACAAAGATTTACGTCAGCCTTGCCTTGTCTTCCCTCAGGTCAAAGTTCGTCTGGACTGCCCGCGGGGTCGTCACCACGACGACATAGAGATCCTGACGGCGAGGGCGTGCCGCTGCGACATGTGCCGCAAGTCTCGCTACTGACACGTCGAGGGGAACTAAATGCACCGCCAGGATGAGGATCATATTTCACTGCACGTCAGTTCAGAAGTTGAAACTGTAATAGATTGTAACACAGAGTGGATGACCATACAAAATCCACGTCTTTAGTTGAAAATGAATTGGCCCTCCAACATGTTGCTGTCAAAACCAATATTTGAGATAGAAAGCAAGACGGGAAGGTCTCTGGAACAGTCAAACATGTGACACTAAAACTCTCCATTAAAACCAAATGCAGTTCATTTAGTCAGCTCAGTAGTAAGGGAAACTGTCATGGGCCATATGCTGAAACACTGATGAGCATGGGGATTAGGAGAAATGGGGGATTTGGACTTTTGTGTGCGTATAAAGATGTGCTGTTTGTATTGGGACCGTGTGTGTGTGTGTGTGTGTGTGTGTGTGTGTGTGTGTGGGTTTGTGTAAGATATAACAGGACAAGGGAGGCCTTTTAAGGAAAACTTGAGATATGTGTTAATGGCTTTATGAAACATATTCTATCAATACTACAGACATGTAAAATAAATAATTGTTTTCATATTTTTGTCTTGAGGATCTGCACTCAGCTAACCAGCTAGTAATAGCATATGCTTTAAGTGATTGCAGTTATGAAAAAGCGAAGCGGTCATCCGTACATGTAATTTCATTCATTGCAGGAACCACTAAACACGGACAAAAGACTAGAGAATGTACAAACCTTTATTTATATTTAAGAATTTGAACTTAGGACATTTTGTAAATAATATCTGCTGGTGACGCCAGAGAATGTTGGAGCTGTTGATGAGATGAGAAGAGGGAGAGAATGCACTGTATAGAGTTTCTGATTTCAATAAAATGCTATTCTGCAAATGTTATTCATGTGTACTTTGTTTGTTTGCCAGAATACAAACACACACACACACACACACAAGCAGAACCACACTCTGTATTTGTTTGTAGCATACACTATCTTAGTGAAGAAAAGGACTATAAAAAAGAAACACGTGACCCATTTGGCCCAGCAGGCAAAAATAAACACTTTTTCATGGATTTAAGTAATTTATTATATATATATATGTTATTTAATTAATTATTAATTTCATTATTTATTATTTATATCATATTATTATATATTATTTAAGTAATATGCATGATATACAACAGCAAAAGTACAAAAAATAACCAACAAAAATGCAAGTAATTGAGTGACTGAACAACAAACAACAACTGGCCCAAATCGACATCTTACACCAGGCGGTCCTTATAGTCGAACCCTGCAGCATTATGACGCTGGCAGTTCAGGTTATATTAGCGTCAACACAGTATGTATGTTAGCGTTGACACAGAGGAACGAAAAGGGGAGGTGGATGAGCTTTGGATGGGAATCTATGAGCAGAGTGTGTGTCCTGCTAGTGTGACTTTGCCACTAAGAATTGCATGGCAGTCACTTGAAAAAAGGAAGCCAGGTTACTCTTATTTTGATATACAGTATATCAAGACATCTGGATAACCCTGATGGAGGCACCTCTGCTGACACATGCAGGGTAGCCACGGAAAAATTAAGATGTTTTTTAACTTTCAGTGCTTTTACTTCCTTTTTTCAAGTATTCTTTTACCCTTGACTCCAATGAGCAGCATTGTTTTGCACTAGTCACTTATTGTACGAGCTAAATGACCACACGACTGTTGATTTGGATGGGGATGCTTGTTGATCCATTTATTTCAGTAAGTGAAACTTTAAACTGACCCCCAAACAGCTTCCATCCCCTTTCTTGCACATACACACACACAAACATGAAACACACAGTCCTCCATCTTCAAGTCTTTTTTCATGACTTTTACTCATCGTTGTGTAATTAGATGTTAATGTCTAACATGAGTTGCTGAAAGTGCTTCAGAAAATCACACACTCTTTCAAATATCTTGTTTTCATGACTTTTACTCATTGATACTAGATATGAAACTCTTGTCTTCCCCCTCAGAAAGTCTCACACTCGGTGTCTTGGGTGGAGCAGACGGCGCAGTGGCAGTGCAGGGCCATGGGGTAGTGGTAGAGAGGGGAGACGTTGGGTTCGCATCCCGGCAGACGGGCGGTCATGTGACGGGTACGGCTGTACGTACACACGCGGTGCTGACGGTGGATGTAGGGCGGGTCGGGCACTGGCTTCTGCAGGACACACACACACACACACACACACACACACACACACACAGGTCACTTTTCGTTCTAATTTGAGGTATGACCGTTGACTAGTTCAGTGTTTCCAGACCATTTATCTAGAAAGTCATGCAGCAGAGCCTCTGATATTCTAGTTCAGGTTCTTCCTGATACAAGGACCAACTTTCTTAGGAAAAACATCTTCTTTCGTGCTATTTTTTCCCGCAATTTCTAAAGAAAGAAAAGTTAGGAAAAGTTGATATTCATCAAAAAAGTATTTGTCATTGCAGTGAAAAGGTAAGGCACTAAATTCATTCATGTAATCATTTTAGACAGTTAACTAGATATTTCAAAGTATTTCAAATTTCAAATAGTTTTACTTACTGTATCTAACACTTTAAGTTTCTTATTTAAGTAAACCATAATTACAGCCACCCTAAATAGAGACAGAGAGATGTGGTGAAGCGTTACCTCCCAGGTGTGGCAGCGCCCCCAGCAGGCCTCTGTGGTGATTCGCTGTCCTCTGCAGCCGGGCTTCTGGGCCACGAAGGAGAACTCTCGGACCGCGCAGCCTCGGAACCCATGGAGGGTCGTCGTCACGGCAACGCACGCCACCGCTGCCCCGGCGACCAGGAGAAAGAGCAAAGTGACGGAGTGGGGATGCATTCTGGGAAGAAAGAAAGAAAGAAAGAAAGAAAGAAAGAAATTAGGAGAGAGAGTTAACACAGACTGACAGTTATTCCAATATACAAATGTGGCTGAAAGTATGCTCTTTGTACAGTGCCGATACTGTAAATACAGGGGAGCGTTCAGTTTGACTCGCGGACCCTCTAGCGTCCGTGATGGGTACTGCAGCCAAGGTGCTGATGACCGCCGCGCTGCAAAAGCATCGTCTGAAAATCATAGTTCTCTTAAAACAAGTGCTACAAATCCGCTATGAGCTAATTTCCCTTGCGTTCAGTGGAAACCAGCTTTGTTTCCAGATTGTTTTGACTGTCGTTTTATTGATACTAGTGCAGTGATCTTACTTTTTTCTGCCTCGTTTCAAGACGTTGACACTTGTTTCGTTTTTGTAGCGCGATGCTCAGAGGAAAGGCTCAAACGCTGTGATATCGAGATGACGAGTCCCTTCTGGATTTACGGGTATGGTATGGCTTTAGCGACATTAGGATCTCCATTGTGGTTAGAAACGACCTTATTCAGATACTTATCAACACTAGGCTACAGTAGTAGAAGTCATATCAGACAGTATTAGGAATTGCTCCCATAATTACAGCCTCTTCTTTGTTATCTATGTTTAACAAACTCCACCGACAACAAAATAAAGTGGATTAAAATACTCAAGCCGAAATTAAATGATGATCAGATATTAGGCTACCAGGCTACTACTTTTAATGAAAGATAATTTAATTGTTCTGCCTAATTTTTTTTGCAGCAGCAGCAGTTAATTCTTTTTTTCTCAGTTAAATTATGAAGATGATCTTTCTGGGTAAAATAAACCCTTACCTTTCTTTCAGAGGTTCCAGCAGTTGAAATCCTGCTTCTCTGTAGTCCACTGGATGGCCCGGACAACAATCAGTGAATGGAACCAATCTGTCCTTATTGTTGTTTTTAGAAGGCCATTAGGGCGGACGGACACTCTGACATCATAGCAATTATAATGAAATGCCATTAGAGACCCCAAGCCAGAAATAATGGCGACTCCCTGGAAAATACAGATGCTTGTCAATATTGTCTTAACCTCTGGACTGTGTGTGTGTGTGTGTGTGTGTGTGTGTGTGTGTGTGTGTGTGTGTGTCCTATCTGTGTGGGTGTAGTATTTTATTCCATTCTAGTGCTTAAGGCATTTTCAGTGTTTAAACCCAATGTGAAGAGTTTCAGTATCCACCATTTGAAAAAAGTGGCACCTACTCTGACAAAATGATTGAAAATACATCAGACAATGGTCATTTTGGAACTATTTTTGGAACTTTTACAGACTAGAAACTTTAGAGTCTAAAGTTTAGAAATACTGGGCAACTTCTTATAGCATTTTGTAATGGAGAGACATAACATGGAGTTTGTAATGCATCATCAAAGGCATCATCCCTCCCAAATTTCATCAAAATTGGACCAGTGGTGTAGCAGTTATTCTGTTAAAAGTTTTATAATTGACCTTTAATTATAGCGCCCCCATCAGGCTGATCATTGTATTCTTTTTTGACACTGGCCAAATATCAAAAGATTTGTAGTGCAAAATAATCCAGAAGAGGAATTGGAATCGATACCCAACCCCAGAAACAAGAGAAGCAAATGGACACCAAGAGACGTACACACACAGAAAAAAAAAACAGCACTCAGACTCTCGGGGTGTTTTCTCAAAGTGAAGTTTCATTTTTAGCACATAGGTTTTGTTTTGTTTTTTTTCTCCATTCTACACCCCCTGTAATGTTACGTACAGTAGTAAGCCTCTCTACATTCAAACCCCCCCCCCACCACTGTGTTGGTCCCCAAAATATACATCTTCTTCTTCATCATCATCATCATCATCGTCTTAATCATCTTCTCTAAGGTTTTTTTTTTTTGTCACCACAACAAACACAGACCATTTGGGCAGACAGTGCAAATCTAGAAGTTCAGTGAAATTGCTACGTAATGCGGTTGTAGGTTTAGGTAACATTATACTCTCAGTCCGTTACTGTTGCTCTGACTTATTGCCATTCTATCATTCCTAGCTCTACGTTTTTCTTTGCACGGACTACTTCTTTCTCCTCTTCATCTTCACCGGTTGTTATTGTTATGGGCTGCTTCCACTGGATCCAGTCACACGTCCCCCAACTGAATTAAAGCGTTTAAAGGTTGAAGTGTGACACGGAGTGGAAGCAGTGTCTTGATGGCTGTCTTTGAAGCGATACCATGAACACACTCTCTCTCTTTCTCTCTCTCTTCCTGTTCCAGAGTGAGTTCTAGAATGGACGACGGAATTCTAGATAATAGAATTATTGATCATGACAATTGGGATTCCAGAATGGAGTCCTTCCAGAACAGTGGGAGCTGGGGTTCTATTTTCAGCTGACCGACTGACAATAACAATCAAGAGGGTTTTTGTGAGTAAACTAAGTCAAAAAGAAAAATCTAAATAAGCTGAGTTTTATGACTGAGGTTACTTTTCTACCTTTTCAGGTGTTTTTTTTTTTGTTTTTTTTGAGGTAACCTAAATCAAAATAGTTTGTGAAATCCAATCAAACACTAGTGTTTGTTTTTGTTCTGCTTGGAGTGCCAGCCGGTAGGAGTTTGCAGTTTTCTGAGGTGTGTATTGGTCTGAGAGGGTCAGAACAACTTAAAGCTGCACTCTGTAACTTTTTAATGTAAAAATACAAGCGCCTTATCAGTCTAGTTCATGAAGTGGGGCTGCGACAGAGAAGACTGGCTCCTCCCCCTTCATTAAGCCGCTGTAGATTCGCTCCATTCACACCAGTGAAGTTTTGGAGTCGGTACACTGGCGGGAAAGTTTTCTCCGAGCACAGGAAGTGACAAATTAAAACTTAAGAGCCGAACGCACACAGCTACAAAACAGCAGTGAGCGAGCGCCTTGGCTATCGCTGCAGAAAGCTAAGGGTAGTGAAGTCTTCAAAAAACACAGTTACATCTTGCTGCCACTAGGGGCCGCCAACGATTAAATTACAGAAAGTTACATAGCGCAGCTTTAAGCCAACAACAAGTGGGCAGAAATGTACTTTTTTTTTCTAGATTCATGACTTCATTTTAAATGCTAAATCACTAATTTAATTGGTGGGATAAAAAGCTTAATTAGGGATTCTTGAAATTCTAAATGTGTGAGTTGTAATTTGAGTGGATTTCAAAAACTCCTTGACTCAGGGCCTATTTGAAGTGAGTGTTTCGGGGGGGCGGGGACTGCTGGTCTGAAGGGTTTTGAATGTTTGGTTACGGAGCCGACAGCTAGCTCTGCGTCTCGAGCATCAAAGTAACAATCAGTCGTTTTTTTTTTACGATACATTCGGATTCAAACCCTGTTCCTCAGGAAGGAGAGGACGAGAGAGAGAGAAAAAGAAGCAATGAGAGAGTTTCTGTTTCTCTCTCTGTCTCTACCACTCGATCTACGCACATCTCCTGCTCACTCACCGGATACGCAAACACACACTCGCGCACACACACACACACACACACACATGCACCCACACGCACATACACATCCTGACCCATCATCTTCAAATAAGGTAACATTTCCTGATCAAATAGAAAATAAATAGCATCAGTATCCGTTTCCACAAAATGAGCAAAGATAATACAAAAACCAAGAAGAAGAAAAAAACAACATAATTACAAAACAAACTCATTTTCATCAAATGAATTTACACATAAAGTACCTTTAAGACAATGTGAATATCAAGGACGTAACAGGAGTAAAAACAAGAGGAGGGGGAGTAAACATTTGAGTGTGACACCCACCTCCTGTTTAACCCCCTAAAAAACACACATATTATCCTGAAAGAATGAAAATATTGCTAAAATAACTTTTTTTCTGGGTTTTTTTCTTCCTCTCTTTATCCCATCCCTCTATCATAATGATCAGACAAGAATAAACAGATTTTGTTTGTTCACATCGAAAACAAAGTTATCATCGCCGTCGTCATGGTCGCCATCTAGCAGCGTCAGGTCCGCTGAGCCTAAAGGAACAGACGCTCCCCGGGTTGGGGAAAAACAAACTGGATTTCTGTGTTTTTTTTTCTTTTGGGTTCGGGACACTTGGTGGTGCGCTTTCGTTTGTGTTTGCTTGTTGGTTTCATCATCAAGTCTTGGGGTTAGTCACCTTCGCCCCAAAAATACTCCCAACAAATCATCTACTTGTGCAAGAAAAAAGAAAAAAAACGAACAGCCGCTGGATGTTTTTGGACTGCGATACCCCTTTAAACTACACCAACCCGCACCACAAATATCCAAAATAATTTTTAAAAAACACAACAAAAAAAATCCAGTTCATTCCTCCCCCCCTAGAAGGTCTGTTAAAGGGGAACACCGCTGAATTTCAGCACTCACATTATGGCCTTCTCATACAGTTAACGTAAGATGTGAATTCAGAAAATCGGGGCGGCCTTCCACCTTGTAAAGTTTCTGCTACACTAGTGTTTCTCCCATAATACACTACAGAAATATCCAGAGACATATGTATATATATAAAAACATTATCATCATCGTCATCGTCATCATCATCAGTAGTACTTAGAGTAGAGTAGAGTAGTAGTAGTAGAGTAACAAGTAAGAAGAAGGAACATTATTGTACTTAATATCATTATCAGCGTTATCATCTCATTGGTTGTTTAACCTTCGAGGGACTTCAGGCTCGTCCTTTGGTGGAACCCAACGGGATGGGAGAGGAGTTAGAGCTGTGTAGGAGAACCAGAAGTGTGTGTGTGTGTGTGTGTTTGTGTGTGTGTGTGTGTGTCAAAAAGAAATTGAACTTATGTGCATGCGTGTATGGAATGTTTTGTGGGGATTTTTGGTCAATTTGGTTTTTGTTTTTTTATTGTTGGCATGTTAAGACCATAAAATGTGTGTGTGGGTGTGTGTGTGTTTTGCATTATCTGGTCTGTGCGGCAATAGTTTTGGGACATTTGTGTGAAATTGCTTCCTTCATTCGTTTGTGTATTTTGCTGTCCACGCATGAAATGAGACTTTCATCTCCTGGTTAAATGTTGAAACGCTGTTCTGAAACTTCTTGAGCCTCGGAACCAAAAAAAAGGAAGAAATTTCATTTTGCGTTCTGGGTCCCAGGCTCATTAGAAGCAGGCCAGCAACCCATTTTTTGGTTTCTGGCCCATAGTCGATTAAACCAGGCGTTAGTTAAAACGACGGTCGGCGCGTTTGGATGCTTTTCAACTTTTAAATCTGAAACATAAATGTGTGCACAGCAAAAAAAAAAATTAAAAAAAAATAGCGAACCAGTTTCACACAACTCTGTCAGGAGAAAAAGGTACAACATTTGTACGTTGCGTCACTGAGGTTGCACCCTTCGGACAAGAAGCTACCACTCCAGTGATACAAGATACAACAAATGAGTTCACTCCTTTATTCAGAGATTTTCATCCCGTACCTTTTTTCTGAACACTGAGCTCTCCCAACACTTTTACCATGGAATTAATGTCTTCTCCCCGTCCCAACCCAACCCCACCCCTGCTATCCGATCTCTCTGGAGCGGCACCTAGGTGGCGCTCTCCCCGGCTCCGGCTCCAGAGGAGGAGGCCCCGCTGGGCTCGGGGTCGGGCTGATCGAGGTGAGCCATCTGCGGGGAGGAAGGGGTCGGCGGGTCCCCTCTCTCGCCTCGCTCCTGGAGGTTGCGCTGGTTCCTGGCGGCCTCGGTGAGCATCTGGAGTCGGCGCTCCTGGTGCTCCTCCAGGCCTCGCCACAGGTCCGCCCGCTCCCTCTCTCGCTTCAGCTCCCTGGAGGGGAGGAAGAAGAAAGAGGTTAGATAACATATTCCTACTTGGTCGTGGCTTTTGTAAAGGCCGTTGGAGCGAGACATGGAGGACGAGGGAGAGATGGGAGAGGAAATGGTCAGAGAAAGGATGAATAAAAGAGTAAAAGATGAAGGTAGAATGATGGAAATGTGATGCAGTTCTCTAAACACCTTGAGACATTTGAAGAGTTTCATTTCACAATAATATATCCACTCTTCTGAGTTAGAGAGAGAGAGAGAGAGAAGAGAGAAAGAAAAAGAGAGGAGTGATGGATTAAGTGGAATTATGATGTGATCCATTAAAAGATGACATAGGCGATACATATTTACAACGTGAAATATAATGTGATGGATATTGGAAAAATGACTTACTTCAAATATGACTTAAGACCTTTCTATTTCTACCTCTTGTTGTCAATCGCACACACACACACACACACACACACACACACACACACACACACACACGGTGAGTCATACTCACTTCTGTTTCTCCACTTTGTAGGAGGCAGTGAGGTCATCAAACAGCTTGCTGTTCATCTCCATGAAGGTCTTCAGCACGTTGTAGATCAGAGATACGATGGTCCTGCAGGGAGGAGAAATAGGAGAAGATAGTTAGTACCATCGTGCTGTTCATCTTCTCTTGGAGGAATGGAAAGACAGAAGAAGAAGAAGCATGTCGCCGCAATCTTCCTAATTTGTCTGGGATGGGTTCATCAGTTACAGGAATACACCAAATTCTTGGCAGATTAACCGTTAAGTGATGAGAACATAGACACCAAAATCATCCATGTGTCCCTGGTAGATCATTTGTAGATCATAGGCTACGGACGGAGTTAGCGTGTGTGTGTGTGTGTGTGTGTGTGTGTGTGTGTGTGTGTGTGTTACTGACTGGTTCCAGTGCTCCTTGGAGACTCTGTAGAGGGTGGCGAAGACCAGCGGCAGGATGACTTGACAGTTCTCCTCTATCAGACTGAGGATGTACTCGTTGTTCCAGAAGTACAGAGCCCTCTCCGCTACCTGGAGGAGAGAGAGAGAGAAACACACACAAGACAATCTCTCAATGCATCAAATTTATTTCAGAGTAATCCAAAAGCAGATTTGTTTAGTGATATAATAGATCCTCTTGCATGTAATCAGATTATTTTAATCTCAGTTTACATGTAATCTGGTTTTCGCCCCCGGCCCTGTGTGTTCGAAACTGGCTGGAGAGAGAGAGACAGAGACAGATAGAGAGACATTAGAGAGAGAGAGAGAGAGAGAGAGAGAGCGGTCGTGTCCGAACCTGGAAGTGAGGGCTGGAGATGCAGGCTGCGATCTGCCTGAAGAGCGGCTCCTGGACCCGGATGAACTGAGACGGCTCGATCACATCCAGGATCTCCTCGATCTCCCCCAGGAACATCACCTGGACACACACACACACACACACACACACACACATACACACATTTATACACGCAGGAGAGAAATGACACTTCGACACTATCAAGGCTTCAGAAGAAAATGATGCTGTCACCTCCCAGCAGTGCAGGGCTTTTATTTTTTCGTTACTTTACGATGTATTTCTGACGGAAAGGTCAAGTTTAATTTGCAGTGTGAGTCGGAACAATTCGGTCTTATACTTAAACGATCAGAAACAAAAAGACGTGACTCACGAACAGGGTTACACTACGAGACAAGAATCGCACGACGGGTAGTACATGCGATTCTTCAGCTCGTCTCACCTCTTTCTGCGTGCAGGTCTTCGGCCAGTACTTGAGCAGCCCCCTGATGATCTGGGGGGAAAATAGAAAAACCCATAAATATCACAAGTAAACACTGCGGCCGTTAGCTCAGCGGTGAAGTTGCC
This sequence comes from Hoplostethus atlanticus, assembly GCA_034670405.1. Lineage (NCBI taxonomy): Eukaryota > Metazoa > Chordata > Actinopteri > Trachichthyiformes > Trachichthyidae > Hoplostethus > Hoplostethus atlanticus. The sequence continues at coordinate 1,385,076 of JAXDDX010000102.1, forward strand.
AGTTAACCTTGCACTGGACCAGCAGGGGGTCCTGAGGGTCTTAGTGGAGGGTAAAACCATCTACATTCAATTGACCTGCCTTTTTACCCTTTCTGTGAAAATTCATAGTATATATCTTATTATCTCATATCTGATGATGATGATCTGTGATTGGCAATACTGTTGGTGGATGGAGGATTAGGAGGTGTGAATGCAGCAAAGAAAAAGTCTTACGTATTCAGTGACCGTAGCATCTTTCTCCATAAACTGCACCACACAGTAGGCCAGCTGTACACACATAGGAGAGGTGGTTAGCGCACACACACACACACACACGCACACACACACACACACACATTCCCTGAAGCTGACAAGCTGACAAGGAGACAAGGGGATCTTAGCACTTATCCCTCAGGATTACACACTGCTAAAGATCGGAAAGAGAAGTTTTCCAAGGGGAGATGTGTGTCACAAGTGTGTGTGTGTGTGTGTGTGTGTGTGTGTGTGTGTGTCTAAATGTACATCAGCTCTTGTCTGCTCTTACATGACCTGCAGTCATTTACTATTACCCAGTGATGTATGTGTGTGTGTGTGTGTGTGTGTGCGTGTGCGTGTGTATACATGTGTGTGTTTTGCGGTTGCCCCCTCCGCCCAGGCCGGTTGCCGTGGCGAGTGGGCACCGTGGCGACGGAGAGTGTGTGTGCGTGTGTTTACTTCGGAAGGAGTGATGTCACACACACACACACACACACACACACACACACACACACACACACACACACTGAGTTCCTTAAGGGCAATCGGAGATAGAGTTCAGACCTCTGTCTCTCTCTCACTTCATTCTATCCATCCCATCTACCTTTGCTTTGTTTTTCTCAAAATTATTAACCCTAGTTTTCACACAAGTGAGATCAAATGTCATTATCAAAAAATAGTATAAGTAGAAGTAAGTATAACTAAGTTGGGCTGTTGTGTACTTTCACAGTTAGACAATAGAGGTTGTGTACTTTCACACTCCAAGTGATTTGGACTGACTACACAACTTCAAGTGGACTTTGAGGGTTCTTCATCTGAAGGGTTTGTATCTTTTTCTAACTCAATCGATTTCACTTTCTTTCGTCCTTTCTTCCCTTTTCTGTCTTTCTTTCCCATTCTTGCCCCGCGTGTCTGTCTGGCTCTCTGTTCATCTTTTCTTCCACTATAGTTTCATCTTTTTTCTTTTACTGATCTTTCCATCATCCCTGCCCATCTCCTTTCTTACTCCGTGCACCCATCTTGTTTGTCTGCTCCTCTCCTCTCCTCTCTCTCTCTCTCTCTCTCTCTCTCTCTCTCTCTCTCTCTCTCTCTCTCTCTCTCTCTCTCTCTCCCGTCTTTCATTTGTACCATAACATGGATACGGAGGCACGGGGGGGAGGAGGGAACAGAGGAGAAAAAAAGGCCGGTGACAGGAGGGATGTCAAGCTTGAATGAAAAAAGAAAGGAGGAAAGAGGGGGGATTAAAATAAACGTGCTGAGCAGTCAAACTATTTAAAGTATTAGCGAGGCATTAGAGCAAACGCTCGGGGTAAATATGATGTTGGGTTCTGTTGTCAGGTCAGGCTTTGTGGGTACGGGAGGCCGTTGTTAGGCTAAGGATTAAGGCCACTGCAGGCTGCTAAGACTCAGGTTTTACCAATATTGATTTGTCAAGGTGACAGGTCAGATATGGCTCAGTGATCTCATCCTAGAGAATTAGTAGATTGGCTTCTGGCCCGTGAAGTTGTTCCGGCCTGCACAAGCTGCCTAACCTAAAAAAAAAACTTTGATCTTTTTTGGTTGTTACTTATAAATCTGAGCTTCTACTGTTGCACGTACTGTAATTAAATTGTGACTGTATTGCATTCAGCGGCCATTTTTCTTGCCACTTACTATTTGACAATGTAGGAATTTAAGCTTACCCTGCCATCACACTGACTAACGGCCTGTTCTCATATCACACTCGGAGTGATAGTTAAAAGTAATGCAGCGCGATTTCATATTATATTCTACAAGTCGAGAGGAAGGTGGAGCTGATGTGACCGAAACAGGAAGTAGTTTTACAGCGAAATAGTATGGTGTGGAGGTCGGGTGGACGGAGACACTTCCCGACTCGTGAAGAAGTTTTCTGGTGTGAGTGAAGTTTTCATTTTGAGAGAACCTTATTCAACCATGTCCAAAACCTTTTCATACTATTGTTGCATGAGACAACGTTGCAAATGGTAAATGACAATAATATATTTTGAGAAAATCTTGAAAGAACTGTATTACTGAGGAGAACCAAAACAGTAAATAGCTGAAAACTCTTATAATAGAGAAATGTTGGCTTAAACTTTCTTTCTTTTTATTTTCTTTGCATTTTTTTTGCACCAAATCAAATAAAAATAATCCTTTTTTTTACTCTCTCAGCTTCTGACGGTGTTTTTTTGCAGCTTGATGCCTCAATCGGCTGGTGTGTGGGCCCCTTTTCCCTTTTGAAGGTGTTTTGAACTAATCTTTGAACTGAGCCAAGTAATTGGTGCCTTCGTCAATACAGGCACAGTATCACGTCTTAATTCACAAGGAAGAGCAACAAGAACAACAAGAAGAATCTATTGATATTTTTTACCCCTGCAATTGCCAACATCTTGAAAGGCACACAACACTGGATTCAGTGGTGTGTTTATTGACAATGTATATATATAGTATATATTTCTCTGTGTTGAGAAAATGCTGCACATGAAACCTTTAAAGGAAAAATCCACCTTAAAACACTTTAACTATTCCCGTCCAAAAGTAGTCGACGTCACGTCAAGATATTCAAGCTAAAGAGTTTAAAAGAGGAACATTTTCACCAATCTAAAACATCAACGTAAACGTCATCATTTTGCACCAATCATACAGGGAGAAATCCATCGTAGAAGAGGAAGAGACACCAGTTCCTCCACCACCAGTAGCCTCAATAGACCAGAATGCAGCGCAAAAGACAAGATGTTGCATTTTGCACAAGGGGTGCAACTCTCCCTTTTTCTCCAATGACAACAACAGCTAGCTAGCTCTCTCCACCTACACGTAAACCCCCCCCAGCTCATGACGCATTCATGTCTAATGAGAGATACCGTAAATACAAGCTTCCGTCTGGGTGGTAATCCTGGATAGGAAAGACGGACACTTTTTGAAGGCTTCGATATCTCCCACCTGACAGTAGAATGGAAGGGTGTCAAACGTAGCTGCTGCTATCTATGGAACCCCACAGTCCAGGGTAATAAAAATAATAATTACTAGTTATAGTCACACTAATACACTTCTGTGCAATCAACTCTGATTAAATACCTGCTGCAGTTTGTTCGCTTGACAAAGCAGCTAGCTAGCAGTAGCCAAGGGCTTCCCAACACATGAACGCTTCCAGGTCATCCAGGAAATCTTCCCACTTTTCCGCTTCGTTCAACATGACATGAACGCAGCAGAAACAAGTTAATGCCCATTTTCTGGGGTTTTGTCGAAATGCATTCTGGGGAAAGTAGGAAATCACTAACTTAAATAGAAGTTGACGAGGCAGTTTGAGGGAAAGTGGGTACAATAAAAAGGAAAATGACAAAACTTTATCACAAAAGAACTCCTGGGATGCTTTTGAACATCACATATCGATGATAAATAACAATGGAAGAGTATCTGAGGGTGGATTTTCCTTTTAAGTTCACCGAGGTGCTGCTGGGATATTTTGATATTCAGATACAGAACTGGGTCACTCCTGCATAGCCACACCTACTGAGCCAAACTGCTGTCCACTACCATTCTTTCCCCCAGTGACCCTGCCTGTCAAAACTCTGTGTGTGTGTGTGTGTGTGTGTGTGTGTGTGTGTGTGTGTGGGCTGTGAGTGCTTGAATAATGTATGTGTGTGAACCACGGGGAGAGCGACGCAGAGGAGAAATGTAGGGCACGGTGATGCTGAGACCCAGAATACACACACACACACACACACACACACACACACACACACACAGGGAGAGGCTGTCATCCCCCACCACAGACACACCACAAGCCGGTCTGTGGAGAACAAACTGTGCCTTCTGCATAAGCAAATAATGCTTGACACAAATATAATAGACATACACACACACACACACACACACACACACACACACACATATTAAATATTATGATAAACCAAAAACACTCACACACACACACACACAATTGAATGGCGAGTGCATCTCTGCAGTGTGATGTGCGACTCGTCTGCCCCCCAGTGGTAAAGGAGGCACATTGCAGGGCTCCCTAACTACCACTGCTTCTCCTTGTGTTTCGTGTGTGTGTGTGTGTGTGTGTGTGTGTGTGTGTGTGTCACTGACCTGTGCATGGAAGATGGAGAGGGACTTGGCTGTGTGTAGCGGGATGAGGACCCGGACCAGGAACTGCTTGTGTTCCGACTTCAGAGGCAGAGCAAAACCATTTATGATGCTGAGGAGAGGAGAGAGGAGAGGAGAGGAGAGGAGAGGAGAGGAGAGGAGAGAGGAGAGGAGAGAGGAGAGGAGAGGAGAAATATCATTACCGTGTCATTGAACTGACTGTCTGTCAGGCTACCAGTCTGTGTCTACCAGTCAGAGACAGTTCGATATTTTCTAACTTGTAACCTGTGACGTCTTTCTCCTTGGGAGTTTCTGCTGATTGAGTTCCTGTAGGCGGCGCTCTTTTCTTTTGTCTGTTCAGCCATGGTGGCTATCGCTGCTCATGCTAACTACCAAAGTTCTTCTTCTGTTTATTCCAAACAAACTGGAAATGTAAAACACTTCCTGTCTCCAGAGGAAACACCTACCTGACACCGGGTGTTTAGAACAGCAAATGTAAAAGCTGTCATGAACCGGCTAGAGGTTGAATCACTACTGCGTTATATCAGTCAGTGATTGAGAGCAGCAACGGCAACATTTATTCATATGAAAAGGAATATTACTTTACTACCATTCACATTTACGCGAGCTGGTTCATTCATTTGTGTGGAGGAGCGGTCGGTCTATTCTTGCACTTCACTTCACTACTAGACTGAAGCAGGACAGGAGAACAGTTGAAGAGCCTGAGCTGTTTTTTCTTACTAAACATTTGAACCCCACTGGAAAGTCTGCCTGTCTCCGTACTGAGTGTCTGTCTGTCTGTCTTGGTATTAGAAGGTCTACCTGTCCGTCTGTCTGTCTGCCGTCATTTCATTACAGCCCCTTTCAAAATAACATCTCCCTCCCACTGTTTCTCTAATCTCTCTTTGTGCCTCTCTTATTCTTTCTGCATCCATCTGTCTCTTTCTTCCTGTCTCTGTCTCCCTCTCCTGTCCCTCTTTTCCCTTATTTTACATTTATCTCTCCCTTTCTCTGTCTCGCTTTCTCTCCGAGTGTGTGGGAGGAGCTATAAATACCACTGTTACCACCAACATGAATACAAACCTCTCTCTCCTCTCCTGCTCTTTCCCTCCTCCTCCCTCCTAGTACTGACTCACTCGCTCGTCCTCCCCCCCTCTATCCACCCCCCCTCACTCTCTCTCTTTCACCCCTATCCCTCCCTCTCATCGCCCTTCTTCCCTCCTTTCTCTCCTTGGAGTCATTCTTTCCTCAGCCTCCCCCTCTCTCTCTCTCTCTCTCTCTCTCTCTAACCCATCATCCTCAAATTACAAGGAACCAAACTATTAGGGCCAAAATACTAGCTCTTTCCATGAAGTACACTAATCTGGCAAATCAACAACCAATCAAACAAGCTATTATTGCTTATTGATTTCACCTATTAAATCCACAGACATGAAGTCTGAGTGATGAATTTCAGGTAACAACTTTTCCTTCAAATGGACAGCTAGAGGGATAGATGGTTATACAAGTCTATCTATGCATTTTCTAGCCGTTGCTCCGCGTCCCCGTGGCAACAGGGCAAGCAGAGCAGCCCAGGCCGTCCTTCCTTCTCCCCAGCAACTTCCTCCAGCTCCTCCTAGGGGATCCCCAAGCGCTCCCAGGGCCAGCTGGGAGGTGTAGTCTCTCCAGCACGTCCCGGGGTCTACCCCAGCGTTTCCTCACAGTCGGTCCTGGAACATCTCTAAAGGGAGGCGTCCAAACCCACCTCAACTGGCTCCTCTCAATGTGGAGGAGACACCGGGGGCCCTCTGAGCTCCTCACCCTATCGCGAAGAGTGAGGCCAGCCACCACGGTCCAACCTAACCTGCCGTTCAATCTCACTATCCTTCTTATCCTCCCTCCTGCGAGAGGGTTAAAAGCAACTAGGTAGGAATCCACATTGCTCCTGCTGAATCTGAGGCTCCACTATTGGCTGGAGCTTCGTTTCCAGCACCTCGGCATAGACAAACGCCGGGAAATGACTCCATAAATCTAAAAATTGCTCTGCATTCAACTCTCCTTCTATCTAGCTAAAGGAAAGAAAACGTTCAATGTCAATATAAAAAAAAAGTCTGCTTTATTAGTATCTTATAGAGACAGGGAGAGAAAGCATGAGACGGAGGTCACAAGCCAGATTGTAGCCATCGGGACGTCCTTGAGGAAGAATGAATATTTATTCACTGTAATACTGATTTCTTTGTGTTTACCTTCCTCTTCCTCCTCCTCCTCTTCCACCATCCTTTATCTATTCTGCCTTTCTCCCCCTCCCTCATTCTCCCTCCCTCACCCCTTCCTCACTCTCTCTGCCCCGCGCTGTCACACCTCTGTTTGTGCATTGGAAGATTGGCTAGTTGACTGACTGGCCCCCCCCTCTCTCCGTCTCTCCATCCCTCCATCCCTCTCTCTTCCCTCACTCAGTGGGATTTGAGTGCATTATATCACTTGTTTATTTGCCTCTTAAGCTTCCTCCCTCCCATTCTCCCCCCCCTCTCTCCTTCTCTACCTCTCCTCCCTGCCTCGCTCCATCCCTAACCTCATTTTGCAGAGGGAGCGAGAAAATCCACGAGTCCGGGATTATATCACCAGTCTTTTTTGTGTTCACCCCCCCCCCCGCTTTCTCTCCCTCAGTTATCGCGTCATCTTTCCATTTCTTGTCCCATCCTATGTACTAGCATCTCTGCTTGCGTAGGAAAAGAGAAAGACATTGTTTGTGTTGTGTTCCTCTCTCTCTCTCTCTCTCTCTCTCTCTCTCTCTCTCTCTTTTTCCCTCTCTGTCTCTATCTCTCTCATCATCACATGCCTCAGTAGCCAAGCGTCAAAATAAAAAAAAAATAGTCATGAATCATTTCTTGTTTTCTTGTTTAACAACCCTCTCTTTTTTTCTCTCTCCCCCCCCTTTCATCCTTCATCCCCAGTGGCTACCCCACCTTTCTGCTAACACCTCTCTCCTTCTCTCTCTCCCTTTTCTTTCACTCATTTCCCTCCCTCACGCCATCATCATCATCATCTGCACCCCCATGACCATCTCTGTTTGATAGGAAAGAAGAAGCGATGATGGTGAAGATGGTGAAGAATGAAAACTTCAAAATAAATGCGCGTTGTTTTTGTGTGGAGTGGCTTCAGCAGTTCTCAAGTCTTTTTTCACTTGTTTTCATTCACTACGTTACCAGCTGTCTCATGAATAGTAACAGCTGGCCGAGTGCGTGTGTGTGTGTACAAACCTGCCGAGGATTTCCAGCAGCTCCGCAACGCCATTGAAGTGCTCAGTTTCATATATGAACCTGAAGAGCAAGGAGAGCACAGATACACATCCAGTGACTTACAGTGCAAGAGTGCAATTTCATCAACTTTACAACAGTAAGGAGTGTGAGGGTCTGAGCCATAGTCAGGGTGCCCTATTGTAAAATTTCAACTTTTCCAAGACTTTCCATAACCAAGTCAGAGCGCTTCCATGCCCAAAAAACTTTCTTCCCTCCTGGTCTGTTAATGTTGTTTTTCTAAAGGGGTGAACAGTCTGGTTTCCACTGCAGTGGAGGAAAAAACAGCTGACAACCACCATCTAATGCAATGAATGTATGTGTGAAACAATATGGAAAATTAATTCTGGTGTATTGCAGTTCCTCGACTTTCCCTGTCTAGAGGACACTCTCAAAACACTCCATGATATGGTGAAGAAAAGAAATCCACTAACATTAAGGAGCGATGGAAGAGATGTTGTTCATATACTCACATGCCTATTAACAAATGTACAGATATAGCGATGCTCTGTGTGAAATCTCATTTTGTCTCTTTTCAGCCGTCAGAAGGCACAAAAAATGATGTCGCAACCAGTAAATTGAGAAGAAGAAAAAAAACGTGCTTGGATTGTATAGCGAACGGAACAAAAGGGACAATTCAGCCACACTTGGTGAAAAATAAAAGAAGAACAATCATTGTAAAAGCATGAACTAGTCTAGTAACTAGTTTCATGTTACAATATGGCTGCTCAGCTCCCAGGATGGATGCAGGCTGGAGGATGTCTACCTGTAAGTGCTCTACCCATGAGCATATGTTTGCATTTATCTGTGTGTGTGCATCCCCAAGAGTGTGTGTACAAGTGTGTGTGTGTGTGTGTGTGAGTGGAAAGATACTGCTCCGTCTCAGCCAAACATTGTCCAACCATTTAAAGGTGCGGCGTGTAGCATTTTGTGTTTCTCAAAATGAAGACCGCATTTCCCATAAATCCTGTTGCTTTTTGTTGTTAGTCCTCTCAGTGATGTCATTTGCTTGGAGGTTTTTTTTTCAATGTGTGATGTTAAAATGCTCCACATTCCACCTTTAAATCCCCCTTGCGTACTAATTTGATCGGCGGGTTCGGGCGTTTACCTGAGGAAGATGTTGTTGATCTGTTTGCGGATGTAGGCTCGGAGGCCCAGTAGTTTTCCATAGACACGGTGCAGGATGGTCTTTAGGTACTCCCTCTCCCTGGGGTCCTCACTGTCAAACAACTCCAGGAGCTACACACACACACACACACACACACACACACACAAAACCGACATAGACACACACATGTTTGTATTACTATATTTGTGAGGGCCTTCATTGATTAGATTTACAATCCTCAGGTGTTTTTTTTTTATGGTGCCCAACCTAGATACCAAAATCTTGAGAGCACTTAAGCAGGGAAAAACCAGCGTCTGCCTTTCAAAAGAAGAGCTTCACTTATTTATACCTTTCCATTTATCAAGATTTCAGAGACATCCGAGTGCTTCCAATCTGACAAACGGCATCTTTAAAGACAGGAAAGGAAAGGGGGATTACCTGCAGGACGAACTTCTGGTCGACGTAGCGCTTGGCCATGGAGGGCTGGAAGTCCGGGCTCTCCAGGAAACGCAGAAAGAACTCGTACACCAGCTACGGGAGACGAGCAGGGACAAACGGCAAAGGAGGTTAGACAGTTTTGAGAACTTCAAAACCCAGAAACAATGAAGCAGTGATTGCTTTCTACCAAATGATGCCAAAGGCGACAAGCGAGACAAGAGAGACAAGAGATCCTAACGTTGGTGAGTTTTGACTTCCTGTTGGTGGAATTTCAGTTTGGCCAACAGGGTGAATCCACATCTCAATCAGGGAGGGTGAGAGGCTGTTCTCTGTTGCAGCCCCACTTTGTGATTTTGGGCTGACGTGTGTGTTTTTACGTTGGAGATCTTGTGCAGCTTTAACTCGCCGGAGGGAACGCGTCCCCCGGGGCATTTGTACGCTGCATAAATGCTGAACGCTAAAACAAAAGAAACGCCTGCTGGGAGTTGTGTGCATTCTGGCCTCACCCCCCTCACCCCTCCCTCCCAAATATAGTATATAACATACAGTAGGCCCATTTTTCATGTCATTCACTGACTTTGTGTTTCACTTAAATAACAAATAATGATTTTGGGGGGCAAAAAGTGGAGAAGTCAACAAATATATTGCTGAAGCAATCCTTTTGAGGAACGAATGACCTTCACTCTCTCCTCTCTATGACCTTTATTGACTTTCCTCTCACCTCTTGTCCATTCTTGATCTTTTCTCTATTGCTTTCTACTGCTGCAGGTTCAAGGTTAGGTCAAATTAAATCAATGTAAGTCGATGGAATAAAGAAAATGGTCATAAATATAACGGCACCAGGCTTTGTGTGTGTGTGAATGCATCTGACTGTGTGACTGTGTGACTGTGTGTGTGTGTGTGTGTGTGTGTGTGTGTGTGTGTGTGTGTGTGTGTGTGTGTGTGTGTGTGTGTGTGTGTGTGTGTGTGTGTGTGTGTGTGTGTGTGTACACGCGCACCTGCAGATGTGGCCAGGAGGCTTCCAGCGTCGGCTCGTCTTCCTCGGGGTCAAACTCCGGATTCTCGCTCGGCGGAAGAGTCCGGAAGATATTCACAGAGATCTGGAAAAAACACAGATGAAGGGATGGGAGGAGGAGGAGGAGGAGGAGGAGGAGGAGGAGGAGGATGGACGGGAGGAAAATGGGAAGCGGAAACAATGAAAATGGATGAGGGGTGGGAGGAGGAGACGAGGTAGAACCAGGTCAGAGGGAATGAGAGGAGAAAGGAGATGAGGAGGTAGAAAGAGAGATGAGAGAAGACCATTGGTTCCATACTCTCAGAGGCCATTACGCAACTATTTCATCCCTCCTTTTTCTCTTCATCCATCCTGAAATTTTTCATCTAGCATATTCTCTCTCTCTCTCTCTCGCTCTCTTTCTTTCTTTCTCTCTACCCTTCTGCCTGTATTAGTAAAACTCCTCACAGCAGGAGGAGCGATATGGGCTCACTGGTTACGTCACCACATAAACTTCACCCGGGATTTAAAAAGGTCCAAACCATTCCCAGATCAGTCCGCTTCCTTTAAGCTACTCCGTGAATACGGTTCTCAGGAATTTGAAATCTCCTTACCTTACCGCTTCATCCCTCCATCCATGTCTTTCAACGCCTATATCTCTCATCGCTCTCCCCTTCCCTCCCCCTCTCTCACTTCCAGTTATCCTTCTACCTCAGTACCCCCTCTTCCATATTCCCTGCATCCAATCCCTAACTCCCCCCTCTCACCCTCCAGCCTCACCCTTTACCTCCATTTTTTTTCTAACCCAGTTTCACCTCTTTTCTTCTTTTTGTCTTTTGTTCAACTATTGCTTTTTTTGTTAAATACCTGACTTGTGACTTGACTGACAAGTGAATCAGGAAATGTTGTTATTTGGGGTGTTGACATTGAACACTTTGACCGTTTGAATAAAGATTGTGATTCAATCTGAACATTCCATGAACTTTTCCAGGCCTGTAAACTTCCAAGACGTTTCCAGGGTTTCCTCTGGTAGTGGTTCTACACCAGTTCTACCATTCCTCTCCTTCCTCTTCATCCATAGGAATATTCCACTACTGATCTTAAGCTTTTTCTACTCTACTTTTTCTAAATGTACATCTGGAGAGTTTGTGGACACAGTAGATTAACCAAGGCCAGTTTTCAGATTTCCCTCCCTTCTCTCCTATCCTCTCTTACATCTTCATAGCCTCTGGCTGTAGTGACTCTATAACGTTAGCCATATCCTCTGCTAGCTCTGCTTTCCTGTCCTCCTCTAGGTCCTCTCCATCCCCCCCCCACACACACACACACACCCCCTTCCTCCTCTCCTCTCTCAACATCTTTATATCCTTTGGGACTAGCGGTGCTTTGTGTTGGTGGCCACACTGCACTCTATCTTTCCTCTCCATCTTTCCCTCCATTTCCCCATCCCTCCCTTCCTCACCATCTGTGTGTAGCCTATTAACGGTGGCTCTGGCCACACTTTCCAGCGGTTCTACCTTTCATTTCCTCCCCCTTTTCGCTGCGTTCATCCCCTCCCTTCCTTTTTCCTCTCCTCTCTCACCATCTGTAAAGCCTCTCCTCAGCTGGATGTTACGCTGTCTATCAGCGCTATCTTTCCTCTATTCCTTCTTCATCAATCCCTTCATCCCTCACTCCTCTTTTCTTGCTATCTGTAGAGCTTGTGGGTATTATCTTCTGATATTCTTCCATCCATCCATCCATCCATCTATCAACCCATCATTCATCCATCTATCATCACTACAATCCATCCATCCATCCACTGATCCCTCCCTCCCTCCTCTCCTACCATCTTTATGGCCTCTGGGTATAGAGGCTCTATGAGGACTCCTCTGCTCGTGGCCACGCTCTCCACCAGCTCGTTGAGCGCCGCACGTTTGATCTCCTTTCCCTTCAGGTCGGCCACGCAGTCCAGGAAATCAAACAGCACACAGCACTGCTGCAGCTTCTTACAGAACAGGTCGTGTAACTCCGCCACTGGGGCGTCTGAGGGATTGAGATGTAGAGAGAAAGAAAGACAAAGAGAGAGAGATGTTAGACGAGAAGGTCAAAGGACGAAAGATGCAGCTCAGCCAAATCGGATAGCGTTACAGAAAGCATGACCCAAGGATCTGACGAGAAAGAGAAATGGAGTGGAGTGTTGACAAAGGAGAACATTACCGCCGACGCTTCAGAGGTGATTTTGTGTTTGGTAGCAAAGCGGCCGGGCTGTTTGATGAAGGAGGAGAGGAGGAAAGTGAGCTAGGGTAGAGAGGGATCTATACCGAGGGCTGGCTCTTCTCTCAAAGGTAATGAGGGAAAGAGCATGACCTATTACTCTACAAATACATTTGTAAACACACACCCACACACACATACAACACACACACACACTCACATACAGGCATGCATCAACACACACACACACCTTCCTCCAGAGGGCTGTGTTGTATCTCAGTCCTATTACCTGTCGGATTCATTCTGCAGGCCTGTTCGTCAGCATGAAACAACCTGCTGCCGGCCGTCAGACTAAAACCTCGTACCTCCAAAAACTACTTTTCAGAGATTTAGAGAAATCTTCTTCCATTCATCCCAATGGATTTCTGAACTTTTACAATCGGTTTTGGATGGATTCCATGGACCCCAGGGTTATGAAGCTTGCCCAGCCCCTTAAAACAAGCAGGTTAAACTGTAAATTTAAATATAGATTGGGAGTTACAAGGTTTCTATATGACAGCAGCTTAACTAAGCAACTAAGCAATAGAAATGCTTAGTTCTAACTGCCAAGGAAACATGTGATTGATTACTCATCGATAAATATAGCAGTAAAACATCCACATTTTAGTTTTACACGTACATTATGAAACCAATTATATAAAAATACATAGAAAATATAAAACTTATTCTTCTGTTACATTTTTTTTTGTTTTTTTTTGTAGATGTAGCAGATGTTCCAGTGGGTAGAAATGTCTCTAATTGGATATTTATGTCATGATATATGGACAATTTTCCGTAATTACGACTGTAATGGTTTAAGGCCATAAAGGCAATGAGGCCAGATGATTTTCATTGAATTTACATTTTTGTAGCTGGGGGCCAATTTCCAGCTATGGGGGGCGACTGGAGATAAATGAGTGTAGAGGAGCAGTGGCTTGTACCCTACAGCTGAGCAAGATGTCTGGATTAGAGCTTGACATTTATGCCGGAGCCCAATATAACCTGACTGGACCTGACTGGATCTGGTTGAACCTGGTACTTGACTTGGTTCAGCTGTTGGTACCAGGTTTAATTCTTCTGTTTTTCAAGTTCAGGTGAAGGTAGGATTCAAAAGTATTGCTGCAAAATGCTGCTAATGGGAATTATTATCGTCATTGTCCTCAGTCTATCATATTCAGCTTTAGTTGGGTTTGAGCTCACAAAACACTCGTCAGACTCGGTTCAGGTTGGGAAAGTATTGTGTGTGTAGACTAACTGCCTTCTACAACTGCCCGAGACCTTGTGGGCCAAGATATCTGCCCCTGTCAGAGGAAAACAACTGAGCATCACCAAGAAAGGACAAAGGCTGGGAAGGGATCTGGACTAACTGTGCAGTTGGCCAGAGGATTATCCAAGGCTCACACACACACACACACACACACATACACACACACACAGAGTGGGAGCGGATTAGGTTTAACCCTTCTTAACCCCCAGGTGGGGAAATCAGGAGGGGTGAGGGGCTGATTGGAGCTCTTCCAGCCCCAGACCCCCTCACCTCTTGTGGGCACACCGTGACCATCTGCTGCCCCTGGCATGGAGCAGCAAAACAATAGACAGGGACTGTCCAGACACACAGGCACCATTTTGAAATCATGGAAACCGACATTTCTGCCAAAAACTGATGACCAACAATATTTATTTTATGATAGTTTGTCTTCTTACAGCCCACTATAATGTCTAATTGTCCATTATACTGTGTGTGTGTGTGTGTGTGTGTGTGTCTATATCTGTCTGTGGGTCTGAACTGTCAAAGTTGCTGTGCAATAAAGTTGCCTGTCAACTTTTCAAGAACTATGATATAATGTTATCACTCTGATTTTGAAACGGTTTAATCGGGGGTCACATCTACCCCAAATCTTGATATGACCAGACTTAGCCCCATTTTGACGATACCTCACTGATTCACGATCAAGTTCAAGGTGGAAATCCCACATCAAAGTTCCTCTCAGTCAATTTTGTCTGAACTTTGTATTTGAACTGTGTTAGTTAGGTCAAGAATCCTTGTTTTATACATCCAGTTGTGTTCCCAGAATGTACCAAGATAATACCAGGCTTGTTTCTGTGATTCTGGAAGAGACTGGCATTAAAGGGGAACCCATGCTTCAGAAAGAAGCATATAATTATAAGCTTTATTTTTGTAAAACAAATATTACAATGTGTTTTAGAGAATGAAAAAGGGAAAAATGTACAAAGTGCAAAGTACAAGTGAACAAACAAGTGTACTGTGCTGGGGTGGAGGGGTGGGGCGGGGATCTACTTCCTGGTCTGTGAACGCACCACGCACCAGCCTAGACCTGCTCATCCTTTCGTGATATCTAACGTACTGCCTGGTGTACACACTGTACTTCCCTACAAATTCAAAATGAGTAGAAAACAATACAAAACACACGTGCAAGTGGTTGGATGACAAAGAATTTCCGCTACTTGTTTTCTGTCCCGTTCGGTGAGTCATTTTCATGACAATGACATTTTTTCGTGACCTTCCTGCCAGCCAAGACCAGGCCCTGTTGTTTTGTCCACTTCACATATACCAGTCACATCTGTGTGAGCCTTCACGTTCAGCCGTGTGGACTGATCGCTCTGTTCTTGAATTGCGGCCATTTCTCAGTGACTGGACAAATGTGTGATGGACAAATTTGCACATTGTTGTTTAAGAGAGTTTTTTCTTCAGACTTTGCTGGGAAGCACGAATGTGAATCTAAGTCTGCGTCAAGGCAGATAGAAACCATGTTTGTCTTCGTGCCTGTTGGCCGGTTTGAGGTAACCCATGCCAATCTTTCTGTCCTCTTGAACCTTCATCACTCTTCCACCTCCCTCTTTCCCTACCATCCTCCCTACTTCCTTCCCTCCCTTCCTTTCTCCATCTCTCTGTCTTCATTTTCCCTTCCTCCCTGTCTCCCGCAGCTTCCCTATCACGCCCTCTCCATCCTTTTCTCATCCCCCCCTTCTCTCCATCTCCCCACATCCTCTCCCTCTCTATCTCTCTCTCTACCTCTCTGCCTCTCTCTCTTCCTCCTCCCTCCCTCTAAGCTCTCTCTCCCTCTGTAGACAGACTGTGAAGGTGAAATCTAATCCATTTTTAATGGAGAGTAATTGTATGAAGATGTGCCGTGCTGGGACTGAAAAAAGAACAGAGCGAGGTGAAAAGATGAAGGGAGAGAGAGAGAGAGTGTGTGTGTGTGTGAGAGAGAGAGAGAAGGTGAGAAAGAGAGAGGGAAGATGAAGGGAACGAAGAGACTTGGTGGGTCACGTGAGAGCAAGTACGGGAGAGAAGAAGCAGAAAGGAAAGGACGCAGAGAAAGGAGGAGTGTGTAAAGAAAGCATAGAGAGTCGACAGACAGACAGAGCCACAACAGACTGGGCATTTTGAGGCAACGCAAATGTGTGACGTCCACAACAGGTCGATAAACGTGATAGAATCGATACGTGAGCCAGAAGGAAAACTCTGCCACGGATAAATGTCGCCGCATGATGTCTTTTGCACATTTTACTTTTGGTGAGTTGAGAAGGAGCATCGAGGTAGCGCTGATCGTCGGCGAAGCGAGTTTCAGTTTTCCTCGTGGCTGTGCTATTATTAGGTCAAGGCAGGTCGCTCCAGACTCGTTCATCCAGATGCTTTTAATATCATGTCAGCGAAGTGATTAGAACATTAACTCTATTATCTTAATCACAGCAAGTGTGCTATTTTGGAGATTTTAACTATTAATTATTTCATCATCATGAGTTTCAGTGGAGTGTCTCGCGACGCCGTTTTCAGAGGCTTTTCCACCCCGGCGAGAGTTCAATTCCTGGGTAACGCAGCGACAGTGGTAGACACTTTTTATGTCCTCAATGAGGCATTTTGTTGTGCGGCGTAAAAACACACACAATTACAATCAGTAGTCAAGCTGTCACGTAAAACAAAGCACACTTAATACGGCTTAAGAGCATTGTGTACGTGATGCTTTCAAAAGAATAGTCTATAGGTACACGGTCCCAGCTGCTCATCTCAGAAGAGAACTACATTTAAAGAGGCGGTAATGTCATTACCTGGCATCTATGAAACAGATGTGTCATTTTTTCTTTTCACTAAAAATAGTTGAAAATATTCTTAATAATTTATGCTGCAGTGCTTCTCCCCCACCCAGAAATTTATAGGCCATTTTTGGGGACTAGGGACGCAAGCAAAATGAGTCACTGCTCTGATTGGCTGGCTGCACTGGGCCTCCACCCCCTTCTCCTGCCCCTATTGGTCGATTTCAGTGTCTACACAGACAAAAATCTAAATGGCTTTTTAAAAATGTTACTCCTACACATCTCAGAGTAAAATCTACCAAATACTGGGAAAATACCACTCTCTGGAATACCCCCCCCCCCCCCCCATTTAAAATTAACAAATAATCCTCTTAAGGTTTAAGCAAACAATAAACTGAGTGCACTATAAAAAGTACGACTTCTACCACAGCTGCATCTCTGTGCCTTCGTAATACATTTCTTACATTTAGGTTTAAACAGATCGACACTGACAGAGAAAGACAAACTGAATCGCAGAGAGGGAATTGATTGAAGTCTGTGTAAAGAGAGAGAGAGAGAGAGAGAGAGAGAGGGAGAGAGGGGAAGAGGGATAGATGGATTCAGTAAAATGAGCAGTAACATATAAGAGTGAGCAGTGCCGAGTCAAGCAGCCTGCTACAGCATCAAAACACATGCACAACACACACATACGACTCTAAATATAGTACTGCTGGAGAGAGAGAGAGGGGAGAGAGAGAGAGAGAGAGAGAGAGAGAGAGAGGAGAGGGAGGGGAGATAAGGGAGGAGAGATATAGGGAGGAAGCGACAAAAGAGAGAAAAGAGGGGAGGGGTACTGGGTTAAAAGATGACATCATCCCACCCCTCCTCTCTCTCCCTCTCTCTCCCTCTCTCTCTCTCTCTCTCTCTCTCTCTCTAACCCTATCTCTCCAAGGCATTTTCCTAAATGAGATGAGCAAGTGCAGCTCTAGTCTTTAAATAACAGTTATTCTGTTTGGGGTTGAAGCGTACATGAAGCGTGTGTGTGTGTGTGTGTGTGTGTGTGTGTGTGTGTGTGAGACAGAGAGAGAGAGAGAGAGAGAGAGAGAGAGAGGAGGACAGCTTCTGTTTTAGCTACCACCCAAGCCGCCTCTGCACCTCTGTCATTAAGAAGACACGCACACACACACACACACACACACACACACACACACACACACACACATGCTCAGTGCACAGACACAGTGACGCAGAGAGGAGAGGATGGGGAGGGAGAGGAAAGGGAGGGAAAGAGGGAGAGAGCGTATGAGACAGAGATAGAGATGAAAATTGGAAAGAGAGAGAGAGAGAGACGGACAGATAAAGAGAGAGAAAACAGAGAGGAAGACAGATATAAATAGAACAGGAGACATAGAGAGACATACAAATAGAATGAGACAAAGAGAGAGAGAGCAGCTGTAAAAAGTCAGACACCAGTCTAGAAGTCCTGGCTGTATAAATACCACCTTAAGGGGATAAGTGACGTGATCTAAGTCCATCTCTAAATAATCAAATCCTCCTAATAATACATGATCTGTCCACACCGTGACAACCTGTCTGGAGAGACACGACCTAGTAGCTCACACACATCCAGGCTCAGCTCCACTCGGGGTGATTTGAAGGGGACTGAAGAGGAATCTTATCACCTGTGATTGAATGCATCCCCCCCCCCACTTCCCCATGCATGGATTTTTAGGGGAAGACTGGAGAGTAAACAACAATTTACCTGCCAGCGGTCCGCTGGGTGCAAAGTAGCTGGTTGAGATTAGAGCAGGAAAACACTTGGAGGTTTTCACTTAGATGCTACTGAGAGTGGGAGCCGAGCCCTGCAGGTGAAGATCGGCGAGGGGCAGTGTATTACAAGATATTGTGTAAATACTAGATGATCCGGAGCTGTGATTTCTGCCATTAGACGATTATTGGGGTTTTTTTCAGCCGTAACTACGACCGAGCGTTCACACAATCAACAAGTCCATTTCCTGTAGAGCTGAACTTCCTCGTTTCCTTGTGATTTCACTCCATGAACGGTACTTTTGCCTGACAAGTGCAAAATGGGTAAGAGGGTTGATTATTTGAAAGACTACAGGAATACATGATTGTAGCTGCAGACCGCTACAAAGCAGGCAATCAGAGCCTCTGGCCCCGCCCACAATGGGTCTGGAGAGAGACGCCGTCAACCAAGTCGCTCGCTGTGTGAACACCCTGTGACACTGACAGAGACAGAGGGTCAAGAAATCAAATCAGATTTAAAATGCTTACAGGATATGATCACTTGTAATTTTGAAATGTCAAATTTCAAAATATTGTGTTCAGTGGATGTATAGACAGAAAAGTCCCATTCGCTCCTCGACAGAGGTTGCAGGTGAAGGCTAAAGATTAAGTGGCACGCTAAGCCCATCTTTAAATAATCCACTGTTACTAATAATATACGTTTCACCGCAGAGCATGATGAATAGAGGCTGGGAAAGCCCGGTTGTGTCATCTGTAAGTTCGGTTGATTCGTCTCCCTAGAATCAGCAGAATCCAAATCCACTAAATAGATTTCCATCAATACCAATAAAAACTGACTTGGAGCGACTGGATGTGTCTCCTGTCCTTGCCGAACGTCTGAACGATCCTTAACCCCGGGAAATATTGCTCTCATTTTAGGCGACGCGGCGTTCCAATTCTCCATCGAAACCAATATTTGCTTCGGGGGGGAAATGTAAACACAAATTGGAGACGGTCGGTAAACAAACATCGGAGACGGTTATCCCTGCTGGAGACATCCTCAACATTTGATTAGCACCTTTGTAACCAACACTCGCTGAATAATAATCTATTTGTTTGCACTGCGGCGCGATCACAGCGACTCTCTCTCTCTCTCTCTCTCTCTCTGTTGCCTCTGTCACAAACGAGGAAACAAGAGAAATTATTTCATGATTAACGTTTTTTTAAGAAGCGGAATCTAATTTCATTTATTTTGCTTCATTGAAAAGAAGTTGGCCCACACACTGTCTGCTAACAGCGTCTGCTTCAAATATCTTCACTGAATCTAGTTCACAATCATAGATAATAAATATCAATAAATAAAAAGGGAAGGGAATTGATCCTCATCCCCCAACACAGACTTCATGGCTGTTATGCTCATTGATTGATTGATTGATTGATTTGAGTGCTTATTTGCCAGAACATCAGTGTCTTCCTTAAAGAACCAACCCCTGTAAGGGACTTTTTTCACGGGTGACACAGCAGCGGTTGTGGTTATTGCATCGCTAGCCGTTTCATTATATCCTCTACCTCTGCAATATCCTCTTTTTTTTTAATCTCTCCGTCTCTCTCCTCCACCCTGTGTTCCTCCTCCACCTGTCAACTTAATGTTCACTCATTTCCTCTTTCCTCATCCACTCAATTTCCCCCCCCCCTCTCTTAATTGATCCGAGACAGTCATAGAGAGAAACCTACTCCATGCCTTCTGTAACCCTATACCAGGCCTATCCAGCTGGCCTCTCCCTTGCACACACACACACACACACACACACACACAGATTGTATGTAGGAGATAGAATGACTCTGTGTGTGTCTCTGTGTGTCACGCCCAAATCAAAGTTTAGAGATGTCATGTGATATAAGAGAAGGTGACTGTCTTTTACAGTAAACAAGACACTAAAAAGAACCTGCCCTACATTGATTTTTATAACATGAATAAACACACATGCTAGAGACACACACACACACATGCACACACACACCATATGGTCCAATGCAAGTTATCATGTGAGCCGGCTCATGTGAGGATACATGTGCAGTAGACACTGTGTGTGTCTTCACTGTATCTGTTGTAAGATAAAGTAAGATCTATCACACGCTTTGTCACAAAGTTGGAACGTTTCTGTCACAGCCTGTTAGCCTTGTTAGCATTCTTCATTGAAATGAATGGCACCACGAGTGGTAAGCTAATGAGCTAGCTTGCAGCAAGCAACACAACAATGGTTTGAAGGAGGCATGCTAACATTGCAGGACAGAGGAACCTGAAGGACAGTGGCTGAAAGTTTTCTCCCCCCATAATGTGAAGGGAGAATTAAGAGAAAAAAGAAGAAAGCTTATACATGGGCCTGAGCCTGGCGTGCCAAAAAATGTGAAAAAGTGGCGATAGTGCAGACATGGCTAACCACACGACATCTGAAGGGACTAGATCCAAATCAGCTGTCATGATTCTTCCTTTAAAACATGAATTTTCATATTTCTGAGGTTATTTAAAGGTGTTTTTACACCTTTGTAATTCTGTCACTATTTTATGAAGTGTTATTTCAGGTTTCGTTACATGTAGCCTATACCGATGGGGTGTTTTCACACTCGTCCCTTTCCATCATTGTTTACAGCGGAAAGGACTCATTTTTGAGTACATTATGAAACACAAGAAGCTGTGTATTTTTATCCCTTGACAAATGCCATTAGGCTCGGTTTGGAATACATTTCCTGTTGTTTTCACCTGCTAAAATGCATGATCAGGCAAACCCTTGCATGTAATAGTGCAAGAAACCTTGGTTGTTACAAGGTTACTACAAGACTTGTGCTGCGTTCACATCTTCGAGTTCTGCTGATTTGGATTATTGCTGCTAGTGGCCATCGGCAAAGGATGATGCAGACTTTGGATTTTTCCAAACTCAGCATTGTTAAAGGGAAAAAATCCACCCTAAAATACTAGATGGCAATGTACCTTGTGGGGTCCATTTTGTTGTTTGGTGGTGTATTTTTCTTATTCCAGTTCATGCATTCAACGTGAAAGCTACTCGATACAGTGAGAACCGAGCTTTCGTCCATATTTGTTTGAGTTGAGCGAGCACACTAGTGCGTCTCTCTGGGGACGGATTGCGTTCAGGATGACGCTACGCTAAAACAACAGAGAAAGGTGTGAACACAGCGTTACTCTACTGCCCTACTTGGTGGTCTGCAATACAATCTATAACAAAATGCAATTATTTGTGTTATCAAATTGTCCCTCGTTGCTTATGTAACAAAGCCCGATTCAAAAAAGGACAGAGATATATCTTCACTGGAGCTCTACTCAGCTACTCAGAGGGTTTTTCATGGCTTTTAGAGGGTTAGATGGTAACATCACCAGGGTTTGTGAAGTATGGGGAGATTAAACACTCTCTAAGTTCATACAACAACCTTTAGGAGGAGACTTAACGTTATTTGAAGCCACTCGGAAGCCCTTTACTAGGAAAAAGCGCCGTTGGAAACCACTGTCGGAAACCTCATGGAAGTCAGAGATACAAAGTATGGCTATTTTGAGATATGGATGTTTCCTATTTGACTCTAGATGGTCAAAAATAGGCAATTAAGTCCTGAGTTCTTATGCTGCATTCACATTGGAGTAGTAGAAAGTAAGAAACGACTTGATATTTCCGATGAACCGAAGAGCTGCGGCTAAACTATTTCAAATGTCGCCTTCCTCCTGCCGCTGCTGCTTTCCAAATCAGATGGTGAGCCTGACAAAGTTGAGTTCTTCTTTTAACTAGGACGACAAAACATGAGCCTCTTGTGACATACAGTTTACAGGAATAGTTTTAGCATGCTCATCTTGTGACTGAATATATTAATGCATTTTTCAAATGGCCTATTTTTGAATTTAGAAAGTGTGACCCTATGTGGAAAAACACGTGCATTGTGGAAGTTGTTTGTTTTTTTCCATACATATTTCATCCTTGTATTCAGAGCTTTTATCTTACATAACTGGCTCAATAAATTATTTGTTTAAATATGGTAAACACTGACTTTTTGGGATGCAAAATGGGTCTCCTGTAAAGTAAAATGAGCCTGGGTATTGAAATATAATGTGAATATGAAGGATCTGAAACTGTACAGCTGGGCAGGCTTGGCAGTGCGTGCTGCGGGGCCGAGCACAACGGTTTTTTTAACCTACTGAAAAATGAATACAGGAAGATTTGACTTTTTCAGTCCACTATAAAATGAGAAACACATTACGACTCCAGTCATGCTGGGACCCACCAAACAAGACCTGGGAGGCATTTGGAGTATGGATTATACCAGGGAAAGCCCTGGTCTGTCACAGGACTGGTCTCCTGCTCCTACTGTTCATTGAAACAAGGAAACAGAACACAGATGCAGAAGTGGGTCTTGTTTACTGTGTGTGTGTGGTGTGTGTGTGTGTGTGTGTGTGTGTGTGTGTGTGTGTGTGTGTGTGTGTGTGTGTGTGTGTGTGTTCCCCCTGAACTCCCGCTGCTGTCGCTGTTAGCAGCAGCAAAGCTCCCCAAGATAGACCAGAAAGTGTCCCATGATTGCCCTGGATATGTACTTTCATTACATATCACACACACACACACACACACACACACACACACACACACACACACACACACACACACTCTAACCCTCTTAAATTCTTGAGGACTTTATTTTCTGTCAGATATCAACTTCACTCCTCTCAGAATAGACATCTGATACAATGACATCATGAACATACTGCCTTGTAAAACCACAGGAGTCAAACTATCAAACTATTACCCCTCCATCATCTCACTGGAGGTAAGAGGACTGCCCACACAAGGAAATAAATGTTTACTGTAAAGTCCCCGCCCTTGTTCAAAACTGGGTTGTGATTGACTTGTGCCCTCGATGCAGCCTAGGGGTTGAAGCAGGCAATTTTTCTTCTTCATTGTAAATGGTGGCTCTGTGCTAGAAGGGTGCTGCCATGTTTTCTGCTTCAGAGGGTAACAGACAGCCAATCACAACACAGTTTCGGACAAGGGCAGGGACTTTACAGCAACCAATGAGATTTATGGGCGCAGCGGCTCAGTGCTTGAGCCCCGCCCCCACTGTAAAACTAAATATAACTTGAGCGCAGAATGATCTTCAATCCTTCAGATTGTGTGTGCATGCAAAAATATGGATTTTCACTTTCCAAGCTGCAATGATGTTCACAAAGACTAATCATAAAGAGGGAGGGAGGAAGGGAAGGAGGGAAGGGAAGGAAAAAAAATCTAGATAATGGCCACAGAGGGATTTGAACCCCGGGCTCATTGGAGGCTCAAAAGCGACTCCCAACACACCATCCTCTAGGTGCTGTGAGCCCCAGCGCTGCCTCCAGCAGTTGCAGAATTTTGTGCCTTTGATCAGAGACAGTACGTTCCAGGCTCATCCTGTGTTGAAATTGAAAATTGTTCCCCAACTGCATAAGAATACGTTTTTTTCTCAAATGCCGAGTAGTGTAAATAAGGAAAACGTCTTAGTCATACGTTTGTTCGTCTGCTGACTAGATGGAGGGCAGCAATGTGACCTTAGCCTGGTTAGCCTGCTAGCAGCAGTGGAAGACCCGTGACCGGGGAGCCTGGCTGGCGTCTGTAGCCCCGGGGGAGAGCATCGCAGCTGGGGAGGAGCGCTACGCTAACAGCCTTTTGTAGAGAGAGAGGTGAAGGATAGCGGAGGACCTGGAGGAGCAATGCCAGGAAAACCAAGGGACCAATTAAATTATCAACCTGGACAAATCTTTAAAAAAAAAAAATGACTTATAGTAGGCATATTACTTTATGGATGCAAGATAGAGATCGATGCTCAGTTTTATCACCGCTATCGAGACAAATTTAACACATTTTGAGAATAAATATGACATTTCCTCAACACAAAATCCAGTTGTGTAATAATGTTATCACCATGTACTACGGTAATATTGTCATTGTCAAGTTCCTTTAGCTAGCGAGTTAAAAAAAACATACATTCAGACTGTAAATCCCAGTAACGCTTTATTTCAATGATCTCATCACTACTCATCACTACCGTTTAGAATTGTGCAGGCATACTTTGAGGCATAAGCGTATATCTCCTACTCCAGAACTCACTGAACTACTATAAAATATGGCTCAACGAGCGAGTCCAAAAGTCCATTTCCTATTCACTGTCCGTGGAGCGGCGCCAGACTTTACATCTTGTTGACAGGTGAAAACAATTCTTGTTTCTCGAGTTGCTAGTTCTGGAAGACAGCCACGCGTGTTCACACACACACACACACTGCACTGACGGGGCAGTCCTGTGAACGCTTCAAATCTTAAATCTCGCTTAAACGGGCCCGGAAATGTCATGAGCGTTCTTGCGTGTGCCCAACAAACCCAGTTCTCAGGTAGAGCTTTCATAAGATCGACGTCAGCAGGAAATGTGGGTCACTGGTAAAAAAAACATTGTGACAGACGAGCCTTGTATCCACGAGGTACGCTGATGCATGAAGCTTCGTCAATACGTAGATAGATGAGTTAGTTAGTTAGTCGCAAGTATACTACTGAAACAGGAACCGCTACGTCTTCAAAAAGTCTCCCTCGCTTACTTGCAGACCGTGATTGCGGGCTAATGGAAACGGTAAAGGGATGATGACAGCCAGTTAGCTCTACTGGGCTACTGCCCAGAACCATTAACTTCCACCCCCTACCTTTATTGGATGCCACATTCAAGTATTTTATTGTGAAGGTGAAAGTGGAGAGAGACAGGAAAGGCTTTCACTGTTTCTTAAGATATTGGTCAGGACCCAAAATGACAGCAGATATTATATATTTTTTATTTGCTTGGGTCCCAGAGAAACTAAGTTTACTGAGTCTGGGTGCGCCGAGTGACTTAATTTCTCATTTGGGACCATTTCTCATTAGGGCTCACATTACAGATCCCCTTCTCCATTATTACAGTGTAATTAGACTGTAGAAAAAATGAGGAACGACTTGAAATGAAACCACTCCTAATAGTGAAACAGCCAGAGCCCAGTCTCTGTGGGGTTTTTTTATCAATACTAGGAGTGTCCATGTAATAATTCATAACCTATATATCTGCTGCTGTGTGCACTGCAGTTAGTGATGTTTAATGGCTACTGAAAGGGGCTTGAGAGAAATGACACATGCTAGTTCATGCTAGGCGGGCTAACTGGTTCAGCAACCAGGATAGATTAATATAACTTTAGAACTAGACATGCCTGTATAAGCCCATCATGGGTAAAACCTGCACACTGCAGTACAGTTCAGCCACTTTGAACCAGGACTCCAAGGACACCGTGTCCATAAAGGGATGCATGTGTGTAAGTGTGTGTGTGTGTGTGGGTGGGTGCGTGTGCGTGCTACAGGACTATAACACACTGTCAAAGGTATTATAGGGGCCGTATACCCTTCATCCTCCATCTATTGATTGATTGGCTGGCTTGACCCATCCCTGCTGCTCTTCTATTGGCCAGTGCAGCGTTCTGGATCCACTCATTGGCTACTGGAGCTACACACAGACAGTATCGTCTTACCTGAGCATCATGCTATTCTTGCTACTTCACAAATCAATTCTCAGGACAAATATCGATGTTACATCTTGACGAAAACACTTCAGCTTTTTCCCCACATGAAACGCGAAGCAGCGAGTTCATCGCTTATTATTTTGCATGTCTTCATTCTGCAGGTTGATTTTGACATACCTCAATATTACGTTTATTGAAAAACTTTAAAAATTCTTAAGATCTGCTTTACTCGGGACGTCCTGGTGGCTCAGGGTCTAAGGTGCATACCATGTAACCGCGACGCCCAGACAATGTCCCCCTCTATTTCCTGTCTCACTATCAACTGTCCAATAAAGGCAAAACAAAATGATATTAAAAAACTGTTTCTCCTGTGCCTCACCTCACAGCAAAACTCCTTACACTATGTGTGTAGAGACATATTAGTAGAACTGGTTCAATAATAATGATTAGAATAGAATGAATAGAGTGACACTCTATTAAACCCCCCCATAGGGAAATTCTCTTTTTGCTTGGGAGCACAGAGAGGTCAGAGGTCAGCTAGTCAGCTACAGAACAGCACCCCTAAAACTGGTAGGAAATTCAGCGGATGTTTGCCTACACAGAGACTTGAATCTCCCTCATCACCACAACACCTTGCTGCCCCCTGGCCCAGGGATCACACACACATGCTGCATGTCAGTAAGGCTGTGACGTTAGTGATTTCCTACATTTCCCAGAATGCCTTTGGACAACCCCCAGGGAATGTGCCTGAACTTGTTGCATCCAGTACATGCAGGTGGAGGGATCAATAGCGACGGACGCATGATGTTTTGTTCCAGTCAAGAACAAGCACAGAACAATGCCCTGGTGTGCTGTTCAGATTATTAAAAATCTGTCAAAGAGGGCGTTGTACTTCTCACTCTGCCAACGACCAAATGTAAGCTGTGGCTGCATTGCATTCTGGTCTATCGGGGCTGCTGTCTGTGGAGAAATTGGTGTCTCTTCCTTCTGCGAGTCTAGAAAGAAGCCCTTGCTCCTTGATTCTGAGGGGCTGACTCCAAAACCTGACGTTTCATCATTTTAGATAGCTGAAAATGTTTCTCCTATCAAACTCTATTGTAGTTGCGTTGGAAATATCTCCACCAAACACCAAAATGGGACCAGAAATGCAAGGTACATCGCCAATTTTTTTTTTAACAGTGTTAAAGTGTTTCGGGGTGGATTTTCTGCTCACAGTCTTTGTCAAGTCTTTGCTACATCGTTTTCGGTGTTATTTCAGATGTCTTGCTTCATTCAGCCTGAAACCGCAAGCATGAATCACAATAACGCCAAGACAAGTCACACTGCACAAAGGATTGCTCAGAGCTTAAAGTCAAAGGGGTGTGTAGTTATGCACAGGCAGGGTAGCTCAAATTAACAATGGGAATATCATTCCCTGGAGGGCCAAATACTCACAAGTCTGTCTACACTTGGCCTACATAGTTAGCCATTACTGAATTCCCCACACCACGCCATCTCTCCTCTGCACTAGTGCTGCAGGATCTTACTATCAATTCCTCCTGGGAATCCGGCAACAGTGCCGCAGCGGTGCAGCAAGCGTGCAAAAAAGTGGGACTTCTGTGATCTGGACAGAGAGCAAGCGTGCTTCAAATTGCAGGACCTGTAGCGGTGCGATGAAAACCCCTCCATCATCATCATGCGTCGCATACCTTGCACTCACGGGCCAAAGGGGGAGTCAAAGCCCGGTAATGAGGTGTAAAAATACACTTGCGCAGACACACAAACACACACACAAACACACACACAAACACACACACCTAGAACCGTCTCTAAAAGCCCAAAGGTCTTTTTTCACATAGAGGGTTAATGGAAACAGATTGCAGACTACATGAAAGGGGGAGTAACCTTATGAAGACGGGTCAGAGGCATTTATGAGGACTTACGATGTGCCCTTGTCTTACAGACATGGGCGAGAGAGAGAGAGAGAGAGAGAGAGAGAGAGAGAGAGAGAGAGAGAGAGAGAGAGAGAGAGAGAGAGAAGGGGGGACAGGGAAGGTGAGAAACAGATGGAGATGGAGAGATACAGCGGTTCATGTGAAAGCAAGTGTAGAAGAGAGAGAGGGAAAAGTAAAGGGATGGGTTTTGTTGACTGTGTGAATAGGCTGCCCAAACCTAGAAGAAAAAAAATGGTGCAAATATATCTGGACACCTTTGACTCGTCCTCGCTGCCGAAACACTAAGAATATCCTACAAAATGTAGTTTTGTAATCTCTAAAAGCTTTTTTGGTGGGTTGTTGAATTAACTTAACTAGTCTTTCTCCCTTCGGGTCTTGACCTTGATACCCGGGCAGAGATGAGTCATTCTGGCGACAGTTATAACCAACAGTGGGTTTTAATTTTAGTTAGCCCGCTCTCCAGGTTGATTTTGAGCTATTTATCTGTCCTTGGCTACATTACCTCAAAATGTTGCCTGTGGATCGTGGCTTTTAGAAGACCTGGGTCAGATGGTAGCAGCAAATTTGTTTTAACCTGCTTTGCGATTTGCCAATCACGCCAATCCACATAGTATCGGGCAAGTTGTCACAGAAAAGTACAGTGAATTTACTTTCCACTGCTTCAATGTGATTGTCTACCGTTTTTAGCACTAATTGTATTGTCTTATGTGCCATACCCGACCCACCAAGACTAAAATCAACCTTAAAGTGTAGCTAATTATAGTTTCATTTTAAATACTATTTGACCCAGGCTTTGGCCTACATGCTGGTTGGGTGTTGAACAAACACACTGTTGTCTTGAGTTCTATGTTTAGGAAATGCAGATGACACTACTTTTGAACATACTGTGTCTTTCTGCTGTCTTATGCAGCCGTTCTTGCCAGATATTGGCCTCGTGCAGTTACAGTAGCCTGGGGACTCTGGGCAACGGCAACAACAGACCTGGAAACAGCAGAGCTACCTCCACGATTTTGTTGTATTTATTTTAAATGTAACCTTTATTTAACCAGGCAAGTCAAATAAGATCACATTGTTATTTGCGTTGACAGCCTGACAAGAGGCAAAAGGCCCTTTGATGGGAAATTGGGGGAAGGGGGGGGCAACAAATAACAGGGAGATGAGACAAGAAGGCTAGCAGTTGTTGGTATTGTGTGTGTGTGTGTGTGTGTGTGTGTGTGTGTGTGTGTGTGTGTGTGTGTGTGTCTACAACGCCATGCTCAGTGACTCCGCAAACAGAAACATGAACTTGAACCTTTGGACAGGCCCACTCCGCCATGTTATTGCACAATATGCACTTAGGCTAGCAGGCCAGTTGGTCACAATGCAACTAAGTTGATCTTTATGGCTAATATGCTTATGGGGGAAATAAAACCAAGCAGTGAAAACATCACAGTATTGGAGACGGGCGCAGTATATTGCATCAATGAGCCTCTATCAATCCAAAACACATAACCAGATCGGTTCCTGTCAGTCTAGTACATCGAAGGTATCACTGTCACCTCTATCAGGACATGCAGAGCATTGATTGGCCTGTCGCAATAGACCCAACAGAAACTACAATGCATCACTACAAAGTTATAGAGGGAGGTGTATCTTCCTAAGCAGGAGAAGGCCTCCATTTGATCGGGGAATGTTTAAATGGGTTATCAATAATACTGAACATGCAAGATATACATAAAGGATACACCCTATGAGAAATCACTATAGTACTGCTATGAGGAGTGTGTCTGTGGTGCTCAATAGTGAGTTCATGATGATCTTTTTCATTTTTTTTGTAATCTCCTATGGTATCACTGTAAAAATCCTATGATATTCCTATAGTGACATTTGCAGCTGATGATAGGATTACCGTGCTTCTTGCTCAGTAGCAGCCTACCCACCTTTGAGCAGGGGCAGCGGGGTGAGCTCCACCTGGGAGCTCTGGTAGCGGAACTGGGACGAGCTGTGGGACCTCCTCTGCCGGGCTCTGCGCATCGACCTCCGGGGGAAGCCGTCCACCTTCTCCGCCGACGGCACCGAGAAGCCGGTGGTCGGCGAGGACGGGCTGGATGGAGGCAGCTTGGTCGTCTCCATGATGGATAGATGATGATGCAGTGTATTGCGCGTGTGCGTGCGTGTGTGTGTGTGTGAGAGAGAGAGAGAGAGAGTGTGTGTTTGAGTGCGTAAAGGGGTGTATGGGAGGATGGATGGAGGAGAGGATGTAAGGGGGAAGTAGGTGCCTTTTTTTTGTATCGCTGATGGATTATCAATTGATCAAAATGAATAGACTCTACGGGGTGGAGGAGGAGGGGGGAGAAAGGAGAGATAAAGGAGGGGAGGTGGGGGAGGAGGGAGAGGTGCGGAGACGGAGGGGATGTTAGAAGAGGAGGAGAGGTGAGAAGAGATTTGGAGGTCTTGCCGGATGTTCCAGTTCGTTTCGCGCGCCTCGTTGTCTGTCTCACGGTTGGATTTTAAATGGCAACATCCTTTTTTTTTCAGGCACAGCAGGAAAATCGCATGTGCACGATCCCCGTTTCTAAGTGGAAGATGATGCACGGGCAGGCGCGTCTCTCCTCTTCACCACGTTCACACACGCCTCTCTGCTGCTGTATTGGCGTCACACACCGACTAAGTCATCGGCCTAAATTTGGACATTTATTTATATATTTAACCGCGGATGTATTGATCCCTCCTTACGTAAAGAAAACAAAACCACTGTAATCAAGCACCGATTAACCTCATTCTGCTCCCCCAAATTAAAAAACAATTCGACTCCAGGTCAGATTATAGTTTATAGCTGGATTTCGTCCTCCTCATCGATCAGGCTCGTTGTCAATAAATCAGTGATCGGTCCTGGCGGTGGATGACGGTGATGATATCATAAAATCATCAATCCGGGCCCACCTTGGCTGCCGCATCACTGTCGTCCTTCTCGCTCGTCTTAACGGATCCTGTTTTGACCGTTAAAACGACCGTTTCTGTGACCGTTAATCGTTCTTCTTGTCGGGGTTCTGCACCCCCCTCCTCGGAGCCTCCCGCCGTCCTCCTACCGTATCAGGGCGGGGAAACGGTCCCTCACCGCGCCGACATGTGCAGGTCCTCCGCCAGGGGCCGATGCAACACCGAGATCCCGCTCCTCCGCTCTGTCTCCCCGGTTAAAAAAAAGAGAGAGAGAACCGGTAAAACCGCTCCCCCCTGCAATGGCAGCTAGCTGTTTAGAATTACAGGTCTATATTATACAATAGCACCCGACACGTCTGTTTGTCTGACGCGTTTTGCTCATGTCCCTCCTTCTCGTTTCCCGTTATCCGGTCGTCCTACAGCGCCTCATTGAGCAGCGTCAAGCCAGGCACGGGTAGCCAGAATGATACCGGAAGTAAAGTGAGTTGGCCTTCAAAATAAAAGCGGGACCGTTTGCCACGTGAAGAAAAGAGAATAATTAAGTAACGGGGTGTATAGAACACACCTTTACCACTGGTTACTTCTTAAATATTATTGTTATTTTCAGGTTGGTAAGCGACTTTGTTTTCAGGGGTGTCCATTCACTCAACTGAATGGACTAAAGTATGGCAAATTCACTGCATCTATCATTTGCCCCCAAAACATCTAAACCCATTTATATATCAATTACATTTCTAGAGATGTGGAGCAATGGTTGACATAACAGGCTATTGTTTGGTCAAAGTGATAAATTATTAGACGTAGGTTACCAAACTATCAGCCTAGTGAATAGAAGGAAAATGTCACCCTCAGATACTCCTACACTGTTATAGATAATCAATCAGTGATGTTCAATGCATTCCAGGAGTTATTTTGTGATGAAGTGTTGTAATCAAGGGCGGACTTAGTGATTCTGGGGCCCTAGTCAAAGGCGAGCCCCCCTGAATCCCAGCCTTCACTCTTTTCAATCCATCCTTCCTATACATTGCCTTCAAGCTGGGGCTGAAGTATACAAGTAGACAAACAAGCATATGTAAGCTCATTGAGCTTGGAGGCAGTGGTAATATTGCTAGCAACAAACACTAGCAGCAGTTGATTCTTTGATGAAAAAAGATGTCAACAGAGCTTTTATTTTGCTATTTTTTGTTTGTCTGCATCACTTGGATAGCTTTCTTTCATGTTTTTACTTCTCTTGCAGCAACTCTGGGAAAGAAAATGAGCTTAAAGTCAAGTGGCAATATAGCATTAGAAATCAAGTGGAATAGTTCACTGTAGCCTGACTGACTAGAGGGGTGGCCATGACTCAAGATTGAATTTGAATTTCTCCTTTTGTTTTAACAAGAGGTGGAGAGTTTTTCAATAAGTACATTTCTTTTAAACTGATGAAAAATAAGTGAATATTACTTGAAATTCTGGTCTAAGGCAATTGCCTACTTTTGCCTAATGGTAAATTGTAATTTACCTTTTTTGTTGTACCCACTTTCCCTCAACCTGCCTCGTCTACTTCTACATCAGTTAGTGATTTCCTACATTTCCCAGGATTCCTTTCGACAACCCCCAGAGAACTTGCCTGGAGTTGCTGTTGGTGGAGAGAACGATAATGACATTGATCACAATAGTGACAGCAAGAGAGCAAGAGTTGCCTGTCAAGAAAAAGCAGAAGTCATTGCATTGCATTGCATTCTGGTCTATTGAGGCTACTGTCGCTGGAGAATTTGTTATCTCTTCCTCTTCTACAATGGATTTCTCCCTGTATGATTGTTGAACATCAGTGCAAAATGGTGGGTCTAGAAAGAAGACCTTGCTCTTTGATTATGGTGGACTGACACCAAAATCTGACGTTTGTCATTGGAAATTTTACTCCTATTAATCTCATTGTAGTTGTGCTGGAAATATCTCAATGTGACATCACATCTACATTTAGCAAGTTATCCACATGAATGAGAAAAATACACGACCAAACAGCAAAATGAAACTAGGACTATAAGATACATCACCAATAGCTGTTTTTATACAGCATTAAAGTATTTAATTGTGGATTTTCCATGTGGAACATCCATGTTTGTATGAGTCAAAAACGTTGCAACGCATCGTCATCCATAAGGTTTTATTTTGAAAGTTGGGTCCGGGAGTCATGGTCTCTTATTCTCGCGAGCTCGACACTGGTGCTTCAGCCTAAGGTGGTGCAAGGAGAGACGAGTGAGGCTCCTCACTGCGGATGACGCTATAGGATGGATTTATTTATTTATTTGTCTTTATTTATGTGGCCTGGCTTGCCTTTATTTATAAACAGATGTGTCATTAGTTCCTCTGCGCCCCGCTCCTCTCCCTCCTGTCACCCCGTCACCCTTTTCCAAACGACGGGGTGCGTTTGATCCCGTTATATTATCCCGTTATATTCGCTCCTGTTCTCCAGCAGCGCACCGTCTTGACGCTCAGTGTTTCTTTCTGTCTCTCTGTCTCTCCTCCCTCCATCTCCTAGACCCCCCCCCCCCCCCCCCCCCCCACACACTTCCTCCCCTCCTTCTTCCCCCTTTTCCTTCCTTCCTATTTGACGTGAGTGCGCGTATGTGTGTGTGTGCGTGTACAGAGGTTGTTGGCCGTGGCCCCTGGGATTCGGGGATCAAGTCCCATCCATTGTTCTTCTATCTCTTCACTAATCCACATGTTCTCTCTCTCTCTGTGTGTCGCTCTGTCTCTTTCTCTCTCCCTCTCTCTCTCTTTCTCCCCCAACTCAAAATCCCCTCAGTCATACCTTTGCTGGTAGTGAATGTTGTGCTGTGTTTGCGCTGCCAGTCCACAGCCCTCTTATTGTGCATCATAAACAGACTTCAGGGAAATAATGGGCGTGCGTAATGCCATGCGCCTGCGCCCCTGTCTTTCCTCCTATATCCTCCTCCTCCTCCACCCCCCTCCCTCCCTCAGCTGGTTGTCTTCTGGGGAAAACACCTTGGGGACCCGCAGGTAGAGGTAGATGGTTGGCCGGTTGGCAGTGGAGACGCCAGGGGAGCAGTTTATTAATAATGCTATAGTCTGTTATCATTAGTCTATGGTCTGTCATGATCTATAATCTATTAGTAACAGTCTCTAATCTATTTTATTATATTCATTGCACCATCAGTACCATTGATACCATTGATTGGGTCTATTTGGCACCATTAGAATAGAATAAAGTAGAATACAATACAACAGAATACAATAGGAAGTTTTTATTTTCCCATTAATGTCACTATGTCACACACACACAGACACACAGACACACACACACACACACACACACACACACACAGTCTGGTCATAATGCTGCTGTTATCAAGACTTCAGTCTCATAGATACTGTACATATTGTATATAAAAGTTAAAATATACATATAGTTCAAATGATCACACCACTCCAACTCACAGCACATACACACTTGCTAGATGTCTTATTCAGCACAACGTTAATACAATCCATAGTTCCTATATCTGTGGTTCCAAACATGGGGTTTCATTTAATTAATTAAGCTTTAATTTCATTCTACTTTCATTCAGTTGGCATTAATACAAAGAGCAGCGTCTCAGCAGGGCCAGAGAGGGGCCTTTCAGGGCCACAGTCAGCTTAAACTGTGTTGATATCAAAAGCCCTCGTTATACTTAGGAAGTTATTGCTTGGCATAAATATATACTCGGTTAGTAAAAATATATAGAAAACTCCTATTATTATTTTATTTTCCAGAGTCAATTAAAATGACTTTTTGATTACTTAAGATCATGATTAAGCCCTGTCCTATAGGTCAGCAGTGGACAACGCAATATCGATAGCTTTTCCATTAACAACACAATCACTGAAGATCATAATCACTGATAGTAGTGTTTCTTGAAGAGGTGGGTTTTCAGCCTGCGGCGAAAGATGGGCAGCGACTCAGCTGTCCTGACATCAGTGGGGAGTTCAGTCCACCACTGTGGGGGCAGGACAGAGAAGAGCCGTGACCGTGTAGATCGGCCATGAATGTGTCAATATGTTTCCAAAAAGAGGTAAAAAATATTTTCTTCAATTTGAATTGATTTGTCATGACCATATGATACCTTGATAGTGCAGCCATGCCAGCAGTGTGTGTTTAACCTAGGCAGTGGGGAATTTATACAGTGACACTTCCTCTTAGGTCACAAAGAAGCAAATACTCCTCCTACCTAAAATTAAGTTAATTAAGTTAAGTTAAAGTTGCCAGTGTGGACCTTTACTGTTTCTCATTTATCGATTCAGGGTGCAATCACACCTACAGTTTCTTTTATTTGGTCTGCTGCCTAATTACAAGCCAACCAGGGCTTGCAAACAAAAGTCTTTTCGGCGTAACTTGGTTATGAACACATGAAGAAATAGCTGAATACCAGCATCGGTTTGCCCTCGGTTCATTTTCTATGCTTTCCAAGCATAGGTAGCCGCTTTAGTCCCACCTGAACGGTGCAGGTGCACTGTTCAGTAGCCAGTCATTGCATTCCAGTAATTCGAAAAGGGAGAGATCTCTTGAGGGATCGTCCAATGGCGGCAGGGAGGGTGGGGCTTGAGCGAGGGGTGATGGGCTGAGGCTAGAACCAGGGACAGAGATGGTGAAGTTGCTGGAGGTAGTTTGAGGGGTGTAAAAAGGGCTGGGGTTAGTGAGAAAGGACAGCAGAGGGGTGTGATTGGGAGTATGTTGCTGACTGAAACTAGACTTTAGGGCAAAGGCAGGGGCAGGGGCAAGATCCAGATTTGTTTGAGGGGGAACTGAGTGGACTGAGAGAGACTGGAGAGCAGGATCTTCACTGGCCAATGGCAAGAGAGCGCATGGTGGACTGGAATGGTTCAGAGTACCGCTGACATGACCCGGATGAAGCTGGGGTGTGTTCATAGGACAACCATGTGCTGCCAGACCAACATTTTCTGCCCTTAGAGGCGTCAGAGGGGCTGAAGTATAAGGTCTAAGGGCCTTCTTCGTTAGTAAGACATCCAGCAGATCAGGATGAGGTATCGGGGACACGGCGTGGGAAGAGGCGGACAAGACGCCATCGTTTGTCTGGGAAAAAAGGGAATTTGTTGACATCGAGGAACTTACATTGAACGTCCCTTGACCAGAGGGTAGGAGGTTTGAAACAAGGCTGGTGTAGACTGGTGTAAGAGGGGCATTTGACGGCCTGGAGGAGGTTAGGGGAGGTGGCCCTTCACCGAAGAGGGACTGAGGAGGCGGGACCATAGAGGAGGAGATGGAGGGATGAGGGGAAGGGCCGGAGGAGAGCAAGAGGTCAGTGGACAAGCGGGTAGATGAGTTTGACGTGTTTGTTGTCCGAGCAGTGTACGAGGGTGGGAGGTGAGTACCGAGGGTGTGAAGACCCGAGTTGGAAGTCAAGGAGGCGGAGAGCGGCGGGGGAGCAGCGAAACTGGAGTACAAGGTCTGGAGAGGGATACTACGAGGGCTTAGAAGGGCCTCACCCAGGTGAGGAAAGGAGGCAGCGGCGGAGGTGGGGGCTGAGAGTTTATTCAAGGGTAAAAAGTTTGTATCTTTGGTGGAGTATGAGGTCTGGAGGGGGAGGCGAGAAGGGTCGGAGCAGCTTTGAAGGGCCGTAGGAAGAGGGGCTGAAACGGCGTGGCGACCGGGCGGGCTGGACTCGGAGGCCCGGAGGCGGCAGAGGGGTCGGTGGAGCTCCAGGACCCTCGTGTAGCGCTGGAGGTCCGCCTTTAACTCGTCGATCTCTTTTTCCAGGGCCGTGTTGCGATGCTCCAGATTCTGGAGCTCCTGGAGAGGAGAGGTGGGGAGAGAGCGATGAATAGACGGGAGAGAGAAGAGGGAACGTGGGAGCCCTGCACCGTGAGTCACGCATTCCTGATGATACTCTTTAAAATCTCTTCTTCAGCTCATTTTGTGCTCATTTCTGCTCTATCAGACAGAATGCAGAGACAGAGGGGGCGATAGATAACAAAGTCAGAGCTGGAAAGAGTACGGAAATATTTTAGTTTTACTGCAAGTTCAGACAGGATTTGTCTCTACTGAGCACCAATGATTGTTGTGACTGAAAGTACAGACAAATACAGACTTGAATAGTGCTCATAAAAATACTTATACTCGATTTAAGTATCAACGCTTCTTCAAAGTCAACCTAAAGGGGATGAGTGAGTAGAACTGAAAGAGAAATAGACAGAGAGGCACAGCAGAAGTGTGGACTACATCCATTTTTGACACACGCACACACACACACTCACACACACACACACACACACACACACACACACACACACACACCCACACACAGGTCATCCAACGGGTTGAGGAAGGTAGGAGTTTCCTGATTCACAGAGTGGCAAGAAAGAGGAAGGAACTAAGTCAGTTTTACCAAAAGCAACTAAACTAAGATTGCGGTTACAGTTGTGGTTAGTTTGGGTTTCCTATCATCATACTGAAAATAATACATTTGGTGAACGTGTTCATCCAACCTTCCAACCTTAAACATGGCTGGGGAGTAATAGATTACATGTACCAGGTTTAAAAAAAAAAAAAATTTAAAAAAAAGACATATCTTATAATTTCTGAGAACAAAAAACAAACGATTTGTTGGATTACATAGAAACATTCATAAAGAGGAACTGCATGCTGGTTTCAAATACTGAAATAAAGATTAATCTCAGTTGATCATAACATCACTCAAACGCTGTAATAGATTGTAAACTGTGTTTCTCTTCATATTCAATACATTCTGGAGGAAAGGCAATCCATAAGTAATTTGATTTGTTATTGCATTGGTGTAATCTAGTGGTTTATGTTGCTGGTGATCAATCCCAATCAGAAAACAAACCTGATCCAACTATTCACCTTACAGTCACATGAGTGAATTTCAGTACCCTTTTAGTACCCTTTAGTACTCTTAGTTACCCTTGACATGTTGTTTTTTTTTAATCTTTTTTTGACCAGGGAAGGTCAAACTAAAGCACACTTGTACTCAGTACTCTGTTTCTGTGTAATTCGGTGACACATATTGACATCTGGGAGGTTCCTCCTCCACTTCCATTCCCAGCAGGGTTTCAATACGACAGCCCTCCGGTTTATAAAAAGAAAGGGGCCATTTTCCACCCACTGAGTTACACACTCTCTCAAGAATTCATTTTGGATGGGTTACAGGTGTGTGTTAATGTCATAAATAAGGCGAAAAAAGTAATGCTGCTAACTCCTGTTGAAGCAATGTCATGTGTTACGTAAAGAGTGACCACACAGCACGCAAAAAACGCCATGTTCTACATCCTCAAAAAGCCTCATGATTCTTTCAATATGAATCATTGATGAACTTTCCTGTAGCATCATATTTGTACAATATGTCGTAGAATGCTAACCATTTTAGCTTCAGTAGAAAGCAAGGAAAAAGTCCTGTTGCCTTCCACTTGCCTTTCACAGTAAAGGTTATTAAGGAGAAGAAGAAGAAGAAGAATTTCTGTCTGATGAAAATGATTCTAAGTGACGACCCAAATTGTCCTCAGAAGAGAAAGCGTAGAGTGTGTGTGTGTGTGTGTGTGTGTGTGTGTGTGTGTGTGTGTGTGTGTGTGTGTGTGTGTCACCAGCAGTGGAATTTGGCCCTCAGAAAAAACAAAGATGGATGAAGGGATAAGGAATGCAGGTGGAAGGATGTGTGTGTGCGTGTGTGTGTGGGTGTGTGTGTGAACAATGGTAGTGGAGAGGTAAGGGACAGCCAATGGGGAGGAAATACAAGAAGGAAACAGGGGAGTGACAGAGAGAGAGAAAGAGAGGCTTTCTCCTAAGCCAGAGTCTTTACAAGAAATGCCTAACTGGATTTCACAACACACACACTGCTGAGACACACATACGTGTGTGTGTGTGTGTGTGTGTGTGTGTGTGTGTGTGTGTGTGTGTGTGTGTGAGTTAGAGGGTGGACGGTGGCAGAGAGACAGAGCGATGATGTCAAGGAAAGAAAGATGAATAAGGAAAACAAGGACTGGGTGAAAACCGAACCTCGTGGAGTTCGTCTGCCCTCTCCGTTTGTTTCTTCCTGCTCTTCCTCGCTGCGTTCCTGTTCTTCTCTCTTCGTTTGCCTCTCTTGTCTGCACGCCGTGGCACCTCTCCTCCTGTCTCCTGCGTGGGCCAAACCACAGAGGCTCATTCACACCCATTTGACTAGTACATGCCTGTGCACATAGCAAGGTGTCTGTAGGTTGTGCCGTTCTTGTGACCCCCGCCCCACCACCACCACCACCCCCACCCCCGCACATCCCCTCTGTTCAGCAATGGTGAAAAACCCCTGTTCTGTCTGACAGACTTCAATCATTGTTTTGATATTGCATAACGTGTTTTGAATGGATTCCAGGGCTTTTATGGTCATGAAACTGACCATGTAATCTTTAAATTTGAGCAAGACAATAAAGCAGTAAATGGACCTGCACTTGGCTGGCAAGGATTATGTTTAATTCAACACCATTAAAAACCCCTTGTCCACAGCAAGGTGTAGTGGAGCCCCCCAGGGCAAACTCAAACTGACTAGACTGTTTATTAGACATGATGTAGGGTGCCAACTATTCTAACACAAACCAGGTAGGAAGGTTGAGGTGCTCTGAGAGACATTTCACAAACGTGGATTTGGCCTAAACCTAGTCTTTTATCTATTAATATCTCTTATAGTGAAAAATAAATAATAAGGTTTGTCTTAGAGCTTTAGTCAAATTGATGGACCTCTAGGAAAAAAACACCATAATATTCCTAATAGTGACTTATGGAGTGGCCCTTATCATTTAGTGCATTTATCTCTCTATCGTATCACTATAATACCCCTAGAATAAAGGGTATTATATATACTTTTTGACAGGTGATTGATTGATTGATTGATTGATTGATTGATGAGGAGGGGGGGGCTTACCGAGCCGGTAGGGTGGTCTTCTTCAGCTGATGCCGAGCTGCAGCTCGTAGATTCGGACTGGGAGTCCATGGATAACGGCGGCATCTCTTCACCATGCGGGAGGCTGGGTGACTCGACCCCTGTCTCAGCCAGCCTGACTTGATCGTTCCGGTGAGAAACACTCAGCGGCGCGTTTCGGCATGTCAGTAGGTAACTCCGCAGCCATTTAAACCCCGAGCTCGGTGCGGTGCAAGTGCGCCTCGCTGCTGCTTGAGATGATAGTCTACACTTGAATAAACGCTGTTGCAGGAAAAAGTGGAGTAAAAAATTCCCAATGTTAGGCTATTTCTCCTTGGTT
Source organism: Hoplostethus atlanticus (assembly GCA_034670405.1). Lineage (NCBI taxonomy): Eukaryota > Metazoa > Chordata > Actinopteri > Trachichthyiformes > Trachichthyidae > Hoplostethus > Hoplostethus atlanticus. The sequence continues at coordinate 1,424,878 of JAXDDX010000102.1, forward strand.
ACAGACCGTTCTTCATTTCTAATTTTGTTGCTTGGTGACTTGACCGACTCTTGTAATGTTTAACCGAGGACTGAGGACGTTTTTATATGAGCGCTCCTGGTGACGCAACATTACGACTGCTTTCAGTTTCTCTTTATTTTAAACAGCTCCATTGCGAGAAAGAGGGTGTCACTGACCTCCATGCAGCCAAGCTACGGCGGAAGGATGTGGGCAAATGCAGGAGTTTGATGTTTTAATAATAATGTAAAATAATAAAAATACATCACTTTCCATGCCCTCCAAACGTCACGTCAGCAACTCGCCATCATCTTTTAAATCACTTCTTAAAACTTTTATAGACATGCTTTTGTGTAATTGATTATGATTTTGCCCACATTCAATCTTGTGTTTGTTTATGATGTTTTATCTTTAACCTTTTTTTCTAACCTATTTCTTCACGATCTCTCTATTTTCTCCTCTTTACAGTAATTGCCATGCCTTCCTGTAAACCACTTTGTAAACTGCTTTTAGATAAGGGCTATATAAATACAGTTTACTACTACTACCACTTTATTGGGATTGTGCGACTGAAGAATTTCCGACAGCATTTGGAGGGCAGGACGAGCTGGTGACTTGGTGAGCGAGATGGCCATATTTGGCCAAGGAGGTTGTCTTTCCTGCACGTGCGGGGAATTTCTGTCCTGCTCCGCCTGAATAAAAGCCGAAGGACTTGCTTTGTAAACCAGTAGACCAGATCAGATGTATGGTGGGGGGATTTCTAACATTGTGGATGAAGCCCTTTAGTGGAGGGCAGTGTGGGAGTAAGTAATGCGTAAGGAATATTTTACAGGAACTTATGTGTGGTTTGGGAGGGCGCCTACTGGAAACCGTTAAAGGAGCAGGTATTGCTGTTACCGAGCAGGCGCCTCCCATCCCACATATTTTTGGTTGAATTAGGACCAGAGCGTCAGCAAACATCGTAGGAAATATAACTCCTGTCATGAGATAGATTTTTATTCTTTGGGCAACAACTGCTGACCTCTCAGCTGCTTTTATCCCTCAGCTTCCTCTCTCCATCACCCGGTCTACCACATCTTCCCACGCCACAGGGAGCTCTACAAAGTCAACGGGCCAGACAAGAACATTTTACCGTAAATCCGTGTTTACTTTTACCATGGAAGATGCTAAGCGATAAGAGGAAACTATGGGATTGGGATTAATAGCACCCAAATAACATAAAGAAACAATAAGAATAGTAAAAATAATAAAACAATAAAAGCAATGACTTTGGTAGACTGCAGAGTGGGAGGTATGGGAGCAAGTATGGATTTCTTACATGTGTACGCAATTTAGTATGCTGGCTGACGCTGCTTCATAGTTGGTATGCTCCAAGGGAATGTTTTGGTGGGCTCTTTTAACTCTGTCTTGTGTCTTGTAGGCCCCAGGAGGTAGTCGGCATGAATTCCAATAAAAATATTAACAAACGTCTAAATGTTGTTTCAGCCTTTCTATCCCTCCAAGATAAATACAACTCCACAGGAAGCGATGTTACTCTGCCTGGAATGCTAGCTTATATTATAGGGTTTACACTGTATAATGTATTATGTGTCTCTGTCAATAAACTCTTCATCACAGCAATAATTCATACTCAGTCTATGGCTGCATGTTATATCTTAGGACACTCAAGTACTCTTCAGTATAGGCTCTGCATCAAAACATGGCCCACAGGGGATAGACACACAAACTCAAAATACTGAAAACCGGAGGAATACTTCCATTCCATTCCATTGCATTCAAAGACTATATAATACATTGTCAACATTTTGATGAACTGTTTTCTACAGTTATGACCCAGATCTTTTTATTCCTCATTGTCCTTCCTCCTCATTGCCCTTCCTTCCTTCTTTTGCCCTTCCCTTCCTCTTAGCACTTGCTTATTTGTTTCATTTACTTGTCTTAGCACTTGCTTATATGCTTATATGCTTCACTTATTTGCTTCACTTACTTGTCTCATTTGTTTAAATAAAAGGTGGGTAGCTAACTTATTGCACTTTTACCTTAGCACTGGTTCTGCTCTTAGATGCTTGTTTAGGAAAGGAAATGCACTTACGATTTCTGTTGACTAGTAGTTCTCCTGCCTACCTACGTTGAATTCATTTATTGTAAGTCGCTTTGGATAATGACTGTAATGTTATGTAATGTAATGTAATGATTTAGTCCCATGTGTCAATCCCAATTCGTATTGAAGGCAATATTGTTCAGCTCTCAGTGCAGTCCAGAGTCTAGATTAGTACATTTATACATTTCTTATAAACAATTTTCAGACAATATTTGCAATAGGCTACAGGTAAATACTGTGTTTGAGCCAAAAGTGGTACTATTATTTCACCTAAACACGACTTATAATTAAACATACAGAGCAGCACACTACAACACTGATAGGGCCAAAGAGCCTACCAGTACTTCTGGTCTATAGAGCACAGATGTCAGGAAATGTTTCCACTATTCGTATAGATTTTTTAGAAAAACTACTTCCAAGTAGTTCCACACATTCAGTCGGTACGTGTGGACTCAGAATGTCCTGTATACTGTATTTTTTTACGATAATACTTCAACAAACCAACAGACAGACAGATGCCAGATGTGTAATCTCTACATCAGAGACACGGGGGCGCCAAACCCACATAAACAAGCAGCTCTTACACGGTCACACCCTGAGACGCACACTGACGCGTCACAAAACAGACCAATCGGTGAGTACGCAGGGCGGGATGTACAGTTCAGTTAGTTCCTGGTTGCTAACGTTGCTTGTGCCGCTAATCAACTTCAATACGAAATCTTAAATTAATGAAATTAGAACGAATTTAACTGCAGTCGACTGGGAAGCCGTTGCGATGGGTTTGCTGACAATCCTGAAGAAAATGAAGCACAAGGAGCGGGAGATGAGATTATTGATGCTGTATCCTCCAACGTTAACGTTTTCCTATAGAATTACAGTAGCACGTATCCTAGCGTTATAACCTAAGCCCTGTCTGTCAATAAACTCTTCGTCAGAGCAATAATTCATATTTAGTTCATGGTTGGACACTGTAATACCCTTAGGATATTGGTAGCATAACTGAAGTTCGTTTTGTGTGATGCTATGCTACCTAGCTAAGTTAGCTTTTCTGTAAAATGGCTATTAGGTGTGTGTGTGCGTGTCGCCCAGTCCTTAACCCAGTACATCCAGAGGTCTTGACAATGCGGGGAAGACGACCATTCTGAAGAAGTTTAATGGAGAGGACGTCAGCACCATCTCTCCAACCCTGGGCTTCAACATCAAAACCCTGGAACACAGAGGGTTAGACAGACACACACACACACACACACACACACTGCCTTCAGCACCAGGAAGGACAAGCTTTCCACATCAAAACATACACCTCCCTAGATTTGCAATGTAATTCCTTGTCTTTTCTTCATTTTTCATTTCCAAGCTTTGTTTGTATTGTTCAGATCCCATCCCTGCTTCCCATCCTCCCGTTGTCCTCACATGCTCCTTCTCCCTTCCTTTCTTCCAGGTTCAAATTGAATATTTGGGATGTTGGGGGTCAAAAGTCGCTGCGTTCTTATTGGAGGAACTACTTTGAGAGTACAGACGGGCTGGTGTGGGTGGTGGATAGTGCAGACAGACTCAGACTGGAGGACTGCAGGCAAGAACTCAGCACACTGCTGTTGGAGGAGGTACACACACAATATACAGGATATATAATAAAAATCACTGACTGCTTTTTATTACGAAAAGGTCCGTCTTCTTATTTTGGACGATGCTAGTCGCCTACTATCACCCAACATAGTGTATTGCTAAAGTGTGGAGCACCGGAGTGATTGATCTACTGGGAACACATGGATGATTTTAGTGTCTATGTTCATCACTTAACAGGTAAATTGACCGATAGGCCAATCTTCCAAAAACACTCTGAATGGATAAGAAACCTGTGTGAACTTATATGTGTTGGAAAAACCACATACCGCTATCCTGTCAAAATAAGAACAGTACTGTGTTGGGATAATCCGGTCATATTGAGCAGATTATATACACACTCTCCCTCCCTCCAGAGGTTAGCTGGTGCTACGCTGCTGGTGTTTGCCAACAAACAGGATTTACCAGGAGCCCTATCTAAAGAGGCAATACGAGAGGTGAGCAGTGCTGGGTGGCAATACATCACACATTACAGTAATATTACTTTATATGTTATTCCGTCTAAATGTCAGATTGAAGTTGAATAATCCCAAAACCAACCCCAGATTTGTTGGTTTACATAAAAAGATAGTTGATTTACTGTGTGTGTGTTCCTCCAGGCGCTGGCCCTTGATGAGATTAAAAGCCACCACTGGTGCATCATCGGCTGCAGTGCTGTAACAGGGGAGAACCTGTTGGCTGGAGTGGACTGGCTATTAGACGATATCGCTGCCAGGATCTTCACCGCTGACTGAGTGTGTGTGTGTGTGTGTGTGTCCAACTTAAAGGAAGCATTTCTAACAAAGCTGTTAAAATGCCAATCTCTCCTTGGTTGGAGGTGTCTGCGGACTCATGTTTAAACTACAGACATCGGGACTACCAAAAACAGCTTAAGACCTGGTTATATTTTGTTCGCCATATCTGGAGACGCTGCCTGTATCCATGAGCACTGAAATCACATAGCAACCCGACAGGCCACTGAAGCCTTCTTACTGCATCTGTATTGTACGTATCACCTTGTTTATTCTTGTTTTACGTGGACATAAATACACGACTCAAACCCTTCTGGTTAGCATAGACTAGCTACTGGATGATACTGTCACCTGGGTTTTCACCACTGACTGTTTATGGTAGGCGGGAGCGAGGTATGGGTATGTACACACAAGGATTTAAACAGCAAAACCTGAATGAACTGAAGTTTGCGTGTGCGGTGCAGCGTCATTCCAAGGTCGGGGTCCCGTTTAGCCATCACAACCTTAAAATAAAATAAATAAAATAGTTAAGATTGCCCGTTTTTGTTTTATCACTTAAATGACATGTTTGACTTGTATTGGTTGGTTAAGTTTGAATAAATATTTTTAACAGTGAACCATATTTCTCCACCCAGTTAAGGACATATGTGTTTTCAGTGCATATCCACTTTTAGAATGACATCAGGTGTCCCTTACTCTAACCAGCTCATTTATTACTGTTATTCTACATCATATTTGTCCTTTTTCTTAATAAAAATAAGATATAGTCAAATGTTCTAGCATGTGTAATGAACACCTTACTAAACAGCTGTGCTTGATATTTGGTCATATCGAACTGAGATTACAGAATACCAACAAAGTGAGTGGATAAAACACTATAAACACAACTGGCCATTTGTTTGATGTAAGGCTTTTTATTTCGCCCCAAGGAAGGGAGGGGATTGGAATCTGTCCTTTCGTCTATCAAAAACAAGTCAGAAATGTTTAGGAAAGGATGGATCCATCGGTGGCTCTGCCCTCAAACATGGATTGGGATCTGGTTTCACCACCATAGGGGCTGAGAGGTAACCCATATAGACACTAGAGGTCGCTGCTCTGCCGAGTTGCCACTAGTCCTGACTCAGACAAACTGTCAAACTATTCAGGGAGAGTACCTGCAATCTGCTCCTTAACTTTGAAATCAGCAAATGAGAACTTTTGCCAGATAAAGTAAACCAGTAGTGTCAAAAATAACTGATTCAAGTCAACATTTTCAAATCATGATTATTCTTAGTACATATAAAAAGAATGAATATGGTGCTGCCTGAAAGCAGCCATTGTGGACAGTGGATTTGTTTACATTTAAGACCAAACCTTTGAAATGGCACGATGTAGGAACGTAACGCAACATCTTGCACTCTGAATCAGACTTGATCAGTCAGTTGTGCCTCAGTCACTGCAAGGTTTTAAACTCAACGTCCAGTAAAGGACTGCATCCAGTACTGAGCAGGATGTCTCAGGGTTGTCTGCTGCCAAAATGTAGGAATGCTTTGACCCAAAAAATAAAGTTCAGTCTAATAAACTACACCTCATGTTAAAGGGGAATTCCAGTATTTTTAAACCTGGGATCTATTTGTACATATTAGTCATTAATAGGTACAAAAAGCTTTGTAATCGCTCCAGTAGATCACCTCACCGGCAGTTGCGAAACGGGTTGCAACGTAACATTTGACAGTTATTGGTGTGTCTGCCAACATTACAGAAAGGATCCCTACAGAGACCTTTTAATCTCTTCCAGCAACAACTCACCTCATCTTTCAGAGACTTGTTTTCTGGTTAAACAGGTCTCTATTACCCGTTAAGACTCCTGAAACTGGTCCAATAATTCAAGGAGGCATTTCACAGGGATGAGATTTCCGGGCAACTTTAATCTTTCATCTTCCCGGCAATCACCAGTATTTTTCCATACTACCTCCACACCAGAGGTGGGAAGTTACGAAGTACAAATACTTTGTTACTGTACTTAAGTAGAGTTTTCAGGTATCTGTACTTGAGTATTTATTTTCCAGACATTTTTACACCCTACATTTAACAAATATCTGTACTTTCTACTCCTTACATTTTCAAAACAGGCTCGTTACTTTAGTTTTAAGGCATGAGGGGAATTTAATTATTTTTGCGTCATTACGACAGATGTAAAGACGAGGGAAAGTCGACCCTGGAGAAAAGGAGTCTAGTGAATGTGATGTCCGTGCAGGGTAACTACTAGCAACATGGATGAAAGTGAACCAGCCAACATTACCGATGGAGCAGATTCAGAGCAGCAAGACATTCTCCATCCATGGCCTCATTTAAGAAATGTTTGAAGGTGTTGGCTCTAACACCATTACTTTTATAGTACATTTCAGAGCCTGTACTTTGACTTAAGTAAAGCTGTTGAATCAGTACTTTTAGAGTAAATAATGTGTACTTTTGCCACCTCTGTTCTACAGTTAAACTGCAATATTGCCCATTGCCACTTATTCAAAGTATTATGCAGTAGACAGGAATGTGGTGACCGATTAATTGAAACTGCCACACTTCAGGTCAGGTGGCAGCCTTGCTGAACACTGAATGTCAAAAACCCAACAGAATTAAATACAGTGTTTAAAGTTTGCCTTTATTTCAACAAGATTGTACAGTCAAAATGTAGATTTCAGTGAGAAGACAGGTTAAATACCATCTGAACACATCAGGTACTGCAAGCATGTCTGATTAGAACATGTTTGGGCGCTTAACAAAAGCAGTTCTCTGAAACAAGCCTTGAGCCTGGTAGGAATTGTACAGCAGCACAGGAATAAGAGTCCACGTCAACCAGCGAGTTGCAAAAACCATGTGGGTATTCTGGGTGACAGGGGCGACCATGGCGGCACAGCACGAGAGTCTGGAAAGGAGAACAGACCATCTTAGAAATGAGGGGTGAGCAGCTTTACAGGTAAACTCCTCAAAGGAAATAGTTTGATCAGAGGGGATACCAATCAGTCATGAATTTTCAGACTGGGGCGGTAATAAGTAACTCATCACTTCTAAAACTAACACCTGTAGTTCATGGTCCTCAGTGCCATACTGGCCAAACAGGAGGTGCGTGAGGAACCAGTTGACTGGCATTACATAAATGATGCTGTTATAAGATGTTATACTGACCTCACATCTGCAACATGATCCCAGCAGCCTGGTTTGCGTGTTGGAGCCACTCTATACAAGGACTCAATATAGAGACCTGCAACGAGTGGAGCCACATGGGACAGCGAAGGCGATAATGTTGAAAAGCAGACCTGAAAAGGACGCCATTTTGTTGTTAGGGACAATGTTTTTATTAGTCATTTCTACAGGAAGACAACTTGACACTGTTCCTACAGACACTTGTTACAGTATGGGGCCAGCACTACGGTTTAACCTTGATTCTTAAGCTACCAACAGCTGAACTCCCTTTCAGGGTTTTACTGCCATTGGATAACTTGGGAGTCTAATGTCCTTTTGTCGAGCCAGACAGGACAATGAGAACCCACTGAAAGCAGAGGTAGTGTCATGATTTACAAGTATTACTGCCAGTCATTCCTAGTGGGATGTCATTTCCACCTGAGCAGATTCCTCATGTGTAGAATACTGCTTAAAGATACCAACCTTCTTTGAACAGATCCTCAGTGCAACAGCCAATTTGACACCTAAAACTGAAGGGAAAAAAAAAAAAAAATAGAAATCAGAAGCTGCATCTGTTGCACTGGTATTTAGTTATAAGAACATGGGATGTGCTCAGTATTTTTTTTTTTTTTCTCTTCAGTCATACATCCAGGTAATCCAAGACAGCTCTAGACCCCCATCAGGAACCAGCAGGTCACCTTACACCCGGCGTAACATTAAACGGGGTTCTCAGTGCCTTACTGGACCAACAGGAGAGCCAGTGAAAAGGAACTGGTGGTTTACTGGAATGGGTGTGACTGGCAAGGAGGCAATCATCCTTCAAACATCCCATCATTTTGAAGTCAAGAGGTGGCTCATGTTCAGACAACTAACCTCAGTGGTGTGTCCACTCAGTGGGATTGGCGTTTCAGACAAGCAGGTAATTCCTAAGACAAAAGAAGCAGATGCAAAAATCAGGCAGAGTTGTGTTGAAAGCCGGCAGTGCAGCATATGCTCAAGTTGGAAGTTAAATCATATTCACTTTTGTGATCAGAGGAAACCAATCAGTCATGAATCTTCAGACTGGGGCGGTAATAAGTAACTCATCACTTCTGAAACCAACATTTGTAGGTTTTTAGGGTCCTCAGTGCCATACTGGCCAAACCGGTGTGAGGAACTACTTGACTGGCAGCACAGAAATAATGTTGTTATAAGACGTAGTCATACTGACCTCACATCTGCAACATGATCCCAGGAGCATGGTTTGTGTGTATACAAGGACCCAATATAGACCTGCAATGAGTAAAGAGGGTTTTAGCAATCAGGTTTGACTGACCAGGCCAAGACTGACGCTTTAGTCTGGTGATCAGAGGAAACCAATCAGTCATGAATCTTCAGACTGGGGCGGTAAATAGGAACTCATCACTTCTACATTAGGCCTTGGATACATTCAGTACACACACACAGAAAGTCAGTCAACTACTCACCAGCATTGGCAGAGATGGAGCACAGGACCACGACTGGAGCCACATGGGACAGCGAAGGCGATAACGTCAAAGCAGACCTGAAAAGGATGTGATTGTGTTAGGGACAATGTTTTATCTGTCATTTCTACAGGAAGACAACTTGACACTGTTCCTACAGACACTTGTTACAGTACGGGGCCAGCACTACAGTTTAACCTTGATTCTTAAGCTACCAACAGCTGAACTCCCTCCTTTCAGGGTTTTACTGCCATTGGATAACTTGGGAGTCTAATGTCCTTTTGGCAAGCCAGACAGGACAATGAAAACCCACTGAAAGCAGAGGCAGTGTCATGATTTACAAGTATTACTGCCTAGTGGGACGTAATTTCCACCTGAGCAGATTCCTCATGTGTAGAATACTGGTTAAAAGATACCAACCTTCCTTGAACGGACCCTCAACAGCCAATTGACGACACCTAAGTGAAAAAAAATATATATATAAAATCAGAAGCTGCATCTGTTGCACTGGTATTTAGTTATAAGACCAAGGAATGTGATCAGCATTTTTTGGTCAGTCATATATCCGGGTAATCCAATCCAGCCCAGAACCCCCCCATCAGGAACCAGCAGGTCACCTTACACCCGGGGTGTAACACTAATACGGGGTTCTCAGTGCCTTACTGGACCAACAGGAGGGGGCCCGCTTGGCTGAACTGGTGGTTTACCGGAATAGGTGCGACAGGATAAATAGCCTATGTCATCCTTTCAAACATCCCATAATTTTGCAGTCAAGAGGTGCCTCATGTTCAGACAACTAACCTCAGTGGTGTGTCCACTCAGTGGGATTGGCGTTTAAGACAAGCAGGTAATTCCTAAGACAAAAGAAGCAGATGCAAAAATCAGGCAGAGTTGTGTTGAAAGCTGGCAGCATATGCTCAAGTTGGAAGTTAAGTCATATTCACTTCTGTGATCAGAGGGGATACCAATCAGTCATGAATCTTCAGACTGGGGCGGTAATAAGTAACTCATCACTTGACTTTAAGAAGGTTGACGATTTACTCAATACCAACCTTGGTTTGTTCATGCTTCCTCATCTTCAAGGGTTGCAGTGTCCTAGAAAACAAGAGCAACTCAGTTTCCAGCTAATCAACTTCAACAACTTTCACTAGGCAGCCATTTTGAATGCTGTACAAGTCAGTTGTCAGCCATTTTAGTTCCCCATTCAGACTGTTGTAACTCCAACAGGTCTTCCCCTTCTTGCCAAGGCAACACCAGTGGGTTCACCTTTTCAGGTTCTGGCATTGACACAGGGCGTAAGACATGCATTGGGATCATCATAAAGGAACTGCACAGTGGGACAGACCTTCACAGCTCACCTTATACCCATGTGCTATACTATAGGTCGCAACAATGACTGCATAACAGACTAGTCCAATTGAAAGTTGAGCAGCGAGTCAATTTAAAGATATCACTTGGGCAGGTACCTTGGCTGGAGTGTAGACTGCACCATGCTGAGTGTCTGGAGTCCCATCACAGCCAGGTACCTGAACAGACAGGCCACAGTCAGGTCTCAGCAGAAAGGGTCACATTTAACACTAGTCACTGAAGACCTTCACTGGTGTCAGATATTTGATTTCTCAACAGGAGTTCAGACGAACGAGATTCCAAATTTATCTCATCACTTTCAGCAGAAGGCATGTCGGTAATAAATGCAGAACGTGCGGTTAATATTTTCCATCAGTCAATAACATCCTTACCTCTGACCCCTCCTTTTGCTCCTGTAGCACGCATCATCTTGACTCACCTGTTGAGAAAATGCAGAGCTTATTTCAAAGACTATGCATTGAAAAGAAATTGAACCTGATGATCACCAACTCAAAGTTGCATTCTGTCAGCAGAGGGGTTTGTGGAATGGAAACTACAGATTAAATGCAGTTGCTCAGGTGTTCGTTGTCGTTTCACATTGGTTCAAAGTGAGCTAAGTATCATCATCATTGCAACTGCATTATAGGTGAATGGGCACATTGAAGCAATTGCAACTCTCCATCTAGCAACAGTTGAGATGTTATCAGGAGTATAAAGTTGTTGGAGAAGGCTTACCATCAGACTTAGTGAGCTGCCTCAGCCACGTTGGCAAGTAGCCACTCAAGAGCTCTGCAAAGAAACAAACATCTGTAAGTCCAAGAGCGTAGGATATGTAGTTGCCAATTACAACTTCAGCGTTTGATCAGGGCTTTGGTGACAAGCTGCCATGTGACAATAGTCGTCCAGACATTTGATGGGAGTTATCCCATTTCATCCTCTCAAACGACAATCAGAAAGGCCTTAGCGTCAACATAGTGGGCTAACACTTTAGGTTAATTTTTGTACATGCCAACTGTTTTAGAAAAGCAAAAAAATTATCTAAGGGCCATTTCTTTCATCAAAAGTGCTGTTTTCAATGCACCACAGGAAAGGCATTTCTGAGAGCTAGGATCACAACCACACAAATACAGATTAAATGCTTACTTGGTGCATGGCCATCAGCATCCTTCTGTCAGTCACCGACCTAGTACATAAACCAGTTGGTAAATACCATGTTTATCCCTTCACACTTCATGCAAGTAAGACAAAGCAGTCAGATTGAAGGCTGGCATCAATGGATTCAGGCATATGCTTGTCATTGAAGTTAATCATCATGTTTATACGCTAGCATTGACTGAACACTTTGAATAGTCTTGTACTCACTTCAGACGGCATCATAACGGATTTCAGGACAACCAGGAGGTGATATTAGAGCCAGCCTAAAGAAATCAGAAATCACACATTAGCCATGAACATAATCTTAAAGTTGGGTACAATCTTTTAGAGGGCTTGTCAGTTTGAAGGTTGGCATCACTGAAAATCAGACATATGCTTGTCTTATTGTAAAATCATCATTGAAACCCTCGCAACATTCTGAGAAGTTTTATTAAGTGCAGCTCACAAGTCAGGGTGGTTCTTCTTACAGCCTCGTCTGGCCTGGAAAATCTGGTCAGGGGAAAGAAAGAAAAAAATAAAATAAATTAAGACACTTCTAAAATTACACTGATTATGTGCACATCTACAGAATATGCGCTTTTGAGCAATAAGTCTTTAACTTTGTCCCAGCACAGTAAACACTGAAAGTTAAAGTCTATGCTCACAAGAGCTACCAAAATTAATCCAGTTACATAAACATTAGAGCTTCTAGCTCCGGTTTGCTACTCAGAATCTGGTAAAGGAGTTTCTTCAAAGACTGATTCAGTAAGAGAGAGTTCAGTGCTCATCATAGTAGCATTGGGCTCCTGGAGTAGCTGGCAAGCCAGCGCAAGTCCAGCATGGACTAGGGTTGCTTAGTAGAATAAATAAAATTCATGGTTTGAGTGTGAGCAAAGAAAAAAATATATAAAATAAATACCTTAAGTAGACAAACAGCTCCTCCAGGTTTTCCACACCTAGAGGGGACAGCAGCACATAGTGTGGTTTAAGATTAATAGGTGAGCCTTGAAACCAGAAAAATCATCAAATTCAGGTGTACAGTCCTAGATCAGGCCTGTGTCATGCTACTCAGAATCTGTGAAAAAGCATCTTCAAGAAGTTGATTCAGTGAGAGAGTTCAGAAGACATCACAGTAGCATGACTGAACCTTTCCTGGGCACAGTTGCAAGGCCTGGCAGTAAATGAGCCACGTGACTTGAGTAGAAGTTACCTGTGCACGAGGCAGTTTCTCGATCCTCCTTCGCCATCTAGAGAAAAAAAAAAAAGACAAAACATTGTTTTAGCAGGTTGCAGCAGAGCAGTGCTTTGGTGTTTGGCTACCGACACGTGATTGAGTCTCGCGCAGAGCAACGTGTCCAGCACCCATGACTCATGCCGGGCGCATGAGTCGTACTAATTAAAATAGCGTTTTGCAAGTGTCTCACATCAGAAAAGTAATGTACAATCACAGTAATTCAGTACAGGTCTGTGAGTTATCATCATTGAAAGACACGGCAGCAGGAGCTCGGCCACACTAGTAGTAGCCATCTTAAAGCTCAACGCGCTTAAAATTCATTGTTTCAAACAAATATCAAAAGCAGATTACATAACAGAGGTTGTTATAAGCAGATGTTTTATGTTCCATACTAAATAACTAGGTTTTAATATAAGATGGATAAGGATTGTACTTGTGGCCCGGTTAGCACCAAAGCGCCGCAGACGTGTTGCAATTTCAGTACAACTTCGAACTTGCACAAATGCGCGGTGGAAGATAGACCTCCACTGTGTAGTTCATAGCAGACGCAATATTTAACAAGTCTCTGAGTTAATCCTACAGAACTAAAACAGTTTTCCAAAGCGCGCTACATTGCGAGTGAACAGGTCTTACCTCGATCAGAAGAGAGAAGGAAGTGGGAGAGAGAAACTGGTGCAGCTGCCTTTTATCTTCCGTCTCCAGGACACCTCCCACTCGCCAGTGTTTCACCGATTAAACGACTCTAACCTTTACAAAACTATTCTTTGCTTTAAAAAATCTAAATTTGACGTTATGTCTATTTTATATAATATAGCCCAACTGAAAAAAATGTGAAGAGAAAGAAAGAAAGAGAATTTCGACTGATTTTCTTTCATTGCGTCATTTCCGTCAGGAGAAAAATAACTTATTTTCAATTCCACAAGATGTCAGTAGAGATGGTAATGTTAAACATGGCTTGGCCTGGCCATGAAAAGACTGATTGATTGACTGATTGATTGATAAAAAAAACAACTATCTATACTGTTATAGATTAAATAAACATGTTATTGAATTTCTACAAAGGGCTGCCGCAGCTGCAATGACTACACTAAGCACCAAAATTACATGCTTATGAAACAATTTATTTAAAAAAAAAAAAAAGATTTCAGTATTTTCTTCAATTCACATGCATGCACATCAGCTCTTTACTTTAAGTGGTGTCCACTTTAAGAAGGGGTGCAGAGAGTATTGTGGGAGTTTGTCACTGAATCTGGCGCCTGCTCCGTTGCCAGGGGTAACTGAGCCAACCCGTCTGGCTCCGTGACGACATCACCTCCACCTCCTCTTCCTCACACTCTCTGTGTTCTGTATTAGTAGCAGTGGTCATAGCAGAGGTATGCGGACCACCCGTGGTAGTGGGACTCACCAGCCTGTCACACCAGTACCCAGATTCTCTGCACTCTCTATTCTAACTATGGTGGAGTCTGCAGGCATCTCTCTCCTCACATCCCTCTCTGTGATGGACCTTGTTTCAGTCAAGGCACCATCCACAGTACTGACAGTGTCCATGGGGAAAATATCTGCATTAAAGGGAGTGGGAGTGTTATGTGGGCATTCTGTAGACCCCGCTGGCTGCTGATCAAAGATGACTTCTACCAAGTCATATTATCAGTGTGGTGGTCAATAATAGTAGGGGCTGGAAGGCAGAAACACAGACATGATAGGTAGGCAGGTAGACAGACATGTGGGTGGATGGATGGATGGATGGATGGATGAATGAATGGATGGATGGATGGATGGATGGATGGATGGACGGATGGATGGATGGACGGATGGACGGATGGATGGACGGACGGATGGATGGACGGAAGGATGGATGGATGGATGGATGGCCAAAAGAGTAAGAGCCCTACTACAACCATGACCCTACTGCTGATTCACCTGTCAGTTCAGAGTCCTGTATTTCATTATAATCTTCACCCTCACTTTGGTCGCCATCATCTTCGTCAGTAAAGCCGTTCATGCCTTGCCCCCCTATCTCCACGTCAGTTACAGGCTGGGGAGAGTGTGGGTGCCTGTCCCGCTCTTCAGCAAACAGTTCAGACTCAAGAGTATCCTGTCCGCTTGCTTCACTGGCTGATCCAGATTCCTCAGTGTGCGGGTTAGCTACTTCACGCTCTGATTCAGGTTCAACAGTGTTCACTCGTTCACTACGATTAGTGATCCTTTCGGATACGGCAACGTCCAGTTCACCTCCCTCACGGCCTGAGCCAGATTCTATAGCGTCCAGTTCTCTTTCCTCAATGACTAGTTCAGATTCAACAGCGTGCAGGTCACTTCCTTCACTGACTGATTTGTATAGAGTGGCTTCAATATAACTCACTGTCCCAAGGAGTGAACTGACCACTGTCCCGTCTTCTCCTTGGTTACCACTCCCCTCAACTACAGGGTCAGCCCATTTGTCGATTTTTGATGACATCATTACCACGGCCGCAGGCTCAGAGTCTGCGTCACTGGCGGTGTCATCACGGGCACTGTCATCGCTGTGGCCGTCATTATTACCGTCACCATGTTCACCAATCAGAGGCCTTGCAACTAAAAACATTTCCTGGATTTCTTCCTTTTCCTGCTTGACGCCTCCACTTGCTTCCTCTTCTTCTCCTGCATCTAGCATGTTAGTGATATCATTGGCCGTTACCATGGGCGCACCACTTTTGTTTTCATTTGTCGCCTCAGCAGATTCGTCAGGAGGTTCGTAGTCAGTGGATGGTGTGGAAATGGAAGCAACAGCTTCCTTGCCGTGACCACTACCACTGAACAGACCTGTCTCTTCTTTTAAGTCTATTCGTTCAACTTCAGTCTGATTGCTTTGGCCAACAGGAGTGAATGTTGCCAGTCCCAGTTGATCAATGAGTTGACTGGCATTCAAGGAGGGGAGGTGTCCTTTGGGACTGTCAGTAACCAGGATTACTGGATGAGGGATGGTCCTTGGATACCCTGGAGGAGGAGAAGTATCAGCACTCACTTTACCTCTTTTTTTCTACCTCTTTGCTCTAATTACAAACTTCAGCTAGTTTATTGAGGTTTCTACAAGTTTCACCAAGTTGAATTGAACCCTTTCAAGACAATAATAATGCTGGCTAGAATGAAATATAAGATCAAATTCTCCACTGATATTACGGCTAAACAGGAAAATAAAAACAACGTGAGCTAGACCTGTCAGGACATCCTGTAGCTGTACCTCTAAAGACTGAATTCAAGGATTCAAGGATTCAAGGATTCAAGCATTTCCTTGCTGTTTAAGACTGGCAACCAAACAAACTTAGCTAAAAGAAATAATGTCAGCATTATACGTTGTCAATTTACCATCATGAAGGAGAAAGAAGAGCAGAGGAAGTGTTGACATATGACGCCAATCCATATTTCAAGAAGGCCGCGGGTAAATTTCTAACTGTTTGATGCGCTTCTAGTCGTCGGTTGTCCGAAAGCTGTAACCGTCCGGCGTTGAGTCGAAACATTCAGGATGTTTGTTTGTCCAACTTTGTAAAATGCTGGTTACTTTTGATTTGAACCGTTTTGAATGGTCACTTTCAAGACGCTGCTTGTTTCGTGGTAACGGTTGCCACGGTTTCCAACGTGAGGTAATGCTGATTCACCCCTTACATTCCTAACAATCACACTGGCATTTCCTATTAAAAAAACAGGCTCATGGTGTACAGGCTCATATGCTCATATTTATATTGAAAATGTACGACTCCACATCAAAACACAACCAGTCTTAAATAAATTCTTTATTTGCTCATAAAAGTGCTTCTCTTTTAATGCAGCCTACACCCATTGAAGCTTTGATTAGGGTACAAAAGGATTCTCAGAAAATGAACACATTTCTTTTGACATACAGAACAGCAATAATAATAACACGACAGTTTCTTCTCCTACGCGCTCGGCCTACCCCTCGGCAGTTAGTGACTACACTTGGTGAGAATTTGAACAGCAAAGACATACAGGAAGTGATTATCACTGTAAACACTAACTTCTTCATTGCAGTAGGCCTACCTAGTCATTAACAATCAACAGACATAGGTCCTGTTGGTGTATGTATGATTCTGAACCTGGCTGTAAAATATCTCTCTCCGTCTTTTTTCTCTCTCTCTCTCTCTCACACACACATACACACACACTACTGTCCTGTTCCTTCAGGTTAAGTAACCTTCATCAAAAATCAGAACTTTGCCCTGTGAGAGGAAGTCTACCAGTGATAAGCTGTGGGACCTGATAGCTCTGTTTGTTTGTGTGCGTGTGTGTGTGCGTGTGGATGTAAGTAAAAACTGGAATCTCTTGCCAAATATAATACAAATGTGTGTGTGTCTATCACAATACTGATAATGTACATATACTGTGTGTGTGTGTGTGTGTATGTGTGTGTGGGCGTGCACGCATGGAGCACACCATCTCCCCCCCAGACCCTTTGCATTAGCCATAAATGATTATCTGACAAACAGCAATAAATGGCACTGATAAACATACAGGTGAACATGATCGGTAATCATAATCAAAAAAATCATCTGTTCCTTTTGGTTGCACATCAACAGTATAGAGGTTTCATAGTGCAATGGTCCACCATGTTCATTAGTAAGGGGAAACACAGCACAACCATGCTGAGGTCTGATTTCTACATATACTGTATACGAAAAAGTTTTTTTGGGGGGGGTTTATTGTCCTTGTCGCTCTTCCGTACTACTGGAACTCAGCTAATGCGACCGTGTGCTGATGCTCCTTCTTTGATAAAGGCGAGGATGAGGAAGACGGGGACGATTCGACAGGCGCCAGCGTGACGCTGTAGAGGTTGGTGATGAAAGCCTCCCAGCCGCGGCGAAGCGCTCGGTCCAAGGCCTGATGGGAACGAGAGGACACAGGGATCAGACATCGATCTATGTGTTTGATCCATACACACGACTCAAAAATATCAAGTATCGATGCAATTCAGCGGTGGCAGCATGTTACCTTACAAAGTGACATCATAATTCTCTTGAGATTCTAAAGTAACATGACCTCTGAGCTCTAAAGGACGAGCCGCAATGTGATTGGGTATTTTGTGTTCTGTAAATGAACCCAGTTTCTTTGGCGTGATCGCCCTCTAATCTCATTGGAGGTCAGACTCAGACCAGGAAGGAATGTTGGCGAGAGGGGTGTAGCCGATTGGTTAATCGGAGTGGAATGTTTATGGTGTGGGTTTAGTAGGCGGGTGAACACTCCTGCACTCCGTTCCACTGATCAAGGACATGATAGAAGGGGCCCAGGAATGTCACCTCTGTGTGTGTGTGTGTGCGTGTGCGTGTGTGTGTGTGTGTGTGTTTTACACTGTAAATGGGAAATCTTTAGAACTGCGCTGTAGCAAACTAAATAAACACTGGACAAAGAGTGTTCTCCTAGGTGTCCCAATGTACCGTCATTACACATGACGTAAAGGAACACAGTCCTATCAAAGGTTGCCTGACGTGACGGTGACATGCACACGGTTGCTGTACTTTGACCCTAATGGTGACCTATTAGGGTGATATCAACGTTTCCATGGTGACTAATAGCTCTGTCGACTGTATGTGGAAGCCGTCGTGTCCGTAAATGGAGAACTTCACCCCTCTGTTCCACTAACTCTGAGAACTCAGTTATGTAACCGTGGAGGGTTGAAGTTCAACCACGTATGGTCAGACCATGGTGTGTGTGTGTGTGTGTGTGTGTGTGTGTGTGTGTGTGTGTGTGTGTGTGTGTGTGTGTGTGTGTGTGTGTGTGTGTGTGTGTTGTCAGTATACTGACAACAGACTCTCTCAGTCTCTCTCACCTTGCGGTAATTCTTCACTGTGGTCCTCTTCACCATCTTCATCCCCTCCTCCTGCTCTCTCTTCATCCTCCTCTCCTCCTCTCCTTCCTCCTCTTCCTCCTCTTCTCTCCCTCTCTTCTTGTCTCGGATCAGGACCTTGTCGTCTGCGTCCTCCTGGGCCACAAAGTGAACAAGCACAGGCTCAGTCGCTCTTCCTCCATCCTCTTCCTGCATCTTCTTCAATCTCTCTATCTCTACCTCCACCTCCATCCTGGGGCCTTCGAGGACAGGGGTGTCGATGCGTGTTGATGTGCCCAGGCTCGGCCTCTCGTCTTGGGGTATGTCCTCCTCAGTTTTGGCCTCCTTCTGCTTCCTGCCGGAGCTTCGACTCCACCTGCTACTGCGTCGGCTGGGTTTCCTCCGGAGGAGAGTCTCCCCATCGTCCTCCATCATTCCTTCATTAAAGTCAAACACCCCGGCTTCTTCCCTCTCTCCTGCCCGGGAAATGTGCACCACACTCGGGGTGGGCCCGCTCACGACTCCCCCTTCTCCCCCCTCCGTCCCATTCCACCTCTTCTCCACCTCTTTTCCTCCATCCTCATCCCTCTCTCCGGAGGTCTCAGGCTCATCGAGGCGACCGTAGAAGCCGCTGGATTTGTCCAGGAACTTCGGAGCCCGGATGGAGCTCCGGACGGTGCTCTTCCTGGAGTTTTTGCCAATCGTCATCTCTCTTTCTCTCTCTCTGTTCACTTACTTCTTTTTTTTGTTCAACTTTTATTTAATGCACCTCTTTTTTTTTTTTACTTCTGAAAGGAAGCAAGAAAGAGAAGGGGCAAAAGAGATTAGTTTAATGCCATTACATAATCCTGCTCTCTCTCTCTCTCTCTCACACACACACACACACACTCTTAAGTCAAAGGTCAGTATTTACCTTATTGTATTTAGACCCTATTGTATTTTTTCTCACTGGTGTTGTAACAACGCAACTTCCCCTCTGGAGGATTAATACACTTATCTTATTTTATTAGAGAGGCGAAGAATGCAGTGAAACAAGACCATAGATGGTAGATAATATTCTAATGTATTTGTGTGTGTGTGTGTGTGTGTGTGTGTGTGTGTGTGTGTCAGTGAGGCTGCAGGTTGGAGTCAGTGTTATCAGGGTTATGAAAATAAGCGCATGTCAAAAGCTGAAGACACAATGTTCCTATAAAACACACACACACACACACACACACACACACACACATACATACACACACAGAGTCAGACTTTGACACCGAGCTAGCCTGCAAGGTTGCCAAAATCAATGACTTCATGTTGACTAAGTCAAAGTCAGTGTAGCTGTTCAGTCAGTCATCAGTAATGTGAAAGGGAAACAGTACTGAATTAGCAGTTACACATTAGCAGTTGCTCTGCAGTGAAGTTAAACTAGTTTGAATATATGGGGCACCTAACCTGACATGAGTCCATGTAAGGATCGATACCCTGCTGAAACACTGCACTGTGTTGTTGAGCTCTCCGGGAATTACTCATCCACATTTATGACATTAGCCGATATGATTCCCCTTCTCCAGTGTTCTTCTATACCGCTGCAAACTAAAGCAACAGACTGTAACGTCTAATGCAAAGCAAACCGACTTACCAACAAGACTACATAGTATTTTTAGGTTTATACTTATATATAGATACTACATAGGCTGTCACAGAACCTGAACTAAATGACTAATAACAGGGGGGAAAGCGGGAGACACAGAAACAGGTTTAAATGAATGAGAGGAAATTAAATTTAAAATAATGGTAGAGGAAGCAAGAGAGCTTTATTGTGACACACTCAATTCATACATACATGATATTTCAACTTAAAGGTCCCCAACAACACACAGTTACTTCAACACACAAAATAGGATTGAGAGGAAAACACACAAGTAAACCTTACCTGTTCTCTTGCTGTCGTCTGCTTTTCCTTTGTGTGTGTGAGTACCGGTGAGCTGCGTCTTCTGTATGTGAGTGTGTGTGTGTGTGTGTGTGTGTGTGTGAGTGAGTCTCTTTGGCGTCTGAGTGCTTGGAGCTCAGGATACACCCCTAACACACACCGTCACACGCCGAACCTGCCCTAACCTGCATGTCTGTCGTCACCAAAGCAAACAGGCACACACACATGTAAAAGCACTCTCACTCTTGCGGACTCTCTCTCTTCCACCCTCTCTCTCTCTCTCTGTCTTTCTAGTTATCTAGTTACACACACACACACACACACACACACACCTTCTTTTGACCTGTTTAAACACACATTTTAGAGATAAAGTTCTGATTGACACTGTAGCAGAAAACACTGCAAGAGGGATAGAGGGACAGAGATATGTATTGGGAGGGACAGATACATGTGCCCACACACACACACTTTCATTTGACCTTTCCATGCTCTCTCTTTCTCCAGCCCGCTGTGTGATGAAATAGAAATGTCTTAGAAATCATCTTTTAATGAATTTTATTTAGTATTTTCTTGGCTATGCCGTCACAACCTGAAATGTGCAGCAGGATGGCACAATGAGTAGGGAGAGCCACGTTCAAGCCCCCATGTCAGCAAGTATCTTCCTGCTGAAGTGTCCATGAGCAACACACTGAATCTCCAGCAGCTCCAGGATGCTGTTCTGTAGCTGACCTCTGACCTCAATGTGGAGGGAAGAAAAGACAATTTCCCTTCAGTCTCCTATCAGAGAGCTGGTGCAATGACACTACTAAGTCTCCAGATTTCCTACCTACTCTACTCGTACCTGTCTGGATCACCAGTTAACTCTACCAGCTGAAGTACCATACCTGCCACTTTTAGTGAAATGCTTCATCTCATGGATTCAAGATTCAAGATTCAAGAACTTTATTTGTCACATACACACACGGGGTGTGTAGTATGGGTGGGTAGCTGTCCTGTTACTGATGCTACTAGCTAACGTTGGCACTCTTAAAGTAGTTTGAACCTGTCAATATTCAGAGCATTCCTAGCAAACATGCACAACAGGCACTGCGTATGGGGCCCCACAGTGGGGGCCCAGTGTATGCAGCCTGCCAATGGGCCTCTTTACTGATTGGTTGATATTTCCTAATGGAAAGTATGTAGATAAAATGAATTACCTTGGTCACTGAATGTTATCCTACTGTTTGGATAGTAAACACTGTGTCTGGGTGGGACAGGGAGTGGGAGCTCAACTATGTGTGTGTGTGTGCTGGGTAATTACCCTATGTCTGTTTTTCTAACATCAACTTCAGCATGTACACACACACATATACAGATGTGCAAAAACAAAGGGGAAAAAAAGAAAACACACACAAGACGGAGCATAATAAGTGTTATTCTGAGCGAAAGCATGACAGCGTAGTTGATGATATGGTTTTGTGATTACAGACGGTCATGAAACTACTTTCTAGTGTCACAGACTTGTAATAAAATCTCTGTCTGAATGAGGGGAAGAGACAGACAGTTGCGACTACTGTGTGTGTGTGTGTGTGTGTGTGTGTGTGTGTGTGTGTGTGTGTGAGAATCATCAGGAATCAAAAGAGGTGTGTGTCTGACTTTAAGACCTCAGCTTCTCTTACTCACCTGCCAACTTATCTACAGCTGATGTATATTCATTCCTCCTTCACATTCCATATATGGTCATTGAGCAGGCCACTTTCCTCCTGAGAGGGCGTACCACCTGTCAATCAAAGAGGCTTATAAAAAAACTCAGCTGTGTTGAGGTTAGAGCAGCCTCGCCCACATGAGATAATAATTAATGACAGCACCGGAAGCGGGGAGCCGGTTGCCATGGGTACCGTCAAGCGGAGACAAGTCATGGTTGGCTACTGCAGTCGCGCAATTAGTGCTGGTTATACTGTGGGTGTGAAAGAGCAGGAAGTGGGAAGTGAGGTGGAGAGAACAGAAAGGGAGAGTAGAGAAATCTGAAACTGAAAGGGCAGGAAAAACAATAAAAGGTGAAAGAAAGAGAGATGGAGAAAGAGGGACAGAAATATGATGACACGCTGACTGAGAAAAGGCCGTAAACCTGAAGTCACATACAGGTTAAGGTATGGAGGGTGCCTGGGGCTCTTCCACCATCTAACCTGGTACAGTCAGACAGAGAGCAGATGTGCTGGCTGGCTCAGTGGGTTTGTGAATAAACCCCTGTCAGCACTTCTTAAACTAGGGGTCGAAAAAGAATGTGTATTTAGGGGTTGTAAGAGATAGAGACAGGTGTCTTAATCTTTTTCAGCCCCGTGGGGTTTCAACCCAAAGACACTGAAACACCCACGGAGCGTTCTAAAATATAATATACCCCTTTCTATGTCATTTTTCCTCCACTTTTCCTGCAGACAGTTAAAGAGCAAAAAAATGTAGAAGCAAAGAAGAACCATTCTAGTGAAAAAAAAACACAGCAAGAGACACTGTTAAAATGCTTTAGGTCATTCTAGTTTATTTTCAATGGCCAGGAAGAGACAGTTAAGACTACATTGTACAACGTAAAGAACAATATCATATAATAAATATACTATACACCGGGACAGAAATGACTTACAGGCACAAGTAACACTCAAGCAGGCACGAGCTGTTTTTACAGTATCATACAACTAGCTGAGAAGGACTGGTTATATTTTTATGTTCATTTTTTTTACACTTCAAATGCCAAGGACGTTCAAGTAGTTCAATTCATATTTGAAGCTTTTCTCAAATATATTTTTGAACAACTTGAATAACTGGGGATTTCCTGCCTACGTTTAAGTTTCTAACCATTTAAACATGAACATGTAAAATGGACAATGTGTGTCTCTTTATTGCGTAAGGCATTTCAGAGCTTCAATAGTGTATTTCCCTTCCTTAGTTATTCTGAATGGACTCCAGGAGTGTTATGTTTGTTCCTAAAGGTTACTGTGCATCCTAACAACCTGCGTCCACTGCTCTTTTTTTTTTTTTTTAGAAAGCAGCTAAAAAGATGCATATGGAAAATACTGGTCATAGCTAGTGTTGTTGTTAACAGACTATTAAAAATTAACACTCCCAAGTTTATAAACATACTAAACATACTAAGCTTTCGCTGCTGTGGGGAACACACAACCTTCTTTCATTTCCATTGAACCCGTGAATGATGCCGGCATGAACGGATTCTCCCAGTCGGAAGCTCGTATTTACAGTGACTCCCATATGACGTGAACGCATCATCAGCTTGGTCTGATTTGAGAAAATGAGCAAATAAGAGGGGTACCCGGTAGACATGTAACCTTAGGGAGTCCTCCACCACTGTATTGTTGGATGGAGGCGATGCTACCACCTCAGCCTCGATAAGAGGAAACCCCTGATACGCTCACTAACGTACAGTCAGCACAGATGCAACGACACATTCACTCAACTCACAACTCATACCATCAGTATATTATAGCTACAATACACACACATACACCCAGGTAAATTGAAATGTCACCTTTCACAGACATTCTTATATTTTACACTATTTACACCAGAGTTACATACACAGCATCATACAACAGCAGAGTAACCTTTACATTGTGTGTGTATGTAGCGTAACAGTGAATAACCTTTAAGTGTCAGGTATTTTTGTGTGTGTGTGTGTGTGTGTGTGTGTCACCTGTTCTTATTGGAATCAAGTTCATTCTCCAGGTTTCTTACAGCCTTTTCTCTTTACGGCCATTCATGCTTCTTGTGTGTGTGTGTGTGTGTGTGTGTGTGTGTGTGTGTGTCTCAGAGAGATAGTATGTATCCAGTTTAAGAATTGCAGGATTTTTTCCAAATAAATACTGGTTGCAGCAGCAGCACAAGGGGTACAACGTGACCGGTAAAATGTATTAACTGCTTAAAAAAATGAAATAAAAGAAGAAAAAAAGAGAAAAGGTGAGGATTTGTCCTCTCACTGAGAAAAGGAGGTCTCTCCTTCCCTCTCTAGGTGGGTAAAACAAACCAGCTCCTATGGCAGGCAACATCCAAAACACATCCTCTACAGTCCCGTGGGACAGTCATGGTTTTGCAAGCTACGGCAAGCTAGCTAAAAACCACTGGGCTATTTGGTCACAATTCACAACAAGTGGTACTTCTACAATACGGACAATTGTACAGATCGGTGCAGTTTGTGTGTGTATGCGTTCCTCAGACCTCCACGGTGGTGTCTGAACCCAGTCCCTGAGCCTGCAGAGCCTCCTCTCTCTTCATCTTCGGTTTCTCTGTCCTTGTGTGCCACACCAGCACCTAGACACACACAAACAAACAAACACAGAATTTAGCCAAATAAATGTAAACAATACAGTACGGACAAGCCCACTTCTCACACACAGAAACACAAACATACATACTTTAGAGCAGTTGTCCGCTTTGGGCTCCAGTTCATCTATGGTAACCAATCCCTGAAGGAAGCTGCTTTCCAGGAAGCCCATTGGTGCATCTCCGTCAAAACAAGCGTCCTGATTGGCCAGGACCAGTTTGAGGGAGACGGCGAAGCTGGCCATGTCCATGGGGAAGGGGCGACTGGGACGCCAGCCGGTGTGGAAGCGCACCACCTTGAAAGAATGATTAAAACCACAAATAAGACAATATTTCAGTGTTTGTATTGGTATTGGAGGTTTGTCCGATGATAAAGCTGGAAATGAATGTTTATCATAGCTTCTTCTAATTTGCCTGTAATGGATCAATCAGGGTTGGGTATCATTAGGATTAGGACTGCTTACCGATACAGATACTTGTTGGTACTCTTATCAATACACTGCTCTACAAAGGGTGTTGCCAACTTTGATACATTTGTGATTTCAGTTGTTTTTCCTTTTGGACCAAGCAGGTATGAGAGTGTTTTCTAACAGAAAAAGGGGGGGGGGGGTAGTTGGGGTCCATGGTCATCTACCTACAGTAGAAAAATATTAACAACCGGAATGAGGTTTTATACATGACTGGGTCTCAAACCTTTAAACTTCTTCTGTAAGGAAGATTATCTGGTTATCTGGGAAACCTGCTAGAACAAGACATAGAAGGTACCCACCTTTCCTCCTTCGACCACCGGCCTCTCGTACCTCATCCCTCCGACCAGCCCCACCGGCCACACTGACACACGCTGGGTACTCCTCATCTGGGGATGGGAAAGTGGATGGAGGTAGCGGAGAGGAAAGAAAGAGCGAGAAAGATGGGAGGATTATCAATGAGCTATTCTTGATATTAGCTGTTTTTGTTCAGTCGTGCCTCATCAACCACTACTCAAAACACAGACACACACGGCTTCTTAAAAATAGCTGTAGACTTTATAGACATCGGTAACACAGTGACTCAACCCCTGCTGCTTTCTGCCCCCTGCTGAGCTACATAAAGACACACTCACTCCCACTGCAGCACCCACCTCTTCAAATAGCTGTAGGCTGTATGTGTTATCGTCATCAGCAAAGTAAACCACTCCCTGCTGGCTGTCTGCTCCTTGCTGAGCCATTCTGTCCTCTCTCAGCCACCGTAGACCCTCATTCCTCTGCTCGGCGCCGCGAGGCTTCAGCCAGCTGGGGTCACCCTGGGGTGGCAAATGAGCGCTCAGATTGCAGCACTTTCACTTATAGAGAACTAGTCAATTCTGCAGGATTCAGATTGTGACCTTTTCAAAAAGCTATTCCGTTGATAGAAAAAAAATTGTTTTCTTTAAACGGAGGGAAAGGTGTTTGCAATGGCCTGATTAACAAGCTATAATAGTGACATGCAGCATCTGTGGCCTGCAGATCTTTCTTTCTTGCAGAAAGAGCAACATGAGCAATATAACAGTGTCTGATTTTACTCTGTCTCTGATTGAAGCCCCTAGGTCAGCTAACAAAAGCAGCTAAGTGTGTGAGTGTCTGTATGACTGTAGCGCGTTGTCCAGTTTCCACCCACCTCCTGCAGTTTGCGGTCCTTGGGTGTGGGTGTGTGTAGGTGTGTGTAGGTCAGGCCGCTCTTGGCCAGGAAGTTGGTGACCAGAGGCGTCTTATGGGGAGAGTCCTCCACCAGGATCCAGTGGAGCTGAGGAACATGGAGGAAGGTCTGAGACAGACGAGTCAACTCTGCCTTCTGCACCAGCCTGCACGGGGACAGACAGAATGAGTGATCTGTGTGAGTGTGTGGGTGAGAAAGACACAAGCGTGTTTAAGAAGAAATGGTGTGTAGAAGTCTGCATCACACCTACCTTGCATATGTTGGTGTGATGACAAAGATGGTGGGCAGAGAGGGCTTAGCTGGCTGTTTGGTTGCCTCCGACTTCATCTGCTCCTGTAGACGGTGCAGCTCCCCCCGCAGCCGAGAGATGGTGCGGTCCTTGGGCAAGTCATGCTCTGCGCAGTCGCATCGCTGACCTGCATGATGTTAGGGGCGGTGCAGACAAGGGGAGGTTAAAATACCATAGCAGAGAGGGTTTCTCCTGCCTGAGTTGAATATGAGTTGAGATGCCTGATAAACTGTCCTAACCTGATTTTACTGATATTGCAGTGGATCAATGCAGCCAATGAGATTAAACTTGGGACAGGAGTTGTGCTTTGTGACTATGTCCCTGTATAACTGAATAGGTATGGGTGAGCAAATCCTGTTTCATGAACACAAATGCAATTCTAACCTATCTCAACCCAATAAAGATCGTTTTGTGGTCTCAGAGTGTTCAACCTCCCATCCTGACACAAAAACCCAACATATCAGCAACATTGCTATCCTACACCTCAACAAAAAGGCCACAAAAATCCCTGAAGCAGAACAGAATGGACTATAACAGAACTGAATAGCTCCTGTTCTTCTTGGCATCTAAAGCGTTTCAGAGAGGATGTAAGAAATCAGCAATGTGGGCTGAATGCTTCATCTGCAAAGCGGCCAAGGACAGGTGAAAGGTATTAAATGCTTATTTTTAAAAAGGAGATGAGAAAAGGAGGTGAGATGAAAAGTTGACTCTGGTGTGGCAGACAGGGGCAGAATCGCAGGCTGAGTGAGGCAAACAATTCAATGGATGGTTTTCCAAGGAATAGCTCTCTAGATAACTAGGTAAAACAAACTGGCACAGTCTAGGCTAGCTAAAAAACATTTCAAAACATGTTGTAAACGTGCAAATATCAGCCACAATCCACATCAGACCGAGTTGTGAATATTGTACATCCAAAAAAAACACCAAAAATAAAGGTTTTCCTGCGATGTTGACATGAGTAGTCAAAGTAGTTGGAAGTGGATTGTGGGAGTTCATGGCTAAGGTCCAACATTTCATAATTTGGTAATAAGGTTGAATTGTCACAAAAAAACAGCATGATTTCAAGTATGATAGTGCACAGGTATGGAATAGCGAGATGTCTCATCCATGGGTGACTGATCTGAATTTGCCTCGGTGACCACAGCACCATGGGAATAAGTCAGTTAGAAGACTTTAGTTTTAGCCTGGTCTGTGGAGTGACCAAGAGCTCTTGGCTCGAGGACCTAAAGGACCTAACAGTATATATAGTATGGGCACAATAACTGAGATCAATCTTAGGAGACATAGATTAACCCACTGATTGCTGTAGTCGTGGCCACTTACCGAGCTGCATCAGCGCATAGACGAGACCCATGAGGGAAACCATGAAGTAGAGCACAAACACAGTCTTCAGCTTCAGCTTCATCCTCATTGCCATGGTACCCTAACCGGCTAAACGGGTGACAAATATGACAAAAATCTGTCACGCACAAAAAGATTTTAATTATCTCTCTTTTGTTAACTTTCTCCTGAAATGAACTGTGGAGATTATGACTGAGCTCCTGCAGGAAGGAACACTGTTTATTGTGCTATTTCTGTTTAGTATCTCAACTGACAACATTTTAGCTAGCTAGCCGTCGTGATTTTGATACACCAGCCCAGAAAACGTAAGACCAAGAGATGCATTAGCAGTCAACAAAATTAACGTCATGTGCTACTAATGGAGAATACTGGGGATGACACATCCCCGTTTGATTTGGAGGTGGGGGATTACGAGTGGGCAAGTACATTTGAGGTAAATCAATGTTAGCTAAGCTAGGCGTTAGCTTAACATGTTTTAACAACTTTAGGCACTTACCAAAGGCAAGAAATCTTGGAAGGCTGAAACGTTGGGATTTAAGCTTATACATTCATGACATTTTTGAAAGATGTGGACAAAGGCACCTCAATGCATCACAAAATCCATTCATTCGGTTGGCTAGGACATTTTTGCAGCAGCAGAGTACCAACAACTTCCGGTTCCAGTGCAGCATACTCAGGAGACTCCCAGAACAGTTGTACAACATAGTTCCACTAGGAAATAATGTCACTTCTAAATGTTACCTTTTGCAGTTTCCTTTTTGTTGTAAGAGTAAATCCAAGTGCTATAATAATGTTTACTTAAATCTAGTTTGAACTTAATTCAAATATAAGCAAGACAAAATGGAAAAACCTGTTCATGTCTTAATGGCTTCTATGAAAGCATCTGCATGTGTTCATCATAGTGACAAAGTACAAGGGGCATCTGTCTAGAAGTCAAACAACTTTCCTTTATTTGTAACATACAAATAAAACACTGACAAGGCAGAAATGACTTATTTTTCCTTTTCATTGTCGGTTAAGCACAGGACTGTAACACTCACTCTCAAACATGGAGTTTTTTTTAACGTCATTTAAAAAAAAAAAAAAAAAAAAAAAGTGTTTTACCTGTAAAAGGCCAAAAAATTAAACTGAAAATGGATCCACAACAGCTTATATATACATAGAGTAAAAGACCAAGAGAAAGAACAGATGAGAGGAAGGCTGGGGAGAAAATTAAAAGTATCCAACATGATCAATGGGGGTATTCAACCATGTTGTAAAATAAAAATATGTGGCGACTTAAAATAAATTGGTTAAGTAGGTTCTTTTGCAAACTATAGACTTCACAAAAGTATTTTCACTCCCAATGAGCCTTCCTCAAACATAGCCCACCTTTCTGGATCGAATGCCACCTCTGAGCTCAGTTCAGTTCATACTCAAAAGTGTCATTTAAAGTGATATTTCACCTGCATACACATTCACGCCCCCATAGGAGTTCAGGAGCACCCAAGATAAGCTCCCCTGAGTATCTGCTGTCATTCAGGATTTTTTTCCTCCAGCTTTTACCGTCGTTAATTACAAATGGTAAAATAATCTCTTGAAAAGTAATGTTTACTCGATTTTTTTTTAGATTAAGTTTTTAGACTCAATGTATGTAAGTGTTCGTGACTGCAGTCCAGAGTGGTCAATATTGACTGCTCACCATTCATGAACTCCTACAGATGTACATTAAAAATGAAGAAACAAAAAAAAAGGTGAAATGTCGCTTTAAATATGATGCCATGATAGAAAAACTGATTCTAGATCAGGGCTGAGGGGCAAACCAATCCAGCCTACATCCAACTGACAACATGGCTGTTAAGTGAAACGGAGGTTTGTTTACGTTTGAATAACCTGAGAGAGACTCGGTCAGTCGGTTGATATACTGCCACTATATACAATATCCTGTTTTTTTTTTAATAACCTATGCGATAAAAATGAACGATTGTACTTATCAGAAGTTAGTCTAGAACTAAAACACACAAGCAAAATGTTGTTTAATTTTCTTCTTCTTCATTATCGTTGTTCTAACAAGCATGAACCACCAACATGTTGCCTCTGAGTGCTAGACAGCTGGGCTATTCCTTCTTGTTGTCTCTACCCTGTCTGGAAACAACCAAAAACAGCTATCACCCCATGATCTGGGCTCAGCCACTAATTGGATTTATATACTGAGGTGATTATATACTAACATGCATCAATTTCAGATTTCAATGTCCTCTATTTCACAAGCTATCAACCATGCATTGATTTGTGAATGCATGGTTGATGAACTAATTTAAGTCCCTCATATCCACTTTAGTTGGAGTCATCTTTGTAGCCACAGTAGTGTGGAGGGTACTAGTGGCCTCCTCGGAGCCCACAGCTTTCCTCCTCACCAGCCAGCATGTAAAACTTGAACAAATTGACAGTCCTGGAGTGAAATGGTTTTGTGGTGGTTTCAAGACGGGGGATCCAACCTGGCCGACTAGCACGCTAGACTTTTCAAAAATACCCTGAAGGTTTTGTAAACAGATGTGGAAACGACAAGACCCAAGTGGTTACAGCAGCCTTTCTAGGTGGACTAGTACATAGAGTATCTGAAATTCCAACTAGAAATCTGGATTTAGTGACCCAAAAGCATCTTGGAGTTAAGACTTTGACCCAAATGTAGAATATTTGACCCATTACAAGTTGATGGACAGAAGATGTACAGTCGAAAAGGTGGAGACATAGTAGAGCACGATGGTCAATGCGGACCCATAATAATCAAAAGCTGACAGTCTGTTCTTTTGCCTCATACTCATCTTTGAAACAGAATCCATATCCCACTGTAGATGAGTCAAGACTGCATGACTCATGACTGCAGGAGCCAAGATGCCTTGAGGAATACGAAACCTCTGCATCAACTTGACATTTATGCAACCCCCCCCCTTCCACATACCTTTTAACCATGCACTGATGTTCATGGGAGATTTGGGTGAAATATTAAAGTCATGCTGTCAGACGCACATGAGGATTTTAGCTACCGGTGTAGCTGAGGATCAGAAGAAGCGTAGCTGATAATCATGATTTAGACGGTGAATTTTCTTAAACAAACATTTTTAAACTTGTCATGCAAACTAGTGACAGTGGGTTGGGAGAAGGGCTGAGGGGAAGAGGGGGGTTAATCTCAATAAAAAGGCCTTGAAAACACTGCAAATAAAATCCATCCATCCACTCTCTTCCTCCTAGCTAACTTCCATCCACCAATAGCATTCGGACACTTAAAATAACTGGGTAAATGACAGCTGTGCAATGGAGTGGTGACTTTCACAAATCCTTCTCATGTTAAATCAATATGATTTGCTCATCGTAACTAAATGTGGGAGAGTGACAGGCGAAGGAGGATGGATTTTGTAGTTTTCAAATATAGCCAAAGGTAGCATTAGGATCAGTACCTTTTAGAAAGGAAGGAGAGAGGGGGAAGGAGGGAGAATACAGCTCTATAAAAGGTGACCCAAGGTGAAGGTAGCATAAATGGGTCTGTCATCAGTACCTTTAGGGTATAGAGGAAGAATGGAGGAAGCAAAAACAGGCGAAGGTAAAAAGGATGCAATTTTACAGAGTTTAAACACAGGAAAATGCAGTGAGTGGATCTGCTTTCTGTATCTATGGGCATGGAAGGAAGGAAAAGATGGAAGGACGAAAGAGTGGGGAACAAAAGAGAAGGAAAGATGCATTTTCACAATTTTCAAAAACATGGCCGACGGCAAGGTTGCATTAAAGAACCCAATGAAATGGAAATCTAGAGCTCAGTTCATGACGCGCATCTCCGATAAGCAAATATGGGTGTGAAAAAAAACACCACACTGGTACACTGTCCGTAAGGGAGTGGAATATAGGGATTATACCTTGGGCTGGATACAAATGTATGGCAACAGATGAGAAAGAGGAGATTCCTACCAATTAGAGCAGGAGAGGAGAGACTGTCCTGTAAAGAAAAATATGTGATCTTAGGGATCTTGCCTCATTAGGTTACAGTTTAAAAAAGCGGAGGGGATGGGGGGGGGGGCATATGTAGCTATCACCTGAGTGATGGGAATAGAGAACACAGGAAATCCTCGGATGGTTGATTGTAACCATGTACAGTAGGGCAGGCCAATGCGGTGGAAAACAGTACAGTTGCTGCTGGCTGCAGTGCTGTTACACAAATAACTCAGAAGCCATGTGTATAACTGGCAATGTACCAGGACACGGTAATGTACAGTATGCTACAGGACAGGCGGTGTTTCTTAAACTTTTTCAGGGGACCCAAACTGAGTACGTGTCGCCTCGGTCTGTGACCCCAGGTTCGCTAAAACAAGAAATCAGGCCCACAACCCATACTGGGTCCCGAGCCATAGTTTAGGAAACACTGCAGAATGATTCAATACAGTGTAGTACAACAGGAGTCGAGAGCAGGGGGTCGGATGAGTTAGAAAGGTTGGACAGCGCGGGCACGGGGGGGCGGGGTAGCTTTGAGGGGAACTAGTAACAGCTGGTAACTATGACGGGAGCACGGGGAAGGGTGGCTTGGACATCGGACCAGGAAGTAGGTAAACAGGGGGCTATGTGTGAAAGCTCACACTGCGTACTACCTACTAAATAGTACGTAGCAGGAATACACACAAAACTATCGACACATAAATCTCAATCCATAATGCAACATCAACATCTGTAGCCAAGTATGGTGCATGCCACCATTTGGTTTTGTTTTAACGGCACTCTACGGGCGTTTAACCTCCAACTGTTCTGAGCGGGTAAACTCAAAACGCCTGCTAAATAGCAGGCAGCGCGAGCTTTCACACACAGCCATGAAAGTTTCTGGTTTTTTTTAACCAATCGGCGGGGGGGTGGTCGTCGTAGCCAATCAGTGGCAGCAGCCCCCGCAGTGCCCGCCCCCGTGGGTGTGTCCCGCCGAGGACTCGCCGTGTTTGGTCCGCCGGCTAAGGATCTCGTAGGAGCAGTCGTCGCCGCAGCACCCGGACATGCTGGGCGAGGTGTCGTCAATCTCAAACCTAGAGGCGTGGAGAGAGAGAGAGAGAGGGGTCAACTTTGGGTTTGTCAACTTCCCTTTTAATGTTGGACTGCCCCATCTCTAAAAAAAAAAAGAAAAAAAGAAGTATACTTTATGGAGCTTATGTACTCACTGTAAAGCTTCTCTGAAGAATTGGTAAGCCCCGTGGTTGTGTTTGAATACTGTCAACATCACTTTCTTCATCTGTGTACTAGAGAGAGAGACATTACCTTTAAATGACAGGCATGTTTCCTTAGTAGTTGTGATCGCAGTAGTGTGAAACCCTTCAGTTCAGTTAATCCCCACATACCCATCAGAAAACTTGGTTACAACTAATTCCACAACGTTCACATGCAATCAAACTACCACAATAGTAGCAGCAGTTTTTTGTTTTTTTTACCTATTAGCGATAAGCTGTAGTATCTGGATGAGGAACTTGCCCAGTCCTTTCCTCCGCACTCTGCTCTCTAACTGCACCTCATAACTGCAGATGTAAGACAACAGGTTACAGCAGCGTGAGTCGGGATCGATGGATGGGTATTAGACTCCAACTAGTGGACGCACATTTCTCTTCCTTTCCAGAGCTGACTGGCTGGTTCATGGGGTCATGTCAAGGTGAGCACGACGGAAAGTGTTCAATACCAAATGAGGCACACGAGTGAAATATTGCCTTATCCCACAAAGAAAATCTATTGTGCATGAATGAGAGAAATATGGATTTATTGCAGCATACCAGCCAGTGGGGATTCAACTGGGCAGCGTTCAAGATCATTCTACAGTGTTCTGGGTAATACCGTGGAATGCTGGGTAATGTTATAAAAGTGTGTACTTCACTGTTCAGGTTAGATGTTGTCATTTTCAGTTGGCCATGTTGCGTTAAACTCACATAGAGTGATGTGAACTGCAAACACGGGATTAAGTGGTGTTGGAAAAATTGGACCGTAATAATGGTGGCTATGTGTGGCAATGCCTTGGTCAGGAGGCGGGTTAATTGGTGTGTTTTCTTTTGTGTCAGTTATATCTTAATTCTGTTCGATTGAACCAATGATGGCAGATGTGAAAGAGCTGAAGGATTCAAGTCTATTCTTGTTAAAACTGCTGTATGCTTGGTCAGGAGATACCAAGCGAGCACACAGCTAGCACCAGTTTACAGGACATCAAGTACAAGCTGACAAAACCTGAAGTTACAACCTGCTCCCCAAAAAAACACTGACACGAATCCCAGGATTCATAGCTGTGAAAATTAAGCTCTGAAACTTGTATGCTGTAGCTTTACATGTAAACGTTTTGTGATTTCATTCGATGTAACCATTAGACGAATGCAAATATTAAGTTACACGCATTCAAACAAGCTCTCAGAATTTAGCTTCAAGCTTTCGAGATAGCAAAATGGGATTGGCGTCTTACCAATAAAGTACCTCCTCCCCACACTCCACGTCAAATCGGAAGTGAGAGAAGGCAACGGGGGCGGAGTCACTGTCGCGGGCCAGTAGATACCACGCCCTCTCGTCCTTCATCTCCTCCCTCTTTTCTCGCTCCTTCCATCCCCACTCGCTCTGCTCATACCTACGGCGCAGCAGATTGAAAATGGTGGAGTTCGAACAGGACCTGAAATGCTCCTTTTACCGTTGCGATCGGCGTGGCCCGGCGGTGCCACTCAAAATGGAACAACCTTAGTTCCAACTGACTGCACCCATTTGCCAAATGCCACACACAATAAATTCTGGCAAAGTTAGAGAATAAATTGTAGTCATTTCCGTTCTGTTTGCATACTTTTTTAAAACTTCTGTTCTTTCTCCATCCCCACAGGCTCATACTCCAATACAAAATGTCTCTGCTGGGGGGAAAGAACGTCTCTCACTTCTTACTCGGTAGCAGTTAGATGTAACTTTTGTGGTGTGCTACATACAAACTGTAAATTGTTGAGAAGGGTCCAGCTGCAGACCTCCACTCTCATCACCCTACCTCCACTCTCATCACCCTAGTTCTGTGAGCCAATGGGGTTTGAGACCTCCACTCACAGTACCCTTCTGTGAGCCAATGGGGGTTGAGCATGAGTAGTGGGGTTCCGTTGTCCTTATTTCACCTTAGCAGTCCACCAAAATCTGTTTCTGAACAATTTTGAGGCGAGAAATAAGCTATCCAGTTGCTGAATCTTCACTCATATTAGATCTACAAGGCCTAATTTAAAAGTTTGTTCCGACCTTCGTAAGTCAACGGCACTACTGCACTGCCGGTTGCCACCGCTTTCTTGGCCGTGCTTCCAGCTAGTGGGGGACACCGAAGCAAAGCAGCAAAGGCGAAAACGACTACACATGTAAGTAACGTAGTCTAATAATAATAATAATAATAATAATAATACATTGGACTTATATAGCGCTTTTCTAAGTACCCAAAGACGCTTTACATAATGCTAATGCTTTTATGTCATCAATTTTTATATTAATAATATTACAATAACGCTGATAATGCTTTCATATTTGTATTCAGAATAAACGCTTTGTAAATAAATGCATTTACGGATCCGACTGCTAGCCTATTAGCTTACTACTATAATTTCCCAGAGGTTAGCGAGTTAGCTTGCGATTTACAATGGCATTATGGTGCATTCCCTCGTACTCGTACTTTACATTTGTAACATAATTCGGTTGATTTGTGCTCAAGGTTACGAGATAAAAGTCTTTACTAGAGTGTGGTACTAGCCTACTAACGTTAACGTAACTAGTTCACTGATATGCGCCGTTTCTCTTCACTAATGGCGCTGTAGTAGTAGTTGATGTAGGTCTCTAGATGGTGGGGAGGAGAGGAGAGGAGAGGACAATAGTCTAGTCTAAAATAACCAGATACCATGGTTGTAGAGTTTGTTTGTATCCTGCTAATGAATTCCTGTGCAATGTGTTGTGGTCAACAGAATGTGTGTTATTTGGTTAAAGTGGTTTTAAACCTCTGGCCATTGAGCCACATCTTAAAAATATTTTTGCTATTGTATTTTAACCAGCCTATCTTACCAATATAACACAGGGACTTTAAACTGTTTTTATCTTGTAGACCATGGCAAGAGCGCACTCCTGGGAGCTGAGTGGGTAAAAAAACACCTCCATCGGCTGAAGGGAAATGTAAAAGAACCTCCCTCTCTCATGTTGGGATTGACACGCCAAAAGGAAGTCGAGGAAAAACTTCTTCAGGCACACAATGAAGACCACGAGGAATTGATGGAGATTTTTTTGTTTGTACATTTGGTTCATGTCGGAAGTCAGAGACACTCTTGAAAGTTTCAAGAAACCTTGTGAAATAGTTGAATAAAATAATTAGCCTACCTACTGTGTTGTGAATGTTTTCTCTTTTTCAAGGTGTGCTTGGACCCCTTCAATCACCGCCTGCAGCTACACTGGAATTTGTCATTTTTTTTAATCTGATAGGTTTTACATAACTGGAGTGACAATTATCAATTTAATATTTGTAATATATCACTGTGTGTGTGTGTGTGTGTGTGTGTGTGTGTGTGTGTGTATATATATATATATATATATAGTCTTCATATATTTATAGACTTCTGAAAGAAAATACAATACTAATATTGATGTAGTTTAATATTTGTAATATATATCGCAGTATATACAGTCTTCTACAATACAGTATAGTGAGGGTGATGAGCCCGGAGGTGGGTGAGCTCTGCTCTGAGGGTGATGAGTCCCACCCCACTACTCATGCTCAACCCCCATTGGCTCACAGAAGGGTACTGTGAGTGGAGGTCTCAAACCCCATTGGCTCACAGAATTAGGGTGATGAGAGTGGAGGTCTGCAGCTGGACCCTTTTGAAATTGTTTGCTGCTTTTTCTTCAAATAAAATTGTTTTATTTGTTCTCGGCGATCATCCACTCGACAGCTGCCATTCATTTCTATGTGAGTCTGTCCTTTCAGATGGGTCATTCCATTCTTTAACTGCACCTTTAAAGAGTAATACACAGTTGGAGCCTGTCTCCGCCCAGCAATTGAGAGTAATGCCGGGTCTCAGGGCACTTTCACAAAGGAGGATTCCTCTGCTCAATGTATCCATCTACAGTCGGGGGTGTCAACGCAACCTGCTGAAATTCTATCTGCAATGTTGAATTTATGTCCAGTATTGATAGGTTGCACCATAAAGAAGTCATGAAAATATGTATACAGCTCAAAAAATGGGATTTAATGTTGAATAACTCGTTAAATACAACCAATAGAATTGAATAGATTTCTTACAGAGTCTGCATGTTGGATCTGGTGAGTTCATAGGCCCACTCCACAGACAGGGGGTTGAGGGCGGACACTCTCTTACACTCTATCTGCAGGTTCAGCCTGGACAGGAGCATAAGGATCACAGGGTTAGTAAGATTCATATCAGAAGTGTGTGTGTGTGTGTGTGTCTATATATGAGAGTGAGAGAAAGAAAAGAGGAAGTAGGACAGAGAGAGAAATAACTTTTGGAGCTTTTGGACCTACTCTTCCCTCCATGTAGGGAAATGCAACTCAGTATTCTGTGGGCCTTGAATAACAATGCGTACCCATTTCTGT
This sequence comes from Hoplostethus atlanticus, assembly GCA_034670405.1. NCBI lineage: Eukaryota > Metazoa > Chordata > Actinopteri > Trachichthyiformes > Trachichthyidae > Hoplostethus > Hoplostethus atlanticus. Next base: position 1,462,592 of record JAXDDX010000102.1, read on the forward strand.
CGTACTTTTTGAAGACTGGGAAGGCAGCCAGTGGGTCATCAAGCTGTGAGAAGAAAGGACAAAATTAGCTTAAGAGACTTTCAAAACACAAAAACAGTCTTCCCCCCCCGAAAGGCACAAGCTGAAATTGCGGCGTCCCCCACTGAAACACTGTTGCCCCACCGCTGGCTTTGTTTACATGGTCATTTATGAGAGTTAAGCTCCATTTTGCTCTGAAAACAATGGCGTTAAAAAATGGTATGCATGGTATGTTGAGTTATAATACCCTAACAATGTTTTGAAAAGATCAGCTTCCATCTACAAGTCAAAGTCTTGAAAGAATGTGAATGTATCTCAAATTTAGATAAATCCCTGACTGCATCTTTAACCTGTGCCACTCTCAAGTCTTCTCAAATGAACAATTACCCCTTTTTCCACAGTAGGGCCGAGGGGGACTTGCCAGGACCAATTTAAAATGTTTCGAAAACAGGACTGAATGCGCCATTTGTGCATAGGAAACAATAGCGCAACTCATGCTTCGTTTCTCTTGGCAGTGGGATAAACAAAAATAATAACAGACATTTCTTTGGGAGAATTTTTTGCATTCCTGCTCTGTTGGCGCGTCTACAGCGGAAGGAAGTAGGAGGAGGGAGCGAGAGTAGTCGGACCCAAACCCACGATGTTGGAAGAACATGACATGTGTCTCTTTCTGCAGCACCACGGAAACAGTAACTGAGAGGAGGCGAGCCAGAGCTTATCGGTTTTCAAGGCTTCAGTAAGTCTTACTTTAGGCTTGCGCAATGCCCACACCGTGGCCCCCCTTGCTCTATACTTCCTCTTTTTCCAGCTAAAAGAGGCTTGGGGTGTGACGGGTAGGATTTAATAATGATGCTCATCTGTTCAATAATGCATGAACAAACATATGGCACTGTTTTTGCCTTTTCTTTGTACGCACTTTGTAGGTGTGCACAGTTCCCCATGTTCGATTCCCAGCCCTGGTCCCTTCTGTGTGGCGTTTGCATTCGAAACCCCTTGAGGTGTCCCACTCCACCGGGTTGAGAACCGCTGCTGTAGCCTCATTGGTTGATCGCAACCCAGTGTTCTCACCTTATTGGCTGCGTCCACCTTGGCACAGACGGCGTCCATAGCTGCCCTTTCCTCCAGGCGCCGGGCCTTCTTCTCCTTCGCTCTGTTGGACTTCCTCTGGACACAAGAAACGAGGGATGGAAGGAAGAAGATTGGGAAAAAGGGGACGGAGAGAGGAGGATGAATATGTTGAGGTAGGAGATGCATGTAAGAAAAAGGGGGATGGAGGAAAGGGGGGGGGGGAAGAGATGTGGAAGAGAGGGATAGACGGATGGAGAGAGGACACAGGGAATAGAGGGAGTAAGCGGAGATGTGGCAGGCGAGAGGAAAGGGTGGAGGGGGAGATGGAAAAGGAGACAAGAGGGATAGAGGGAGGTGATAGACGCAAGAGTAAGTGACAGAAGAGGGGGAACGGAGGAAAAGGGAGGGCAGGGGGGGGACAGATGTGAAAGAAACGTGTCAAAGTCATTTACTTCTCCCTGTTGCCATTGTGATTATGTGCGTATGTTGGCAGGGAGAGTACCGCCCACTAACCCTTGGACAACCACTCTGGTCACAGTACCAGTCACTAACACACTACGCTCCTTAGCTTTAGAGGGACCATTTATCTGCTGCACAGAACTTAAAATGAAATAAACAAGATCTTTGATTAGCTGCTCTTTGTGTATTCTACATAAGCTTCCGCCCCCCCGGTACCTTGTAACACTCATCCAAACTTGGCAGCCAGCCAGAGACAGAAGGAATCCTAACAAGCCAGCCATTTAAATCATTTCAATAATTAGTTCCTCCCCCCCGGTTGAAGGTGTGTGTTACTCAGTGCAATCGGCTGCTGTGGTGTTTGGTTGGAATGAAAACCTGCAGACTGTTCCTTGGCACAGGGCTGGTCACCACAGGCTTAGAGGGAACATTGGTTTTGGTTTGGTGGTATGCTAAAATTACCGAGCATGAGGGGAGCCAGCTTGCCAGTTATCTGTAAAAAGGTGGTTGATTTGCTCAATTTGTGTTTATTCAACCATGTTCTTGCACAGCCAAATACCATAAAACTTGCCGACAAAGATCAAAGAACCATGCGGGGCAAGACCAGGTTTCAGCCAGGTTACCACTGTGCACTTGGCCGGCACAAAAGGTGGTATCTATTTGCTAGCAATTAAGCCTTTGTACCTCTTTCACTGCTGATCTGGATATTGAGTACCAAAGCTAAAGTCGGACCCACTGCTTTTACTAAGCCGTAAAGGCTGATTAGTTTTGAGTTACTGGACATACATGATAAGATATTATTCATTTCCATAGATTGAACATCCTACATGTGACAAAGGCAGAAAACAAAGTTGCCTTGCTTCATTTATTTATTTTCGATCCAACAATTGCTCCAGTAAAAGAGGCAACATTTGCTCTTGGAGTCCACTTATAAACAAGACAATACAGACTTAATTACAGCACAAACATCAACCAAAATAACTACAAATGTCAAAACAAGACCAAAGTGAGTGAAAAAGTAGTGAAAAAGATAATAGTAAAGTCATAATTATGTATAAAAATACAATTATTAGTAGTATTAGACATCATCGCCATGCTACCAATAACAATAATAGACAGGTAACAATAGCAAGTTAACATTTACAGATTTAAAGGAGATACATCTGTCCTGTACATTCACATCAGTCTTTTTCAAATGCACAAAATATCATTTGGTGAGGGAAGCAGTTGAGTAAGGAGGTATTGTTTTAATAAAGTTTTTGTTCTGATCTCTGACATGTTCCGCATGAAATTCACTGATACTGACGCATTCTGATACCTTAATTTAGCCTGGCCTTGGCCCGATATCCAATGCTGGTGCATCTGTAATTTAAGCAAATTACACCCTGGCTGCTTCTACTCCTCACAAAGGAGAGAACACACAAACCACAGCCGTTGCTATAAGAAATGTTTCTACCAGTACAGTGCATTACCACAAATACTGAGTCTATGATTACTGACACCTCTAGCTTAAATGTGTGTTATTTGACCACCACACTAAATTGTGCCCTCAAACTCTTAGAGTTACAGTATTCTATGTTGTGGGATTTGTTAGGTTAATGCCAGTGAAATTAACACACAGTATGAAACTACACGTTGCATTTTAAGAAATAAGATGAATATGAAGACAGCTGACATCTTATTACAGGATAGCATTTTCTATGCATGCATGAATGCAATACCTGTGGGATAGCCCATCTATTTACCACAAGATAATCCGGTTTGCGTGACATGATTACAGTGCACAAAGGGTACACAATGTTTCATGCAGCAATGAACAAACAAGCGGGAATTAGCTAAATGCCTTCATTTGGTGCAGACGAGACCAGAAAGGGTAACAATTTAGGGCAGGAATGCGTTCAAATGCCAACTTTAGCTCAGAGAATTAACTCTGTACCAAGCACAGGGAGGCTACAGACTGAGCTGGGACTCGGGAAGCACGTGGATCGGTTTCTCTAGGGTGAAAGTGAGGGATAAACACGGTCTGCTTAGAGAAAGTAGCTAAAGTGTGTTACTTAGGAAAACTAACTTAGCTTCACGAAATTATCCCAGGCCTGTTTCATGGTGTCAGGTACCTCTCTTTATCTAATCGGACGGCAGTTGTCGTAGCAGGCAAAGAAAGCGCGCTGGCTTGATGATGTACACACACCTTGCTATAAAAAGTGATTAGCACAAATAGCTAGCAAAGCACCAGTCCTAAAAATGGATTCTAAAGTGGCTAACTTAGCTAACAGGCTAACAATGTCACAACCGGTCACAACACACACTAATAACTTATCAACCGTGCACGGCGACGAGGACAGCAACGCCGGCAATGCAAAATCCACACTGCTCAGATTTAATGTCTAAAACGGAATGCAGCGATAATACCGAGACGGTTATAAAAAGTAACGCGTAAGCTAAGGATACCAGGCTAACTGGACGGCGAGCCAGTTAACAGACTAGCACAGCCAAATATGCTCCGGTGCCAACCCCTCTACATCCATCCACCATGGTCTCTCCTTCCCTCCCTCTCTTTCTTTCTTTCTTTCTCTCCCTCCTTCTCTCACCATCATGCACTCACGTCCCCAAAACATTCATCTTTCGTTGAATTACCTCGGATGGACATGTTAGGCAAAAACAGACACATACAACTCACCCCCATTTCGCCGTGCCTTATCGATCACCTTGGAGAAAATACACCTCTATTGTCCCTATGGTTACTGTTGCTGAATTATTAGTATCGTGACGAGAGAGAAGGGGGCCAGATTATGACAATGATAGTGTGCTAACTAGGCTAGCTGGCTAGCACGGACCGATTGATGTGAGACGTATAACAAATTAAGCGCAATTTAATTATAACATCAATGAAAATTTAGCTAATTTATTTCTCTTTTAGCCGGATTGGCGCCAAGAGTGTGAGGCTGAATTTATTACAGGTCCCTTGCCCTTTCTTTCCTCTCTCTCTTTTCACCGTCGCGTCCAACTATGCTGCTTTCACGTGCTCCTCGTAAGCTCCAACTTCCGAATTCAGAAGTCGTACATTCGATATGTCTTACGTTCAAGTGGTATTGGTCGGAAGTAAAACGAAACTGGTATCTGTTACATACGTAGTTGTTGATTGTTGGTTGTTTTATTATAGAAATTAAGTGGCACAGAGGTACTTTGTCAAGCAGCGGCGGAATGAAGATGCGCTAATGTCTATCAGGCATATAAAAGATGTTGTTAATGATGTTAATTTAGTTATTAAAAAGAAAAAGGTGTGACAAAAAATAAACAAAGGGTTGGAAATATGTACATAAGACAGTTGTTAATTGTTTACACAAAGCCAAACAATAAATGCCAAACAATAAAATAAACAAATAATGTACATAACTTTTACAATTAACTGTAAACATAGCCTCCATGCTCTCCACATCCTAAACGTCACAACCACATTTCCCAGTCATATTTACCAGTTTTTTGGGGGGTTCAAAACATATGACATTCGGTGGACGCTTTTATCGAAAGTCCCTTACTACAATTAGTACCATGAGTGCATACATTTATAGCAGGCCTATTCAACAGGGCCGTGGCCAGATCCGGCCTTTGCAATGTCTCAAACGGCCCGCCAGACTGATGGCAATTAATATAATAACGTTAATAATAAAAAAATAATACAAAACGCTGAACAATCAACATATGAAATCCATGCCGTATTTGTCGGGACGCATAATTGAATGATGATAACATGGACAATATTTGAAAGTAGGCTGATGTGTACACAGTAATATCATTTAAAAGAAAGTAGGAGGTGTAGACTGACCGGCCCACCTGTCCCATGTATTTTTTTTAAAAGTTTGGACAGCCCTGGTCTATAGCACGGATGGCCACATCAGAAATCAAATCCTAAATTACGGTAGAGTTAGTGCTTTTTTCTACTATCTTGAAATTCACACTGCCATAACTCTGCTGTTAGTCCGTCTGCGATGGAAAAGTTAATTGGCAGCGGTGGGATTCGAACCCACGCCCCCGAAGAGACTGGAGCCTTAATCCAGCGCCTTAGACCGCTCGGCCACGCTACCACGATTGGACAGATACCCCATACACCCAGCTTCTAAAGCCCATATTTCCGATAGTAAGTGAAGGCAACATTGCTTTAGCGCGAATAAGGTTTCCTTGTTTGGGAAATGACGACAGTCCGGCAGAGGGCTGGAGAGGGTCAAGAAACCAGGCACACAGCAGTTTCTAGTCTAGTCTTAATCTAAAATGAACTTTGACCTTTTCAGTTATTCTGCTCGATGACAGAATATTGTTTGATATTGTAATGCGTGTGGTGGTCTCATAGGAGATATATTCATAGGTTTGGCTGTGTAACATTCCTCTCATTTTGATTGGCAAAGGCTGGCTGGCCTATGTCTTGGGTATAACATACAGATCAGTGTGTGTAAATGTGTGTGTGTGTGTGTGTGTGTGTGAGTGAGAGAGAGAGAGAGAGAGAGAGAGAGAGAGAGAGAGAGAGAGACTGTCATCTGAATTCTGCATGATCTTATCCTGTCAATGTCTTATGCATAGCCAACTACTGGGGAGTGGTAACTAGGGCACAGTCGACTCAAAACTTAAACACAAACTGTAGAAAATGAGTTCAGCATTACCATCCACTCACTGATTAAATAAAACTTGCAATAACACAATACAACAGAGGCAGACACTGTATTAAGCTATTAATACTCCCAGGGAGTTGGGAGTAACATATTACATTTAACACAATTAGAGTAATCTGATTTAAGTAAATGCAACAAGGAAAATCCTGCTCTCTGCTCTTGCTCATCAATGTCTTTTTTAAAGTATAAGTATGTAGAACTACAAGGGCCCAGACTGACCATAACTATTTGACTGGACTCCTATAGTTTTTCTTTGTCTTCATAGAGCATTTTAGGCTGGTGGTGCCGGCCAGGTTAGGCCACTTGAGGCAGATTAGGTAGGCTCGCCATGTCCTCCATTCTCAAGTCCTTTCAGTCCTCTTCTATCTACTCTGATTTATGTGCTTGTGTTCTGATCTTATTCTGTAACATCTTATTTGTCATAATTGATTGATTTGCAACTGATTTAGCTGGATTATCTACAATAGGTTTGAAATCGGCTGACCTGTACTGAAGACCTTCTGGATGTGGGAAAATCTCTTTAAAGTAACAAAAACTGGAAAATGTAAACCATTGCAATCAGTGAAAAACATGAGCAGTTTACAAAGCAGAAAAGAAAACCAGTGATTAGTAAAACATGCAGAGCATATATTTCACTGTGCACCTATGCCAATAAAGTTGAACTGAAATAAAAGTGGTTATAATAAGATAGTCCCATCCAGTCTCTACATTTAAATTAATCAAATTGGAATAATTAGTCAGTTTTAACACCATATTGTATGGATTTTTCATATTGTATCACTGCATTTGAGTAATGTAATTGGTCATGTAATTGAGTACAATACCAGCTGGTAATCAGTAATTTGTAAGGGGTCGCATTTTGAATTAACCCTGCAAATATCTCTATGCAGCCTAAATCAGCAGGCCGTAAAGTGGTGTTCAGAGATTCCCAAGGGTACACAAAATTACTTTTATTTTTGCTTAATTTCTGTTAGTTTGTAGAATGAGACATTGTTCTGAGGGAATGATTCCAGTCTCAGTTGTGGGTTCCTGGCCCAAATACACCTGCCTGGGGCTCTTTGGTATTCAAATCACCAGCCACTGTCAGCAAGCCTCTTTCCAAACCTCATTGTGAAATCCTTATTTGAGAAGCAGTTCATAAGACAGGATCGCTAGGTGGCGGCGTGGGGCATGGAATCACATAGGTCCACATACTGCACTGTTCCCGGGGCCCCATTTAAAGATGGAATTAAAATCCACATAGGGTAAATGAGTAGCCATAGAAAAACAAAGGCTTTTTAAAGCTCTAGTGCCTCTGCTTCCTTCCTTCTTTCAAGTATTCTTTTACCCTCGACTCTAATGAGCAGCTTCTTTGCAGACTTTGATGGGTTGGTGAAGCATAAAGCAAGGACGCACTCTGGTATCCCCTCTCAGCTTGAGGGATAAAAGATACAGCTAGATAAACCCTGCCTATATGGCGCCTTATGAAAAACAACTATTGGAATCTTATGGTAAAAAGTAGAGGGATACTATACAAATATCACAGGCACCGTACGCTTGTGATAGGAATATTGTGGGAATATTCGAGAGAGTTTTCATTAGGGATGAAAATATTATTCACACTTGGTGCCAAATCCCGACAATATGAGATCTAGATGCACCGTTCATCTCATACACTTGACATCTCAGCCTACGTAGCGTTGATTCCGGCTGGTGAGGTTGGCAGGGGTGTGATGTGAGATGGCTACCTACGAGACAAGCCTACCCACTTTTTCTGAATGCAAATTATAGGCCTCACACACACACACACACACACACACACACACACACACACACACACACACACACACACACACACAGCCCTCCCCAGCACGCAGATGGCCCCGTCGGTAGGCCCCGCCCTCAGCCCTTTGTCTTCGGGTAATCTGTCTCTCAGCCGTCGGTAGAAGTCGGTAGAAAAAGGCATTTATTATTTATTTATTTCCCGGTCAGTAGGAGGCGCAACGAGGGTCAGTGAGTTGATGCCAAGCGAAAGAAGAGTTTCTCTTTCCCTTTCTCTCTCTCTCTATTCCATTCAATAGTTGCCTTACTGGCTCTGACATTGAGATTCCACACATGGCACAAAGCAGAAGGTGACAAAATAACATTCACTATGGAACAATGGTACAAGACAGACCAGGTGTCTACAGTGTACCCTTCAGTCAATATTGTTGCCCATTTCAACAAATTAGAAAAATAGATCAATAATAAATCACACAGGGATCATTAAAGTTTCATCTAAACTAATCAAATAGATCAACACATTTTGTCTATTCTCTCTCTCTGGTCAAACTCTTTTCTCTTATAGGACAAAAAAACCCTCTTTCTGCATTTTGGCCTGTCTGTAAATATGTATGGACTGTCTGTACATTCTCTCCAGTGTGTGTTTGCCTGCAGGAATGGATTATGAAATTCAAGCTGCGCCCCCCCCCCCCCCCCCCCATACACACACACACACACACACACACACACGCACACACACACGCGCGCGCACACACACACACACACACACACACACACACACACAGATCCCTCTCTCTGCCTTAACAATGCTGTGTGTGTTGTTCTTTTTGCAGACAGATCAGCAGACTGACAGAAGGAGAATTCAGGCAGAAAGATAGATGATAGATAGATAGATAGATGGATAGATGGATAGATGGATGGATGGATGGATGGATGGATGGATGGATGGATGGATGGATGGATGGATGGATGGATGGATGGATGGATGGATGGATAGATAGATAGATAGATAGATAGATAGATAGATAGATAGATGAACAGACGGCTAGACAGGGTGGTTTATGTGAAAAATATCTGCTGCAGGCCTTTCAACACAGTGAGAAGGAGGGAGGGGAGGAGAGAGAAGAAACAGAAGGAGAGGGAGGGGGAGAGAGAAAGGAGAGAGAAAACAGGGAGGCAGAGAGAGACAAGTAAGGTAAGCAGGATGAATGAGGAGATAAGGAGGCAGGGGAGGAGGGAAGGGAGGAGACAAAACAGGAGAACGAGAGAGGGAGACAGGGGAGGAAGAGAAAGATGAGATAGTCAGGGAGGGATGGAGAATAAGCAAGAGAAATAGGGAGGGAGAGAGGAAGGAGAAGAGACAAGGATGGAAGAGAGAAGTGACAGAGGAGGATGAAGAGAGAGAGAGGAGAAAGATAGGAGGTGATGGAGGGGAGGAGAATGAGAGAGAGGAGAAGGGAGGGAGGAAAAGGGGGGGAGAGGAAGGGTAGAGATATATGGGAAGAGGAGGAGAAGGGGGGACAGGAAGGAGATCGAAACAGGAGAGAGTGATAGGGATGGAAGGGGTGTTGAAAGGGAGGAGGAGGGGAGGAGGAGGAGGGAGGAGAGAGTGGAGGAGGGAAGAGAGAAGAGAGAAAGGGGGGGGGGAGAAAGATGGAGGAGAGGGCAGTGAAAGAGAAACAGGAAGGGAGGAAGAAGAGGCAGAAGAGCATGATGGAGGAAAAAGAGAGCGAGGAGGGGGGAGGATGAGAGAGAGGCAGGGGGGAGTGAGAGGGGAGGCGGATGAGAGAGGAGAGCGACAGATGCAGTGTGTGCGAAAGACCAGAGGAGAACGGTGGATGAGAATCTCTCCTACAGGCCTCCATCTCTCTCTCTCTCCCTCTCTCTCTCTCTCGCTCTCTCTCTCTCAACACCCTGCAGCGCAGAACCACACCGGATAGAATGGACATTCATTTCCACGTGCTTCTGCAGACTGACCGAGTCTTGACTGAATGGTCAAATTTAGAGATACCGGATCTCAGAAAACAGAGACATGAATTTTGAAAAAAAAAAAAAAGGGTTGCAAGTCTATCAGGAAGGCAAAGGAGGCAAATAAACAGGAGGGTAAACTATGACCTCCAGTATGAGATCATCATAAGGCAAGCAGCCACCAATATAAGCAAATATCGGTTAATATATAGGCAATGTCCCTTAAAACACCCTACCTTTATAGAACTTACATCAGTTGGATTCTACTATAAATGAACTCTACTTTACTCCTCCACTACAACCCTGTTTGTACAGTAATTAAGATGGCAGCTGTTCAACTTTGATGGTGTTGTCTTGGCAATGCACAAGACTGACGAAGACGAGTTGCCAGGGCATTTGACTGTATTGCAACGCGCAAGAGCCATACATCAATCAGCGGTCACTTCCATGACAACTTCATCAAAATGCTACGATGTTGGGAGTAGCACAATACAGCAGGAAGCATCCTTTCTACCTCGTCTGGTTCTATACCATGCACCTTCTGATATAAGAGGCAAACACTGAGAATACAGAGGAGGGAGGGATGGGGAGGGGAGGGGGGGGCAGGTTGAGGAGTGAGGGATAGAGGAGATGAGCATGAGGAAAGAGGGAGACTTGGGTAGAGGAAAGACAAGGAGCTAAGGGACGAGGTAGGAGAGGGAGGGAGGGTGAGAGAAGGGGAGAGGAGAGAAAAGACAAAATGAAGAATGAGGGAAGAGATAGCAGATGTCCCTCTGTTATCTCTTCCCTCATTCTTCATTTTGCAAGAGAGACACAATTCAGACAGACAGGTAAATAGCGAGACACTCAAACAGACAGACGGGCAACAGAAAGAGAACTCAGACAGGTAGACAGAGACAGACAAAGAAAGCCAGTGAGAGAGAGAGAGAGTGAGAGTGTGAGAGAGAGAGTGGAGCTCAGCAGAGGCTAGGAGGTAAGGGAGGGGGAGGAGAGGAGGAAGAAGAGAGAAGAGAGATGCTGAGGTGAGGGGGAGAGCAGGAAGGAGAGAGAGAGAGGGAGAAACGATGGAGGAATGGAGGGGAGGAAGAGGACGAGGGCAGAGGAGAGGGTGCTGAGAAAACAAGTGGAAATAAGAGGAGAGAGTGAGATGTAAAGGAGAGTGGGAGGGACATCAGAGAGATCAGAGAAACAGAGCGAGAGGAGAGGAAGGGGAGGGAGGGGAGACGGAGCGATGGAGAGGAGGGCGAAAGAGGGGAGGGAGGGGAGGAAAGAGAGGGGAAGAGATGGAAAAGAGAAAAAAGATGGGGAATGGGTGAAGGGAGGGGGAGGAGAGGAGAGGCGAGGAGAGGAGAGACGGGGAGGGAGGGGAGGAGGGAGGAAGAGGAGAGAGAGAGATATAGCAGTTGTTCATTGGCGAGGAGGTGTGAGGGACTGAAGGACCAAGCCAGAGGAGAGAGAGAGAGAAAAGAAGAGGAGGAGAGAAGGGAAGGGAGAAAAGAGAGGCACAAGGGAGGCAAAGAGGGAAGGGGAGAAAGAGCGAGAGAGAGAGAGAGCACAGTGGAATGGGTGAGTTATACGGACACTGAGTAATGAGAGGGAGGGAGGAGGAGAGGAGGTGGAAGGAGAGAAAAAGAGAAGTAGAGGGGGAGGAGGAGAGGAAGACAGGAAGAGGGGAGGAAGAAGAGGGGGGGTTGGAGGTGAGCGAAGCGAACTGCTCTACTGTGTCACCGTAGGGGGAGGATGGGGGGAGGGGAAGGGAAGAATTTGCAGTGCACGCTCTCACACACAGACACACACGTGCGCACACATACGTGCGCACACACACACACTGTTGAAATTGAAAGCGACAGGAAAGAAAGATAGAGAGAGGGAGACAGACAGAAAGAGAGAGAGCGAAAGACAGCGAGAGGCACATAGCCAGACGGAGAGACAGATAGGCAGAGCTAGAGACGATTTTAAGGAGGAGAGGAAGAGGAGGAGGAGGGGTGAAGGGCATAAGAGAGAAAGTAGGAGGGAGGAAGGAAGGGAGAGAGGGAGGAGGAAAAGGAAGGCATGCGGTTGAGCGAGGAAGGAGACCAGGAGGAACGAGACAAGCAAAAAGGAAGAAGGAGGCGAAGGGGGGGAGGAAAGACAGAGGAGAGGACTCATCATTGGAAAGAGGAAGCGAGGGAGTGCGGAACAGAGGGGGGTGAGAATGAGGTAGGAGGAGGAAAAGTAGGGACAGAGATGGGGGAGAGAAAGGAAAGAGAGAGGAGGAAATGGATATAGAGTGAAAGGGGAGGGAGAGAGAAAGAGCAGAGAAATTGACATATAGGAGGGAGGAGGAGAAACAGGGAGGAGGAAAATAATCTGGAGGAGAAATTGAAATGAGGTAGAACATTAAGCAGGCGGCATGGAGAGAGAGGAGGAGGGAGCGAAGAAGAGAATTAGGGCAAATAGGGAGCAGGCACATATTCAGGAGGTGTATGGAGGAGGTGGGAAGAGGGTGAGGGGGGAGAAGGGAGGAGGGATAAGGGGGTGGAGAGGTAGGATATAGGGGGGTAAAAAAAGAGGGAGAGTAAAAGGGAGAAAGGAAGGAGGACCAGAGAAATAGGCAGGAGGTAGCATGTTACGAAGGAGGAGGTAAAAAAAAAAGAGGGAGAGAGGAGGTAGACAAATAGGCAGGAGGTACAGAAATAGGCAGGAAGCAGAGAAATGGTGAGGAGGCAATTAGCGAGGAGGTGGAGGAGTAAGCAGTAGGGAGAGACAGAGGGGGGGGTGAAGAACAAGGGAGCTTGTTAAATAGAAGGTGGGAGAGGAGGAGGCGAGAGGGAGAGGGAGAGCAAAGAGGAGGAGGGATGATGAACAGAGATCATGGAGGGGATGGAGGGAGATGAGGTGGAAAAGAAAGGGAGAAAAAGAGATGGAGAGTGAATGATATGTAGAGAGAGAGACAGAGAGAGGGATGGAGAGAGAGAGGGATGGAGAGAGAGAGGGATGGGGAGCAACGCCACAAGTGCATGGAAATGTATGTAACAGGCTGTTACAGCAGCACTTGTGATGGCAACAGCAATGTGTCTATATGTGTGGTGTGGTACTCGGGCGGGGGGGGGGTGTCCAAATCCTGCTAGCAATGTATCCATCGCCAAACCATTCCCTATTCTACTCACCCACCTGTGCACTCACACACTCTCTCTCACACACACACACACACACACACACACACACACACACACACACACACACACACACACAGACCCTGAGACAGACTGAGAAGTAGAGGCTGACACAGAACTCACTCTTTGAATTGCAGACATTCAAATTAAAAAACAAATAAGTCAAGTACACTGGGGCTATTTATCTGAGTCACTGTTACTTCATGCACACATGCACGCACAATGACACACACACACACTCTCTCACTCTCACTCACTCTCACACACTCTCGCTCTCTCTCTCACACACACACACACACACACACAAACACACAAACACAATTAAATTGTACCCCACTATCCTGCCCTTTTCTCCACCATGCATACATCAGAGCAAGTCTGGACAGTCAGCCTCAGCACAGAGATGCACAGCTGACGAATTCCTCCGCCGACATACTGGCAAGTAGTCCCTAATTTATGGGATTTTCATAGTTGGCAGATTATGAGTCTAAATAAGATGTTGCAGCCACAACACATCATCGCTTTACTATTTGAATGAGATAAGCAATAAATACAAATCTCTGATGTGAATTTGAAGGCAAACGGTTCAAAAGCGGATTTTCTAGCCAAAGGCTTTCAATACAACATAATACTCCAAAATGCCTCATAACTTGTCAAATCGCGTGTTATCCAGCAAGAATCGTAGTTAATTAATCCAAAATCAACAACACAATTCATAGTTTTACAGGACTATTTTTTGCCAATCGATATAGAGTAGGCTTGTTGGGAGAGGCAAACGGATTGTGGCGGATGTCCACCACTCTCCTCTCGGGGTGTTGTCCGTCTCCCCGGCACACAGACACACGGCTGCTTCCATCTATCCATGCAGTTCACTTCATTGTACACTCGAGACGGGCTGTGATCATCAATTAAGCAGAAATTAAGCCGTTTTAGATGCCCTAATTATCTTTTATCGTTTCGAAGAGGATTGTATACTGCGGCGTAAGGCACTGAGAAGTTTTAAGTGCCGAAAAACGGAGACAAACGACACGCAGGTACTGTGCGACTGTTATCTCGACTTTCAACTATTAACGTTACTAATGTTAACGTTAGGTACTAGCCGCAAGCTAACGCTAGCATCCCAACGACCAACTGAAAGATTTGACTTGGAAAATGCGATTTGGTCCACTCTGGGGGGCGAAGTGTTGCCTGATATGCATTATTTAGCATCTAAAAAATAGTTACACCGTGAAACTGTTACCGTTTACTGCTAAATGTCTTAATACGGACCCACAACTTCAGTTATAATCCAGAACGAGTTTTACTTCATGCCAGCAGTCAGTAGCGTTAGTAGTAACAGCAACGGAAGCGTGGGGAAAACAAAAGGACTTCAAAGTCTGGAGACGGAAGAAGAGCAGAGACAGACAGAGATGAATATTCAGTAAAGCTGTGAAATTATTGATTTAGTTACTCAGTCAAATAAACACCGGACCAGGACTCACCTTGGCGATCCCTTATTTCTGGTGATGGGGAAAACTGTAGTAATCTCATAGTAGATTATAGAACAAACAAATATCACAGCAAGGAAGTCCCCATAGGAAAATGATAGTGGTGAAAATACAGTAAAGTAACGTTGCTATAAGGCCACAGTAAGTTCACCATTGAGTACCAAGTAAATTTTTCGTTAGTGTGTGGGTCAGGGAAGATGCGTTAATGAGAACAACTGAAATAGGCGACCCCTTTAACAAAATATATAGTGATGGACTAATGTTAGACTATTATACATAATAAACCACGGAATGGAGCTACGCAGTGTAAATTGTGTAGCATAATACATGATCAGATCAGATTCCCAAAGATTGTTTGGGTTAGGTTTGGGGCAAAAGTTAGACGGGTTATAATTTGACAATTTCAGTTTCACTATGGTGGTTGGGAGGTTGTGAATATGATTGAAATGGGCACATGTTGGAGATTTGCGATATTTATCACTAGAAATTCATCCTCCCAAGCTGGGTTAGCAGAGATTATTGTAGTTGATAACCAGTTTAATTTGGTTATTCTTGTGGAGACCGAGGCTACCACTAGCCCTTAAACTCTCTCTAAAAGTGAACTGGGCGGGATTACAACGCGTCCTAATTGTGAACAAATTCCCAACTTTATATAAACCATTAGAAATATAAAGAATGTTTACAAAAATGGGTGGTTGTGAGTTTGTAGTAAAGTTAAAACGTGTAGGGACAGCTGCTGCTAGTTTCTTGTTAGGAGGGGGTTTGTGGGGCCACCGGCGGCAGAGACAGACAAAGACCCCCAGAGAGCCTCGGTCACTTATTGTCTACCGGAGTTTAGTCAGTCGGCCAGTTACGATAGCCTCACACTTTAGACGCGTAATATTTTTAGATAGGGGAAGGAGGCAAGTAGATTTTTCTCATTTGAATGTTGTGAATTGTCTTATCTATAACCCTAACCGCAGCACTGGTCCGTAACTTTGAAATGACGTGAAATGTGAAAGCGTCCCTGCTTTGTTCCGGTCGCAGTTGAAGTTGTTATGAGACTGAAAATGAAATCGATGACCTAAGAGTGAGAAAGAAATGTCTCAGGTGTAAAACTTGTATCTACGCGTTTCGGCTTTGGTTTCACGTGGCTCCAAATAAGTAGTGTATATCTATAATGTGATTTGTGAATGTATTTGCCGGTCTTTATCGACACCTGTTCTTTGTATGAACCGCGTCGCGTTGGTTTAAGAACAAACGCGTTTTGATGTGGCCCTTAATAGTGTTTGACTACCCCTCGTCTAGAACCGTGTCCTGAGTTGACCGTCTAGGCTTTTGTGCTACTGCAAGACTCCGTGTCCCGCGGATAGACGGGGAGAGGAAGAAAGCATAAGGGAGGGAGAAAACTAGGCATGGCCACGTAATAACCTAGCACGACTGTCGATGACACTCTGAATGAGAGCTCCCTTCATGCAGGAGGGCTCTCATGTTATCATGCCACAGTGTCTCCACTTTTGTTGAGGATGCTGCCCCTTTTGAATTGAGTGTGTTTGTCTGCTTATAGGGCTTTTACTGTCTTTCGGAGGTGTTTAAGTGGCAACGTTGCTAGTGTGGCGGCTTTCACTGTGTGTGTTTATGCTTTGTGACTGTTTGCTGCATCCAGCATGTGTGAAAGTGTGTTTTGGTAAATCTCCTAAGGTGTAAGAGGCTTATGTATACATGGTAGTATGTGTATCGTAGACTGTAACTTGATTTAAGTCAGGCAGAGCTGCTCTTGGTATGGTTTTTGGCAGTGAAAAACTGGTCTCAGTGAATCCCTACGTCCTGGTCAGGGGTTGTTGGTTTGCTTAGGCTTGGCGTTTCTTAAACTGTGGTCCGGACAAATTAAATTACGACATAACTAATTTATAAAAAAGAAGGGGATGTCTAATAGTAACTTAGAAGTTGTATGTTTTAAAGCAGCACTTCCCCAACAAACAAAGGCCACTGAACTGTGAACAGGTCATAGCTATATAGAGATATTATATAGAGATATTGTAATTTATAGAGTGATACTGGGTGTTATTGAGTGAGAGTTATGGAGATATACTGGGAGTTGTTGAGTATGAACTCAGAGAGAAAACAAACCATTGAAAAATAAACATGACTCAAGGGAAAGTGATGGGAGCCTTTCCAAGGTAGTAGCATAAGGTGTTTTTTCCCTCCTTTAGAACAGCGAATAAGGTTTTATAGGCTTTCAATTGAAAAACAAACATTCCAGCCAACTATCTAATGAAAAATGAAAGGCCCTACTGAGTAGATTTCTGGGAGATTCTATCACACTCGAGACAAAGATAAAACCGTATTCATATGTTGGTAAAAGTGGTAAAATCACCTTTTAAAGTGTGTGTGTGTGTGTGTGTGTGTGTGTGTGTGTGTGTGTGTGTGTGTGTGTGTGTTCCAGCCATGCCCTCGGTGATGGAACGCTCGGGGGCCGGGGTCCTGTCCAGGAGCAGAGCCAAGACCGTAACCAACGGCAACAGCCAACCACACTCTGAGGAGGAGAGCAGCGATGAAGAGCATGCTCATGGTAGACAGACACACACTCTTGTGTTAAACTGAAGGATATTACACTGACTTAGAGTGATTTTGAATTCATTCAACCTTGATTTAACCCAACACCTAACTTTCAACTTCTGGGTTTTCTATTCTTGTATGGGTATTAAGCATGTGAAGCTCATGGCAGGCAGGTAAACACACACACATTGGACAGACACACCGTGTATGCTAGCCATTCTAGTTTGTACTCATTGCAGTGCTTGGTTAATCCCTATATACTTCTCTCCTCCATCATCCCCTCATTCTGCCCTCCACCCACTTTGCTCACTCCTACTCTTCCGTGCCATCCTTATCATCCTCTGCCCACATACATCCTCCATTCTCTCCTTCACCCACTGCTTTGCAATCTTCTGCTATTGTTTCATTTTAACCCTTATTTAACCAGGTAAGTGGACTAAGAAAGCATTATCATTATAACAGCCCACACATTGGAGATGCCCAGTGCAGATACAGTGTACAAACACGGCTTGGGGTCAAGTGCCTTGCTCAGGGGCACTTAGACAGTTTTTTTGGGAATAGTTAGCTTCTTAATTGCTTTCGCTACCCAGATTTTACCAGCTGATCTGGACACTCAAGCTGGCAACCTTCCATCACAAGGCTTTTTTTGTAACCTTTAGGATACCACTGCTTCCATCCTCACTTCCACTTCCTTCATCCCGCTCCAGTCTTCCATTCATCTGTCCATCTTCCTTCACCCATCTCTCTCTGCCCTCTCTCTTCATGGCTCTCCTTTCTCTCCAACCACCTTCTCCTGTCCTACCTCGTCCTTTCCTTCTATCCTATTTTCTACCCGACTCCCTCCATCTACCTCAGTTTTCAGTTTATCCATCCATCTGTCCTCCCATCCACCCTCTTATCCCTCCTCCCTTCCTGCCCCCTGTCCCTGAGGAAGGAGTAATTTCTCTCTTCCTCCTCCTCATCTGCGTCCCTACTTCTTTCATAGTCTCTCTCACTCATCCTTTTCCACACACTCTCCATATCCTTTATCTCCCTGGCTTTGCCACAGCACTAATTGCTTAATGTCTTCCATCTACTCGTGCTCTTTTCTACTCTACTCATCCTTCTTTCTCTCATTCCCTCCATCTATTTCTGTCTGCATATCTCCTGCCTTGCCATCAGCACTCTCCTTTTGTCTCCCCTCTTATCTGTCTTCTTTCTATCTTGTCTATCCAGTCCTGCAACTTTTAGGGAAATTTCTGCCCTGTCAGCACTTGTGTTACCCATTTTCTTCCCCCTCTCCATATTGCTAGTCTTTCTCTCATGTCTCTCTGCCCCTCCTTCCATACCTCTTGGATATTGTAACTCATGTCTCTCTCTCTCTCTCTCTCTCTCTCTCTCTCTCTCTCTCTCTCTCTTCCCCCCCCCCCCCCCCCCCCAGATAGTATGATCAGAGTGGGAGGAGACTACCAGGCCCAGATCCCTGAGTTCAAACCAGGTAATGTAGGATGAAGGAAATGATGAGAGAAGGGGAGATAACAGGGAGGAATACAAGGAGTCATAGAAGAATGGAGAGAGGGAGGGAATCAAGGCTGAGCGGGAGGCACAGAGGTGAGGAGAGGCGTAGAGGACATTTAGATGGAGGGAGACGAGGAGAGGGATGAAGGTCAAATTACCAGAGACAGAATTCAAACCATGGAGGACGGAGGGAACTGGCTAGAAGGAAGAACGAAGAGATTACGTTGTTGTGCCCATCCAGAATTTCACAGTATGAATGGGTATGCAAAGGTGGTTGATGAAAAGAGGGTGAGGAAGGGAGAGAGTGAAAGAGAATATTGGTATGGCGGAGGAGGAAGAGGCAGATAAGGCTGGAGGAGAGGAAGCATAGAAATTACATCACTATTGACTGAAAGACAAGGAAGAAAAATGGATAAATACTTAATGTGTTTGTTTTGTGCAGAAACAGACAGATGGATATATCATTGACCCTTTTCTCTCTGTGTGTTTGTTGTCATTACCAGACAGTCCAACCCGCTACAACGAGAAGGACCAGAGGAGTATGTTGGTCTGGTGTCCCAACAGCCAGATTTCTGATGCAATGTGTAAGCTCTATTATACACACACACACACACACACACACACACACACACACACACACACACACACACACACACACACACACACACACACACACATTCAGTATTACAAGCTTAACAACCTGACCTTCAATGGCTGTATGTTGGCTGGAGAATAGCAATTAAAGTTTTTACTCTCCCTCTTTCCCCCTTTCTCTTCCATTTCCTCTGTCTGGCTTTCACTCTGCTTCATTCATTCCTTGCTCTTCTCTTTTCTCTACTTCCCCCCCACCTATTAAACTGTTTTACCTTGCTTTCCTGTCCCTCTACTCTCTCTACTTTGTTCCCCCCATTTCTCTCTATCCCTGTCCTTCCTTCTGTCTTTCTCTCTTGCGCTCTGTTCACCTCTTTCTGTCTCTTTCCATCTCCCTCTCTCTATCCCTCTTTCTTTCATAGTGGATGAGTACATCCTGATGGCTAAAGAGAAACATGGATACAACATGGAGCAGGTATGGACGACTGGAAATCAATTTACTGCAAAGAAGCATTTCACTTTCACTCACAATAAAAGCACATACTAAAAAACAAAACATTTTAATATCTTACCATATTTTTCTTAAAGATAAAAGTTATATAGTATATCATCAATCTGTTCAGTGCATTTCAGGATTTTTTTGTGATCAAGTGTTGTAATTTACTTTTTGTTGTACTCACTTTCCCTCAGCCTGCCTCGTCTGCTTCTGCTTGAGTTAGTGATTTCCTACGTTTCCCAGAATGACTTTCAACAACTTGTTGCTTTCCATCAAATATGGGCTTATAAATATAGCTAGCTAGCCACCTTGTTTGTGAACATTTGGGCAGGTCTCTGATTGTGGCTTCACCTTGTGGCTTCACCGGAAATTAAGATCCCTTGTAGCTGTGCTGGAAATATCACGTCATCCATATTTAGCCACTTATCCAGGGGAATACAAAAAATACACCACCAAATAATAAAATGGGCCCAGGAACCTTAGACACTCACCTTAATACAGTAGCTGTTTTAGGGTGGATTCCTTCCTTTAAGAACTTCAAGTACACTGGATGGACAAGTGTACATAAGCAAATCTACCCCCTTATATGTACTTCTTTTCTCCCCGTTTCCCTTTCATGTGCACACTCCTTCTTTTTTCCTGTGTCTATTTTTCACCATTTCTCTCTCTCTCTCTCTTCCTACATATCCCTCTATCTACTTGGCCACCCCACCTCCTTGCCTGCCTCCTTGTCCTTCCCCTTTGTCCATCCAGGCCCTGGGTATGTTGTTGTGGCACAAACACGACGTGGAGCGCTCGCTGGCCGACCTGGCCAACTTCACCCCCTTCCCCGAGGAGTGGACGGTGGAGGACAAAGTGCTGTTCGAACAGGCCTTCAGCTTCCACGGAAAGAGCTTCCACCGCATCCAGCAGATGGTGAGAGAGAGAGAGACACACACACACACACACAGATTATTCAGTACAAGAGAAGGCAGAAAAATGGTGTTAAAGGCAGTGTCTTCAGAGTGTGCACATTGTATGTATGTTTATTGATTATATGTCCCTTTTTGTTTATGTTTTTTGGTGCTCACCATGTTTTTTCTTTATTGGTGTGTAGCTTCCAGATAAGCTGATCTCCAGCCTGGTTAAGTACTACTACAGCTGGAAGAAGACAAGGACCAGGACCTCAGTCATGGACAGACAGGCCAGGAGACTGGTCAACAAGAGAGAGAAAGAAGACAGGTATAAGATGAGATGAAACTGACCTAATTTTGTTGAAATGTTAGGAAATGAGGCTCTTGCCAGTGAGATGTGACATTTACAAAGTTACTCTGACTAATTATGTCTCCTGCTTTGTTTGAGCTAACGTCATGAAACTTTGTACATATGAATGTCATTTTGGCAAACAACGTCACTAAGATGTAAGAATGTTTTGTCCTCCAGATAATGCACTGGAAATGTTGTGCTGCATCACTAGTCACTGTCTTTTTTACCATAGGCTTGTTTCATCTTTTCTTTCCATTCTTACAGTAATGACGAGATCGAGGCGGGAGACCCCGGCAGTGACAGTGACTTTGAGGTTGACGCCAAGAAAGAGGTGAGCAACACACAACTTTGTGGTGGGTGTGGGAGCGTGCTTGCATCTCAAGTATCCTTGCTTGTCTCTATCAAACATGTTTGAAGACACAGAGACCAAATGGTTTAAACCATGTTTCTCCCCAGGAGGTTGAAGTGACTATTTCTCCGACTATGTGTGTGCATATGTGCTCACATAAGCTCATTTGTGTGTTTACGTAGGCATGACTTGTCTCAGATCAGCCTTGGCAAATCAATCACTTCTTTTTGCTTTTACTTGTCAACTGGATTTATTAAATGAAAATGCTGTCTTCTCTAATTGCCATCCCATATATAATTTAATCATTCAAAAGTTGATTTCTAATGTATGTGATTGTTCTCTCCACGCAGGCAGTGAAGCAGAACTCCAGCAGCACCAGCTCTGACAAGGGGGTGCCCGGCCGCTCTGGGCCGGTGAAGAAGGAGAGCATTGGGGCTCAGTACCGCCACCACCCGCTGAGAGCCCGGCGCAGGCCACCCAAAGGAATGTACCTGTCCCAGGGAGACATCATGGCTGTGTCCACCTCCCACGATGCAGGGGTGCTGTCTGTACGACAACTGGACACACACTTAGTGTCACTTAAGAGACAGGTATGTGTATATAGATACACACACTATCACTGAAGTGACAAGCCCACATACAGTTGGTTTCAAATGAACAAAATCTAACACTAAAATCTAAACTCTGCCTTTTTTCCTCTCAACTGTCTCAGGTCCAGAGTATTAAACAGAACAACAGTAGTTTGAAACAGAGCCTAATTGAGGGTATCGACTCTCTCAGACCTACTGAGGTACAATTCTCTTTTCCTCGCCTTCTTTAACTCACTTCTTTCCGATGACTTTTCTACCTGTCCTACCTTCCAAATCTCTTCCTGCCACCCCTCATTCGTCTATATTGCCTGTCCTTCCTGACTCCCTAATCTTATTCCTGCTTGCTTCCTCCTTCCCTCACTCCCTTTCTCGTTTTGTATTTTCAACTCATCCATCAACCCTGTTCATTGAAGACCTGTTTTTCCTCTCTGCTCTTCCCTGACTTTATTCTCCATCCACAATCTCTGATCTCTCTGCTGTCTTGAGTTTGTTCCTCTCTGCTGCTCTCATGTATTCAATCTGTCCTTCCAATCTCCCTACAGATATTACTCTCCCTTGTGTCTTAATCTGCTCTTTGCTCTCTCGCCTTTTTTCCCTCTTCTCTCTTTTACCACTTTCTTCTCTCATATTTAATCTATCCCTCTCCTCTTCTCTCTCTCTCTCTCTCTCTCTGTCTCTCTCCCAGCCTGCCCCGAAGATGAACTCTCGTTGGACTACAGAGGAGCAGCTCCTGGCTGTGCAGGGTGAGTGAAGTCCACAGCATCGTCTTCCTTCCCTTCTACTGTGTCACGTTGCATTGCTGGCTATTCTCCCCCTACCTCACATTCACAGCCAGAGAAGCCAGACTGTTAGACACATTCACAGTCACATTCCCCACAAACGAGAACGGCATGTACAGTGTTAGCATTTGTATTAGCTGCGCGGAGGCCACTGTAGACAAGTCTATCTTGAAGCCTAGAGTAGGTGTATTGTAAATCATTTGAGTTTTGCAACCTCCTCCCAGGTGGAGCTCTAATGTTGTAGCCGTGTAGCAAGCATGCAGTAGTGGGACTAAAACATTGATACATTTCATCTCTGCATGCAGACCACAACTGGATTATTTACCCAACCCACTTGTAAAGTAGTTGTATTGCTGGATAAACTGCAGGAGCAAATCACAATCACTTTCAAGTCCATAGTTGCACATCTACAATGGGAAGATCAACCAGTTTTTCCTCTTAGTTTCTGCAGGATGCTGACGGAATGAAAAATAAAATAAATAAAGTATGCAATGAAAAACTGCACGTCAAACCCAAATTGGATGGAACTTTTGATGTGTATGTTTCATTTCTATATACGCCTTGCCCAGCATTCCACCTTTCAGTGTTTTAAGTATTGATAAATAGGACCCACTGGGACTTAGATTCCAACTGTAGTGAAGATGAATTTGGGTTATGGGAGAAGGAGGGCTCCTATTGTTCCAGCTTAGTGTGCACAACACCTACTCAATTAAAGAGAGGCAGCTCTCTTTTAGAAAGTGGAGTTCTTCATTATAAGAGGAATCATGAATCATGAGGATGCTCTTTGAAGCGTTGTTGCTATGGACACTGAGTTCTGCATGCCATTGAAGACAAGCCTGTATTGGTCCATAATTCAGTCTGACTTTACAATATGTAGGTGAAATTGGATTGCATTTCATTTGAATCACATGCTATAACATTCACACCAAGGGAGTCAGAGTCAGTAGGAAAACACATTCAATCAAGGCTTGGATTGTTTAGGTCATATACATTACATGTGCCCTGACCGGTGATCCTAGATCACTAATGCTAAGGATCGGGGTAGGGTAGAGAGGGTTGGAGTTGGAGTAGCAGGCTTGTGACTGGAAGTTCAGATCCCAGACTTGCAGGTAAAATATGAAAGTGTAATGCTCTCCCCTCCCTCAACACCTACTTTGAGGCACTTAACTCTCCTCCAGTGAGTGTGAAGCAGGGCAGTGCTGAAGAAGAGCACATGCACTCAGTCAACTGACCCTGGATAAAGGTGAACAAAAATGAAAAGGAGGAAAGACGTACAAGCCCACTCACACTCTACCTGCTTTTCATCTATTCCCTCTCTCTCTCATTTCTTCCAACAAAAATTGATTGGGTAATTGATTGGTTGATAGTGATTTATAGTCTCTGTGAGAAACACAATCCCTAACTAAATTTATTTTCTCCCTTCTCTTTTTTCTCCAGCTATCCGCCGCTATGGTAAAGACTTTGTAGCCATCGCTGAGGTGATAGGGACCAAGACAATGGCTCAGGTGAGCTTCCTCTTCCTCAGCTGGGTCTTCCTCACATGTTGTATTTTTAAAAACTATTCAAAGGTACTTCTAGTCCAGGCGAAATAGACAAAATCATTCAGGTTTGTGTAGAAGCACCGAAATAGGTATACATGTATAGTTCAATGCCCTGAACATTTTCAGAATTGGAGCCACTGCAAAAATGGTACTGATTGACCAGGAAGGTGTTGTTTGTCTTTCCACAATTACCAGCAGAAAGGTTTTTCTGGGTATCTGCTGAAGTGACCATGATCGGATTGAAGAAACATGCGGACACCTACAATGCCTATAAAAAGTATTCACCCCCCTTGGATGTTTTCCCCTTTTGTTGCTTTTATACATGAAATCATGGTCAATGTAATTTGGCTTTTTTGACAAGAATTTGCAAAAAAAGCTTCTTTCATGTCAAAGTGAAAACAGATTTTTACAAACTAATGTCAATTAATTAAAAATATATAGTGTAAAATAAGTGTTTGCATAAATATTCACCCCCTTTAAAGTGACTGACCTAATTCAACAGAGGTCCAGCTAGTTGATGCCAGCAGTGTCACAATTAGTGAAATGGAGATCACCAGAGTGCAGTTGATGTGTGTCAAGTGATTGTAGTATAAAAACACCTGTGTCTGGGAGGTCCAGTCTCTGGTTCATCGGTATTCCTGCTACAATTGCAACATGAAGACAAAAGAACACTCCAAGCAACTCAGAGAAAAGATCATTGAAAAGTATAAGTCAGGAGATGGCTACAAAAAGATTTCCAACTCACTGGACATCCCACAGAGTTCAGTTAAATCCATCATTAAGAAATGGAAGGAGTATGGCAAAATCTGCCTAGAGCTGGCCGTCCTCACAAACTGAGTGACCGGGCTTCAGTGGCTCAGATGGGAGAGACTGTACATACAACAACTGTTGCCCGGGTTCTTCACCAGTCGAAGCTGTATGGGAGAGTGGCAAAGAGAAAGCCACTGTTGAAAAAAGCTCATATGAAATCTCGCTTGGAATTCGCCCAAAGGCATGTGGGAGACTCCAAGGTCAATTGGAAGAAGGTTCTTTGGTCTGATGAGACAAAAATTGAGCTTTTTGGCCATCAGACTAGACGCTATGTTTGGCGAATACCAAACACTGCACATCACCACAAACACACCATCTCCACCGTGAAGCATGGTGGTGGCAGCATCATGCTTTGGGGATGCTTCTCAGCAGCAGGCCCTGGAAGGCTTGTAAAGGTAGAGGGGAACATGAATGCAGAAAAATATCGCCAAATCCTGGAGGATAATCTGACTCAGTCTGCAAGAGAACTACGACTTAGGAGAAGATTTATTTTCCAGCAAGACAACGACCCCAAGCATACAGCAAAAGCTACACAGAAATGGTTCAAAGACAAGGTGAATGTTCTGGAGTGGCCAAGTCAAAGCCCAGATCTCAATCCAATCGAGAATTTGTGGCTGGACTTGAAAAGAGCTGTTCACGCCCGATCCCCGAGCAACCTGACAGAGCTTGAGCTGTTTTGCAAGGAAGAATGGAGAAAAATTGCAGTGTCCAGATGTGCCAGCCTGATTGAGACATATCCACACAGACTCAGTGCTGTGATTGCAGCCAAAGGTGCATCTACTAAATACTGACCTGAAGGGGGTGAATATTTATGCAATCATTTACTTTACCTTATATATTTTTAATTAATTGACATTAGTTTGTAAAAATCTGTTTTCACTTTGATATTAAAGAGGTTTTTTTTGCAAATTCTTGTCAAAAAAGCCAAATTATATTGACCATGATTTCATGTATAAAAGTAACAAAAGGGTGAAACATCCAAGGGGGGTGAATACTTTTTATAGGCATTGTACAGTATGTTTTGATGGTCGAGGCATACAGTAGTGAATACAGATGTAAAACAACATTTACCCATATGACTGATTGTGTTAAATACTAAAATGGCAGTGTTCTCAGTTTCATTGTATTTCTTGACACAGTTTACTTGAATTTGCCATTACATAATGACATGGAGGAAAGGCAGAGGAAAACCCATTTGCTGGTATTGCTAGAAAAAAATGGCCTCCTTGGCTAATCGGCACCATTCTCAAATTCTGAAAATGTTCGGGGCATCAAACTGCACAGTTACACCAATTGGTGTTTTTATGTAAAAGAATAATTGATCTTGGACACAAATGATGGTTGAGCTTGTCATAAAGGTCATGAGTCAGATTCAAACCCACAACCTCCTCAGAAATCTGTTCCCCTGGTCATGTTACCAGGCTAAGGCACATGCACACTCTCCTACCTGTCCTATGTACTGTGTAATAAAGAAATGGCAGAAAAATGGTAAAAGAAGAGAGCTCCTCTTTTCTCTCCCTCTAATCCTTCATCCAGCTGAGGTTGCTCTCTGTCAGCTGCCTGTCATCCCATCATCTCTTCTCTAAGTCTCTCTCTCTCCATACCTCCATCTAAGCTTCTTCTTTGCTTACTATAATCTAATCTGTTATCACTCCTTTTTTTCTCCTCCCCTGTCCACTGCTAACTCTCTCTCTCTCCTTTTGTCACCCCTCCACCCCTCTCGCCATCCTCACCTTTCTCTAACTCTTCCCCTCTCTCTCTCTTGGTCCAGGTGAGTTCGTTCTTTGTGAGCTACCGGCGTCGGTTCAACCTGGACGAGGTGCTGAGGGAGTGGGCCGCCGAGCAGGTGGCCTCCAGCCGGGACCAGAAAGACCACAGGAGGAGCACCGAGGAGATGGGAGGAGCGACGGACGGCGGAGCAGAGGAGGACGAGGTGGGGTTTGAGCGAAGCAATACACAAAATATTAGGAACACCTTTTTTTTTTATTGATCGATCGGTATCCGTTATGTTTACCTCTATTACCTGTCATACAATACAATGTATCCATGCACAGGTAGTGGTAATAGTTAGGAGAAATCTGATGAGAAAGTAGATCCATGTCACCATCCTCTAATAGTGAGTTGCACCTCCCTTGCACAATCCATGTCTCAGCTGTCTGAAGGGTTAAAGTCCTTCTTTAACCTTCATCATCTTCTCTGCACGATTGAAGTGGATGTAATGGGTGTAGATGAGGAGGACGACAGATTTCACCTGATAAGTGTTTAAAGGAAGGAGCAGGTGGTCTTAATATTTTGTAAACTGGTATATGAGTTAGGGTTAGTGTGTGTTTGCATTTTCAAAAACAATTGCATCACTGACATCTGTCTTTCCCTCTCCCCCCTCTTCTTTCTCCCATGCCTCCCATTTCTCTCCCTGCCTCTGTTTCACCCAACTGTTTCACTTTTTTTTCCTTTCCTCCCCCTTTACCCTCTGTCTCCCTATTTCTTCCATCTTCCCTGTTCTCCCTGCACTTTTCCTCCTCTTCGATTCTGTCCTTCCGCCTAACTCCTCCTTCCACCTGTTCCCCTTTCTCTCCTCTCCCCACTCAGGTCAAAATGGAAGACTCTCCCTCGGAGTCTGGCGGCAGCTCCTCTCCTCCCTCCTCCACCCAAACCCCTCCCTCCCTCTCCCAGCCCCCTCCGTTGCTCCGCCCCTGCGCCTCCCTCGGCTCCCCCCAGCCTCCTCCGCCAACCGCCACCCCTCCAGACGCGCCCCCTCCAGAACCGAACCCCCCACAACCACCCCCCTCCTCCGCTCATCCGCCCCGCGGTGACCTCTTCTGGCCAGGGGGGGAGCTCTAGCCTCAGGGCTTCCCTGGGCAGCAGCAACGGCTCGTCGCCTCCCAGCTCCTCCTCTTCTGCTGCTGCAGGTCAGATGCCTCCCTCGCTGCTGGGGCTGAAAGTGGAGCAATCCAACTCGCACTGACACATAACACCCGACATACAGCATGCAGACACACACCACACACATGGATATAAAGACAAAAGGAATATAAACACACACAGGCATGCATTCAGATGTGCAATTTTACATTAGCATGCACACACACTCTCCTTTCTCCTGCCCCAGGCACCATTTCTGTAATGTTTAATCCATCCCTCCCAGCCTAATTTCCCCAGGACCCCCCCCCCCCCCCCAGGTTTCATGGGTTGGGAACCAAAATGGGTCAGTTGCCCCTTCTTTTCCTGTGGGTCCTCACATTATAAGACCAGTCCTAGTAGGATTTAATAAGCCCAGGTCCCTGAAGTGAGATTACAGCTCTACAGATGGCTGGGTGCCGGCCTGGAAGAGTTTGAACCTGCTTTGCTCTAAATCTTAAATGGTCTACCATGTAAGGCACCCCGGTAGCCCCTTTTACTGTACCAACAAACACCTACCTCCTACACCCTAGTTCCCTACTGAGTACACACACACACACACACACACACACACACACACACACACACACACTCACTCTACAGAAGACTGGAGAATCAACACTACTTGTATACACCCTGCCACCCCTCCCTTGAAAAACCACAGTTATGAAGACACACTGGATCGTTAAGGCGATGACGAATGCCGTGACAACTGACGGCACCACCTGTACACACCTCCACCTCCAACTGTTCATCTCCATGGCAACCGCTGAACATCTGGAATGTGGAGGAGTGTGGGGGAACGAACACACACACACGCACACGCAGGTTCCGCTTGGCAGGTATCAAGTTGTTAGCATCCACACAGCCTTCAGGAAGAAGAAAAAAGGGAAAAGGAGGAAGGAGGGAAGAAAAGTGCCCAGGTCTGAACCAAACCCTGTTGTTGCTCCTCGTTAACGTAGAATTTCAGGTTTACCTTCGGTCTACTTTAAAACTTGGACCCTGGAAGGAGAGCGGACAGGTGCTTTTGTGGAGAAGTTGGTCTTTGCGTATGAAGCTTTGAGTTCTTGGTTACGGCTTCGATATGTTTTCCACGTCTTTTTGTAGCTGGATGAAATGAACAGAGGGGTTGGTTCAGAATTGGGCAAAGGAAAAGATGGAAAAAGAAGAGAAAGGGAGGAAAAACCTTCTGGTCCCTCTTCTCTCATAGCCATGTGTTACTAGTATTAACTGGAGTGATGTTTTCTTTTTTGACTGTCTTTTAAAGGTGAGCCCTAGCGAGGCAGTTAGTTTATTGTAAGTAGTTTAGATACTTATTATTATTATTATTATTATTATTATTATTATTATTGACTGAGCACTAAGGAGAAAAGACCCTTGTAACATACTTGACTGGACTTCCTCACTCAGACATTTCACACGGGTTGTTGTCACTGGACTGGTGTCTGAAGTCCCAATTCTCCCTCCCTGTAGCTGTACTAGAGTCCCAGACTTTTACTTTGTAGCTCCAGCAGGGTGCAGGAGACTCCCTTAGCTGCCCTGGAGAGCTCTTCTCCTCAGTATTGATTATTGGGGGTGGGGGGGGGGGGATCAATTACTTCTTGACATATAGGGTCCTAGACACAGAATGAAACAATGTTACCTTAATTTACTTTTGCCTGTTTGCAGATGTGTTTAGAAGTGTGATTTTTAGACCGGGTTTACAAAATGAAAGCGAGTGGTGCTGCCGACGGTCCCCAGAGTAAAAAATATCGGGAGGGGTTTGACCTTTTTTATGACGACCTATAGATGTCTGCACTAAGAAATGAAAATGTTCTGCCAAAGTCGGTTATCGTTTTAAAAGCATAACATGATTGTTCCACAGACACCTCATGTCTCCAGTGTTTGTTTTCTGACATTTTACAATGCATTTCAGGGGGTTGGCTTCATTCCTCAGCCATTTAACACAGCCATTTCAGTTTAGGGTTATGCAGGATACCAGGGAATAGCACTGGTTCTGTGTGATTTATGTTGTCTCCAGTATTTTGTTAGCCAACATATGTAATGGATTATGAAACTTAATTTACAAAGATGTGCTCTTGACTGTAAAGCCCTCCTGTGAGATTGGCCAAGGCAGAGGCATTCCGGTCCACAACCATCTAATCATTGTTTGCTGACAGATGTTTGTACGTGAAAAGGGAAGTCTGCTGGAGAGCTCACCAAACCAATGCTTTAAAAAAAAACTAAAAAAACACCATGTACAGGCCAAGTGCAGAGGGTGGAGACTCAGGAGAGACAACTTAGTTACTAGCAGGGATAACAAACTCAAAGACATGAGGTAATTTGAAGGACGTTTCTGCTGCCGTGTCAGCCAAGTGATTTATTTAGCCAGCGCTGTCTGGCATTAAGCAATCTTGCTTCTCAAACCGCCTTTGGATTTTAACGGCTGTGCCACAGTGCTGCTTCTGCCTTTTGAAATGTTCACGTTCTGCTGAAAATCACTTTGCTTGTGTTCAGGGCTTCTGAAGGCGATGATACCCCGGCAACTTGGTGAAGAAATGTAGATGGGGGAAATGTAGCCAGCAACTGTGACCAACAATATTTTGCTGTGTTGCCTGTGTATCACTGCCTTAATAGGAAGCAGATCTAGTATCACAGGTCGGATCAAATGCACCTGTATAAACTCTTAACTGTATGTACTTTACTGTGGTAAACTGATCTCAGTTCAGTACTCCTCTTAATACATACAGGCCAACATCTCCCTTGCTAATGGCGAGATTCAGCATCCAGTTGTTTAATATGGAGCTGGCAGGGAAGCAGCGCCGTTTTAAAGTGGCGGCCCATCACGTTTGGCTTTAAAGTGGCTTGCCTTTTGACTGTGCTTGGAAAAGTGACTGTTGTTATAAATTTGTTTCTTCCTCCAAAAACTACTTAATTGTGTGTACCGTACGTGAGAAGTTGTTTACATTGTGGAAACTGAACTGCTTGTGTTTTTTTTGTTTTTGAGATTTTATTTAATTTTTTTTTTAGAATAAAGAAATGACCAAAAGGTTCTGTACATGTCTTATTGTCAACAGTATTGAAGTTGAATTGAAATATCCATCCTCAAACAATTCACGCTATCTACCAACACCAAAAAAATCTTTGTGGCACGGATCTGATCTTTCATTACTGTGTAAATTGTCTTTTGGACATTAATGATCAGATTTTAAACCAAATGAAATCTGATGCAGATCCGATGTTTATCAGGCCTCCTGTACAGGAATGCTTATGGTGACACCGCATCTCTGACCACAATTATATTAGGCTGTTATGAAAATTACTCCTCAAACTGTAGAGATACTGTACATGATCATGATACATGATGATCAAAAATTCAGTTTGTCTAGTGTGCAATTTGGTGTGCTCAAAATCAATCTACAGCTAGAGCTTTACAATTGTCATAAGTTTGATGTGCATCATCTACAAAAGCAAGTGTTCTCTCAACACCGTGGGTTGACTCCCAACAGGTTAGGCCACCTCTTGAGCTCTCCTACATTCCTGTGGAGGGGTGGGAACGGCAACAGTGTTTGGGTTTATCTGCATTTGTGCGTGAAAGAAAGCGAGTGCGTGCAGTCTTGGATGGAAAAAGTAAATGACCTCGCAAAGGCATCAGAATTGCAGTTTTCAGCTGGTAAATCGCTCAACAGGATCAGTTGTTGGTGCACAAGGTTAAAGAGTTAAAACCATGGCTGCACATCTCACCACGTGACACCATGCTGGCAAGTCAGGGCTCGGAAAGATGAGTTTGATTAAAACAAAATCACAATTGTGATGGAGGTGTAACCACTTCAGTAATATATACACACACAAGGAGCTTGAACGTAGATCAATACACCAGTTAGGTGCTTTGACTTTCGCACCCTTGAGAGTAGTGTGAAGAGGAAATGGCAAAGCTCAGTTCCTGGTTGTACCATCAACACCTTCAAGGTGTAGATCTGATCTCTGAGAGGGGGGGGGGGTTGTTTTTGCTAAAACTATGTGGCAGGAAACAAGTGCAATTCAACGTGAAGACATGGCACAGCACCAAGCCAACAGCACACACTATTGGCAGCTCCAAAGAAAAACAACTATGTCTACAACGGCTCCTACAGGCAGCTCAACATCAAAGTATGTCCTTTACTCAGTCAGCAGGCGGGGGCGACGGCTGGTTGTGATAGCTAGTGCAGCCTGCATGGCACAACACATTTTTGAATCCTCGTCACGTCTCGTTACGCTTTTCTGGAAAGTCGGGACACAAACAGACAACCTCAAAGATTATAAATAACTTGTTTGCAACTTCCTCTGGACCTGAAAATACAACCATCTTACAGCTTCTGGCTAATACTGAGCTGTGACAGCATCTACAGTATGACGCTGTATACTAGATATTGACAGCCTTACTAGTGAAAACCCATCCTGACAGTTGCTATTGCTATTAACATTAGCAACTGTTGGAGGGCTACAACCGAAGAAAAAACAGGGACTTTTAAGGGATATGTTCTTTATGGACTGTGTTTAGTAATCTGAAATACATTCTATATTTCATGAGTCTGGGTCTGAGGAAACGTCACTCTCCCATCTAAAAGCTGCTCACCTGCTGCTACATGTTTTAGATGTGTTGGATTTGACAGTATTTGAGCTTTATTAATATGAAGAGGTCAATGACCTGCAACAAAGGCTGTGAGGCAGACAGGAGAACATGTATGTATCTCAGCAAGCTCACCGTACAAGACACCCTTCTGTATTTTAGGACTGAGCCACGGCATGAATGATGGTCTAGTAGTAAGTAGGGAAACTGCCCATCAACAGGAGGATCTGGGTTTGCATCCATCCTGCTGAAGTTCCCCTGAGCAACATACTGCATCCCTACCAGCTCCATGGTGCTGCTCTGTAGCTGACCCTCACCTTTGACCTCCCCTGTGGAGGGGGAAGAGACATCTCCGGATCAAGAAAGCATCAGATTACAGATTGAACCAGCTAGACGGACTCAAACTAATCTGGTTCCCTAACAGGACCGTTCCTGTGAGACCAAGGAATAGTCACTGGAAATGGATGAGAGCTGCAGAGAAGATGGTTCAAAGGATCTGAAGGGCAGGAACAAGTGTAGACTAGAGCATCTTCTGCTTCAAATCATCTAGTAGTGGAAATCAAACTCTTGACTTCTCATCTCCTGTGCTTCTCTGAAAAACCATTCCAACCAGACCTGGGAGGAAAAAAAAAAAAAAAAAAGGACGCACACCTCTTTGTTACGCTGGCTTTAAATGCAACCAGTTTTAAAATTTTTAATATCATTGTTTTTATTACTATCATTGTAATTTCTCATCATTTCGTCTTTGCACAAAAAAACAAACAAATAATACATTTTTTCAGGAGTTGATCACCCCTCCCAACCCCGTTCCCACCACTAAAGTTACAGTTTGCTCAAAACACATTTAAAATCAATGTAAATTACAGCAATGTAAAACGAAGTAATGTAAAATAAAATCAACCCTGAAAGAGATAATATAACAGCAACAGCCAGAGTAATAATTAGAATCCAATACCCAGCACCTTAATACAATGATCAACTTTTAAAGAAAAAAAAATAAAAATCTGACGTATTAAAAACTGAAAGAAAAAACGACAGTGTGTCATTGTGATAGAAGGAAAAGTGTTAAGTTAGGTACAACCTGCTGTCGGGACTTGTACTTGTGATCTGTGTCCCGATTTGACCCCTTTCTCTAACCCCCACTTTTTTCATTTTTTTTTAATAAATTTTATAATTTTTTCTATCAGACAGCTAGCACTTGCCCCACTGGCTTCAAGAAACTGGAGCAATGTACATAAACACAAATAGAGAGAGAGAGAGGAAGTGAGGCTCGACCTCCACAGGCTCGACCTCCACAGGCCCCCCCCCCCCCCCCCCGCCCCCAGGCAGGGTTTTCGTTTGTGAACGCAACTCAAGACGTCAGTTCGGTTTCTTCCACACCGAACGTATTTGAGGATAATGCTGCCGTGATACAAATGTCTCCGTGCTCTCCCTCTCTCTCCGTTTCAAGCCATTCTGGACCGGTCGACGTAAGGCCATCAACAAAAAAAATGTTACAAATTAGTCATGTGACCCTCCTCCCCCCACCCCCCCCCTTAACAAATGGCCAAAAGTGAACAAGCAGTAGTCATCACCGCCACCACAACATCATTATATATCCATGTCTCCTGCGTTTAGGGTCACTGGTGTGTTTGCATCTATTCCAATACACTAAGGGTTGAGTGTGTGTGTGTGTGTAAGTGTGTGTACAAGGTGCACGACACCGAAAGGCAGCAATGACATGATCCGACATGACCGTTCAAACACCCGCCCCCCCACTCCCTCCCGATCCAAATCTGTACAAACCCCAAATTTTAAACGACACAAAAATATAATATTATCAAATCAAAAGTAGAAGAGAAAATAATTCACCATTCGTTTTTTTTTTGTTTTTTTTCCAGTGATCCGTAATATACTCACACACACACACACACACACACACAGTTGTAAATACTTCCAAAGATAGCTTGTCCTGTGTTTTCTCTTTGGGAATACATGTAGTGGAGGGAGGGAGGGGAGGTGAGGGGGAAAGGGAAGGAGGTTAGAGAGAGGAGATGCTCTGGGGGCGAGGGGGGGGAGATCCATCGGTTCCGAGTGTCAGGGTCGACATTCTGTGTGTGAAGGCGCGATGCCACCCAAAGCAAAACCAAGACAAAAAAAAAAAAAGACAAAAAAAAAATGTCAACATATTTCATCCTTGACAGATCATTTTTGTGCAGACATAACTGGCGAAAACAAAAAAAAACAACTAAATTTCATTTATTCTTCAAAGAAAGGCAACGTAA
The DNA here is from genome assembly GCA_034670405.1 of Hoplostethus atlanticus. Classification (NCBI taxonomy): domain Eukaryota; kingdom Metazoa; phylum Chordata; class Actinopteri; order Trachichthyiformes; family Trachichthyidae; genus Hoplostethus; species Hoplostethus atlanticus. The sequence goes on from JAXDDX010000102.1 coordinate 1,497,352, forward strand.
AATCCATCGTAAAACCCCATCCTCCCCTCCCTCCCTCCCCCATATCCCCCTCTTTTCCAGTGCACAACTCTTTAAAAGCGATCAGCGATAAAAGAGGAAGAAAAAGTTTTAAAAAACAAAACAATGAACAAAAATGAACCGGTGCGGTCCACAGGATCGGCGGCGACATCAAGTCTTACTGGCCCGGGACTTGATGATGGGAGCGCGAGAGGGGACCGCTTGTGAACATCAAAAGTAAGAAACGAGGGAGTGACGAGACGAGAGAGAGAGATGAATATGTGCTGAGTTCAGGTTGAAATTGAGATGTGTGTGTGTGTGCAGGGGGTGGTGGAGTGTCGGTTTGTGTGTGCGTGTGTGTGTGTGTGTGGGGGGTGGGGGGGGGGGGTGGGTCCTTTTTGGATGGGTTGGGCGGAAGGGGGTCCTTGTCCTGGCATTTCCTGGAGGTTTGTCTGTCCAGTCCATCTATGGTATTGTGTGCTTGTGTGTGACGGGGCCTCAGAAGCCACAGTCCTGGCTCAGTGAGAGTCCATTCAGATCAGGAGGAGAACCGACGGGCTTTGAGAACGTGGAAATGCCCTCCGACTTCAACAGAAACCTCCAAAAAAAAGGGGGAGTTTTTCCCCCAGCAAAAAAAATCCAGCTCCATCTCCTACCCAGAACCTTCTACGAAACATCGCGACTCGGTTAAGAGATTCAGAAAGCAGGTGTAAGGTCTTTTCATCAGTCCTCTGCTCCCTTCCTCTCTATCCTCCATCACCCCCCCCCAAAAAAAAAAACAACAACCCCGGTAGCAGAACCGCGCTGAGAAACTGAATAAATAGCAGGAAATGACGAGTGGTCAAAGTGATCAAAGTGTGACTCCTTTTAAAACGGCAAGAGCAGATCGGACATGCAGAGTGGAACGTCTAAGTAGAACGTGAAAAGAAAAGAAAAAAAAGAAAAGAAAAACACCCCGTAGAGAGAGAGAGAGAGAGAGGACCCCGGTCTTGTGTTTGTAGTACTTCACAACTCGACAAGTTTCTAAACTCAGGGCCTCGGGAACTTAAAGAACAAAAACGTTTTCTAGTCTCCAATAACCGATAGCCCTACTTCAGACCTTCCGCAGAAGTAACAATCTTGTTGGTTTTTTTTAAACTCCCCCCCGCCCCACCCCCCATCAAGCCTTCCTCAATACAGCATCATCATCCGCCTACCTTCGACCCACTACACTCACCTCCTGTTGTAAATCTCACTCCCTTCCCCTGCTCCCCCCCCCCCCCTCCCTCCCCCTCGTCTCCTCCCTCGTCTCTCCTCCTCTGCGCTCACAGTTTGAGCTCGTTGGCGATCTTGGAGGCGATGTTCTTGAAGGCGATGGACGTGCCCGAGATCCGCTTGAAGCGCACGCCGTTCAGGGAGAGGCGGGGCAGCTTGCACACCTCCATCTCCCACTGGACGAAGTCGTCGCGCGCCGGGTTGCCCGACACGCACAGCAGCATGTAGCGCTCGCGCAGCTCGTACTCGCAGCTGTTGGAGTCGAGCACCTTGCGGATCTCGCGCATCATCTCGGCGGGCTCCATGGACGACGTGGTCTTCATGGACCAGGTGAATCGCAGCGAGCGCGGCTTATTCGGGTCCTTCTGGCCGGCAATGGCCGGAGGCGTACCAGTGCCACCTGGGAGGGAAAAAAGAGAAGAAAAGAGAAAGAGAAGCAAGGAAGGAATAGAGAGGAATGAGTGAGGAGGGAGAGGAGGAAGGATTGAAACATGGGTTGGAGAGGGTTAGAAAGAGTTGGAAAAACAATAATAACTCCTGAATCAATTCTCCAAATGGATCCGGCCTACCGGTGTTGCCGGATCCCGGTGAGGAGTTGTTCTCGTCGTTGTTGGAGGAGAGAACGCCACCGGACGTCTTCTCTGACTTGTCCACTGTACTGCTCAGCATGGACCTGGATGGAGGCATGGGATGGAGGGATGGGAGGAAGAGAGAGGGTGGGGAGGAGGAGTAGGGAGGGATGGAGCAAGAGAAAATAGAGGGTGGGGAGAGTTTGGAGGGAGGAGGAGCGAAGGAGGGAGAGAGGAGAGGGTGGAAGAAGATGATGGGAGAGGAAGAAGGGGAGAGAGGGATGGGAGGGTTTGGGGGAGAGAACAGAGGAAACAGGGGAGGGGAGGAATAGAAATAACAGGAGAGGAGGAGCGTGAGGAGGAGGACGAAGAGTTGAACAAAGAGAGGAAGGAGTAAGAGAAAAAGTGTTAGAATTGAGCAGAGGGAATTTAGAGTATTTCAAAAAGTAGAGGGGCGAAAAAGGGAGGGAGGGAGGGAGAAACGGAGCGGATGGGTTGAAAGGGAGAGGGAGACAATGAGGATGTGGAAATGAATGAAGACAAAGAGCAAAATTTTAAGCACCCTCATGTGTGTTTGTGTGTCTCTGTAAACCATGTTGCTGAGTTCAGGCGTGTGTGTGTGTGTGTGTGTGTTTCATCTCTACTTGCACACAAACACACATTTGGATACTGGCCGATTCCCCCCCACACACACCACCATGCACGACGACCGACCCGCCGACACACGCTCACTCACTCACTGGGATGCTACCATTCGCTACCAGCATATCCTCGCACCCCCTGATTAACCCCCCTGGTTAACGCTAAGGGCATTATCACCATCACCAACCAATTACATCCCAATTAACAGCCCTCTTCCCAGCCACTCACAACAAGCACGGCTCAGATATCATCTACTGATTGGGTCTGCTCTACTGATTGTCAGGCGGTTTTTGGGTCGAGTCTCGGATTTGCAGCTTTGTTTTGTTTTGACAGTCTGTTCTGTTTCTCACCTGCTCCCCTCATCCCGACCCTCTCCCTCATACGGACTCCTCGAGAAAAATCAACACAAGTTTAGTCTTTTTGAGGACTAGCGGCGTGTTCCTCTACAACATAGTACCACTTCATCAGCCCATGCCTGCCTCGTCGTTCCAATCCAAAACACACAAGACTCTGATGCCAAGATTACATCCACTCCAATTTCATTCCAGACCTCTGAACAGAACCACCTGTGGACTACGTGGCCCATGATGCATTGCACTGGATGGCTGCATTACTATGGCAACTGCTCCGTGTCCCAGTGCCAGTCCACTCTGTGCAACCACTTAATTACATCTCCCCCATTGAGTAGGGATTCGTTATTATACAATGAGGTCAAAAGATGAGGTAGGAAGAGGATAAAATGGCACGGATCTGGGAATGGTCACACTTTGGACCGGAATGGAATGGCTTGGAACGGAATGGTTTGGACCAGAATAGAATGGCTTGGAACGGAATGGTTTGGGACCAGAATAGAATGGCTTGGAACGGAATGGTTTGGGCCAGAATAGAATGGCTTGGAACGGAATGGTTTGGGCCAGAATAGAATGGCTTGGAACGGAATGGTTTGGGCCAGAATAGAATGGCTTGGAACGGAATGGTTTGGGCCAGAATAGAATGGCTTGGAACGGAATGGTTTGGACCAGAATAGAATGGCTTGGAACGGAATGGTTTGGGCCAGAATAGAATGGCTTGGAACGGAATGGTTTGGACCAGAATAGAATGGCTTGGAACGGAATGGTTTGGGCCAGAATAGAATGGCTTGGAACGGAATGGTTTGGACCAGAATAGAATGGCTTGGAACGGAATGGTTTGCAGCAAAATGGAACATTAGGCAACCAAACGGAATAGCTTGGAATGAAATGGAATGGTTCGGACCAGAATAGAATGGAATGGTTTGGAACAGAAGGGTCGGCATGGTGAGGTCGAGTCCTGTGGCTAAAGGAGGCAAGGAACATTAATGATCCCACCACCCTGGTTAAAACCTTTTATTAGCAACACTGAACCTACACACAGGCTAACTGTTAAAAAAAACACACACACACACACACACACACACACACACACACACCAGAGACAGACAGACACAAATATTCTCTCATATGGACAGGCAGAAAACTGAAAACAGACAAAAATGCAGACAACAAAGACAGAACACGGAGGTGACGATGACAGTAACACGGCTAAGACAGCTCACATGCACATACTGGGGGGAAACATTTGATACACATGACAAATTCAACAGTTTCTAGTCTTATATTCTTTCTATTGTGGGAAAAGCCGTCATTCCAAATTTGCCCCATACAAAAACATAAGACGATCATGTGAAAAACCTCCTGCAACAGAAACATGGTTAAAGTATACTGGTAAATGACATGTGAGAGAGAGCAAAAGGTGACACCACTGTACTTTAAATGACAGCGGTAGGTTGATAAACAATGTGAAATGGTTCACTTGTACCATTTTGCATGCCCAATATGATTCATCTGAACACGCGGGGATGCAAAATGGCACTGTGAAAACCAAGGATTGATAAGACAGTGACTTTCTCCCAGATCTACTTCATCTATCCGTTTAGCAGGAACATCTCCAGTACATTACATGGATCACAAAGCATATGACTAGAACGTATACACGTACCAATCTAAATTAAAACATCTTAATTGAACATAACCAATAAGCTATGTGCTCCATTAATTCAGACTTGGAAGTAGGCCTGGTAAATTCCTGTCTCCCCCTCACATTTTAACATTGGATCTGTAGTTAAGGGGAGGTATTGAGTAATTTTTTTAATTACTGAAATGGCCCCCTGCCATTACTACCTCTGAAGAAAAATGGAGTATGGCAGTTAATCATTGTACCTTGGCAATAATGGTGCTGTTACTTATTGTAACCACCAGGTGGAGCACTGATCCGTATTAAACTGCTGGTAAAAAGTAGCCCAACACACTAGTGTGGCAAAGTATGGTGTGTGTGTGTGTGTGTGTGTGTGTGTGTGTGTGTGTGTGTGAGATAGAAATGTAAAATATGTGTTCAACATGTGCATCTTGTTGTGGACATGATCATAAGAGCATATATGTTTAGCATACATACACAAGTATCAATGTGAGCATGTGTGTGACTAAATCTAAATGCAAATCTAAATGCCTGAGCATGAAGTGTGTGTGTGTGTGTTTTCCAGCCAGAGTAGGTCAAAGCCATCCAGTACTGTTGCCGCTGCTGTTAGAGAGCCAGTGCCAAAGTGAAAAAAAAGGGGTGATGAAAGAATCAGAAAGAGTGCAGCCTGGGAAACACTGCAACCCCATCCCTCCTGTGTCCTCTCCTCCTCTCTACCTCTGTCCAAAAAGAAACAAAACCTTATCCCTACTGTGTTCTTTTTCTGCTCTAGACACGTGGCGAGCCAACAGAGGTCCCAGGCCCGTGGCTTGAGAAACCAGAAAGGTGAGAGGGGTGACTGTTAGGGCTTGGTAGATGTTGTTACGTCTGGGTAATGGTTAGAAACGTATAACCCTGGGATGTGATCGTGGTGACACAAAAAGCCTGACACGATAATGACACTTGATCACAACAGCTGACAAACCAGGAATGTCCCATCCTGGTGTAACATCAATAGTGACAACTCGGTCTCTGCCTCTCACATCCTTTCCCACACATCAGTGTGGGGGAATTAGTATGGGAGTTAAGGTGAAGAAGTAGTCTTAAAGTACAGGGGATCACCATTTCCCCACCTAGTGTTTACGATCAGGAGAGGAAGACCTCGATTCAGCTCTAAAGGAAGACAACATTACCTGGGTCTGAAGCTGAGGGGGGAGGGGTTAAGAGGGGGAAGGGAGTAGCTCCATCTATCGCGCCATTAAGACAAAGATACAAGCTAAATCTAGGATGCTAAGGGGCTCTGAGCTCACGCACACTACCTGGTAAATGAATGGAGACAGGGGTGAGGTAGGAGGGTGGGTGGGATGGAGGGAGGAGGACCGGGATTGATGGAGGGATGGAGAGAAAGAGGGGTGAGGTGTTATTGTGCCGCATGACGATGGAGTGAGTGAGTCAGTGAGTGACGGGAGGTTAGTGAAAAAAAAAACATGGGCCAAAACACGGCACTCAAAACCAAAAGGCTCAAAAAAAGGGGGCCAACCACAGAAACAAAAAGAGGAGAAAGATAGGGCTCAAGGATCAAAGCACAAAAGAAGATTTCAACAAAAAGCTGCACGAAACACCAAAAAAAGGGAGGAAAATATATATATATATATATATGTAAAACATATATGAAGAGAGAATATAAATATCAAGGGGTAATATTTAACGTTGGGGGTGTTGCCTACCTTCTCGGAAACCTGAACGAGAGATTTCTACAAAAACAAAAAGAGGGATAAAGAAAGAAAGAGAAAAAAGATAACGTATGTATAAACGTATATTTATGACTGTACTGTGAAAGACAAGCTGCCCCCTCAAGAGCAGATTTGGAGACAAAGGACCAGAAATGTAATTGTCAGACAAAAAAAAAAAAAGAAAAAAAAGTCGAGCGTTCTCAGCTTGAACAGACCCCACTTTTAAACAGCATTCAGAGGTTTTTCCAAATGTTATTACAGTCCACGTTTCTAAAGAGCTTCAATCTGATGATGGAGAGAGTTTAAATGTGGATCAACTGTTTATGACTTAGAGGACGTAAGGGTCTGAATGTGTGGATAGACATCATTAAGTACACAGCAAAACACCTTGGAGGGATTTCATAGGCTCTGTGGGAAAGTTGCATTAAGAAACCCCGCCCCCCCCCACTGCCCCCCCCCACCCCAGCATGACATGGAACATTCCACCACACACGGAGAGGTCCTGGCAGAACCAAGTGATCCTGAAAAGAAGGGGTGTTTGTGAGGTGAAATGTGTAAAAATGACAAAGCATAGTTTGGTCAAAAACATATTTTTCGCTTGCGCGCGTGCACACACACACACACACACAAAAGTGTCAAATGAAAAAACACAGGGTGAGAAACAACTTAATCTTTAACGCAGGTTGAGAAACTTAATCTCTCTCTCTCTCTCACACACAGCGCCCATCACAAACATGCAGACAAGCAAACACGCCAATGTGTGTGAAGGATGAGAAACGTCACTCCCCAGTCCAAGCGGAAAAGTGCAGCCGTCAGGTTATATGATATGTTAAAAAAAACACACTGAGTGTGTGTGTGTGTCTCTTCAGTCAAACTGAACTACTGCAACACGATCTCTCTGTCTTCACCACCTCTACTTCCTACCAGCAAGCCAGGCTGGTATGTGTGTGTGTGTGTGTCAAGGTGTCCCCACTAGCGGTATTTATAGTTGAGGGAAAAGTGATATCTCCGGTGTAACCATGGATACTGTCACCACGGAGCTATCTCTGAGTGGGAGGCCTGGAGAGTGACTGTCTGTGCCTATACTGCCTCCCCTTCTCACACACACCCCAACTATACACTGATACCTGTACACACAGGCAGGCACTTGATCCCTCTCCATTTCTGTCAGTTTCTCACACACAATGCCACCAAAATACAACTGTATACTCACAATCACAAGCAAAAACAGACACCTAATCTCTCTCTACCTTTCTTACACCTTCACAAATAAACACTTCATCGCTTCTATTCACAATGAGTCAGGAGTGATGCAAACTACCTCACACCAGATGATGAAAACCTTACCTGCGGGGTGTGTGTGTGTGTGTGTGTGTCTTCTTGGTCCTGTCATTGCTCACTTCTACCCTCCTCTTTCCCTCTCGCTCACTCCTTCCATTAAACCTGCACTATGTAACTTTCTGTAATTTAGTCGTTGGCGGCCCCAAGTGGCAGCGAGAGGTAATGGTTTGTATTGTTGAAGACTTCACTACCCAGTTTGCGTTCGGCCCGCAAGTATCGATTCGTCACTTCCTGTGCTCGGAGAAATGTTTCCCGCCAATGTACCTACCAGACTCCAAAACTTCATGGAATAGTGAATGACTCTACAGCGGCTCAACAAAGGGGGAGGGGCCAGTCTTCTCTGTCGCAGCTTTCATGAACTAGACTGATGAGGCGTTTGTATTTTTAGATTTAAAAAAAGTTATATAATACAGCTTTAAATTGTTGTTTCCTGTCCTACTCCTCCACGTCAGCCTTTTGCTCTGTCCATCGGCCCTCTGAATGCGGCCTCCCACCCGCTTCCTCTCCTCCAGTTAACACTCTGAATATCCCGATGACACTCCCTGCTCCTCTTCTCTCCTCTCCCACACTCCTTTTCTCTCCTCTCCCACACTCCTTTTCTCCTCTCACTCTGTTGCCGTTTCTGACTCAGCTATCCGTCTACCAGGGTCAGAAATGAATTAGGGGCTCAGGGAAAAATAAATGCCCTTGAAAGTTCATAAAATGGCCACGAATTAAAAATGCCTCTGATAATTAGGACGACATTTCTGCATTGCAACTACTGTCTCCCGTGGGCCACCGTGGGAGCCCAGGACCAGACAATTCTTTCCAGTGCGTTCTGGACGAGAAACATGGAGCGGTTTTTGATCAGAAAAAATAATCAAGCCTGAAGCAGTAGAACATCTTGGCAGCACGCAGCCAGCAGCAGAAGAAAATGACGACTCCACACAACAACAACAACAACAAACAAAACCACAAATATCGCAAAAAAAACTTGAGTGGAGGATGGACCGGCTGGGGACAGAGGGGGAAAACAGGCACCATGCTCTTCTGTAAGGCAGAGGAACAGGTGGTATATTGTATTGTAAATGTATTATTTTATAGTTCCATAAACTGCCCTGGAAAAGGACCAAAATTCCCCCCAAAAATCAGATTAAGTGTGCAAAAATGCCCTGTAAAAAAAAAGAGGATAAGCTCTTACCCTGCTACCTATAATGAAATATTTTCCAGTGGTTTAACATAATTCATCATCATAATCCTCATTTAGAATCTGGACATAACGTTATTGCCTACCGTGAATCATTTATTAGCAGCATTACTCAACACAACACAGCGCTTATTTAGCATTGCTCTTTCTTCTCAGAGGTCTAGAGGACGGTAAACGTGAAAATTACTGGTCACTGGTTGCAAAATCTCTTCTGTATTGATTGTATTGGTGCACCACCAGCAGAACTAATACCAATACCTATCTGTGAAAGGCCAACCTCAGCTGGTAGAGAGAGCCGTTGTTTCCCTTTTCCAGCTGTCAGAGTCACAGATGAGAAGGAGGTGATATGCAAGTCAGGCCCTAAACCTCCTGTCCTTCCCTTGCCCTTTTAATAGCCATGTTGCACTGTACCTTCTTTCCACTGTGTTTACATCAGCAATGGTGGATCATCACAGCTAGAAAGCTGCCACCAGTGCAAAGACCGGGACCGAGACTGGGCCAGACGTGGAACCAAAACCAAAATTACTCCTCAAGCATCATTGCTCAAACTAAATTATAGGGATAACACAACTCTGTTCCCTTCTTCTCCCTTTTCTCCACTCAGCAGAGTCACAGATGTGAAAGAGTTTGGTGAACGTAGCGATAAGGATGAGACCAGCCCCTCTAAAGGAATACGTTGAAAAAATCAACACGTTGTCACTGAGTGGTAGTGATTTCTTTGTTCCAGGAATATGATTTAGATCTAAGAGGAAGTCTCACTACACACTAATTTGAATGTATTCTTGTGCTGCTACGATAAACGGAAGTCTCAACCTCATATCTACTACGCACTGCAGGGTCACTCAACAATCCAGGATGACCAGCTGACATGCTTATCCATGCTTATCTACCACTACAACCCTTGTGCATGAATATGGACTTCCCTCACCCTTTTTACTTCCTCTACTCCCCTCGTGACCTCTTTTCACCAGTCACTCCTCCTGCCCATCCTCTGTCCCCTCCACATCTCAAGACTCTCTTTCCTAGCCACTCACTTCAGTACCACTTTAAACTCGCTGACTGCCTCTCCATCCTCTCCTGTCCAGCCTTGGTTGCTGCTCCCCTTCCCCACCCTCTATCCTCCAGCACTACATACACATACTTACCCATCATCCTTCTATTTATTTATTCACTATATCCCCCCCCCCCACCATTACACCCCGCTCCTCTCTCTCTCCCCCCTCCACTCACCTGCGTACAAACTTGGAGGTGAACTTGCTGAAAATCCCTGTAGCGCCGTGCGCCCTCCTGGCCTGGCTGTTGCCGTGTGACAGTGACGGGGAGGCGGGCCCGCCGGGGTAGGCTGAGCCCTGCTGGTCCCTGGCCCCCCGCTGCTGGCCCGCATGGAACGTACTGCGTATGCCCACCCCTCGGTTGAAATTGGTACGGTCCGTCACGGCGGCGCTGCTGATGTTGTGGGCTGATGGGGAGGCACCGGGCGCCCGCTGAGGTGGGGCACTGTGGGAGTGAGGGAGGAGCGAGGAGGAAAATGGAGGGAGGGATGGTGAGGCAGAGAGGAGGGGATAACAGAGGAGAGAGAAGGTCATGGAGAGGAGGGGAAATGGTGTAAAAAATAAGACAGAGGGACAAGAAGTTGGAAGGTGAGGTGGTAGAGAGGATGACAACAAAAGTCAGAAATATGGGATGGAAGAGATGGGAGAGGGAACAGGAGGCAGAAGAAGGACGAGAGGGGAGAGGAAGTGGATGGGATGACAGGATAAAGGAAGAAGAGGGGAAAAGAAAAAAGTCAAACAAAGTGAGTGGAGGTGACAGGGAGGAGAAATGGGATGAAAATAAAGAGAGAGAGGGGACATGAGAGGGGAATATAGATGGTTAGACATAAGGAAATCATTTCCTCCTGAAGTCAATGCTGAGTCAGATGGGTCTCTATGTCTGTTCAGTGTCTACTAGCCTTGAGATTTCATGTAATCCCTGAAGTCAATCAAGTCAATATTTAAGGTCACATCAGGTCAGTGACACACACACAGTTAATCCTTTTCCCCTTGGCCTTGCACAGACCACGCACACACGCACACACACACAGGGGCGCATTTAAGACCTGGCATCATTTGCAGACGTACGGCAAATATAACAAAACACAAATGCACAAACACAAAAGTGAACACACACAAACTCCAATGCGTGCGCATGCACACGCGGAACAAACTTAGATATAAAAACACGCAGGCAATCCACTCAACATGCTACAAACAAAAAGAGGCTTTTCAGTCAGGTATCCAATGTAGGTGTTGAACTTGTTGACTGATGACGAAAGGCCAGCACTGCACGTACGAACACACACACACACAAACACAGAGGTCTTAATGGATGCAGATACAAGGAGAGAAAGGCTGGATCAGGCAGATTAGGGGAATGAGCATGAGCATATGAAGTACTGGAAATGGTTTTGGCAGGGATCCATTTGAACTTTTGCAAACATTCCCACTGTCGGTTACAGATTAATGGGCAGGGAAAAAAAACTGCCCTGCCTTGTTAAATTTGTGTAAATTACTCAATGGGTATTGGCATGATGAATAACCTATGCTTCAGAGTATCACCGTGCAGGCACTGAGACACACACACGTGCATAACCATGCACCAATCCAAGAGAAGGAAGGTAGAACTGGCTAACTGATTTATAATGTACACACTGTTGAAAGGGATACGGATATAGTAAAAAGTGGCAAGTTTTTCAAAAGGGAGGTTCAGGGACAGGGCTGTGTGATGGATACAATAGGAATGAATGGGGCTTAAGAGCACAGACTATGTGCTGAGAAGAGGTGCCTATTCCTCACTCAGGGTACAGTCTATGTGTTGGAGCGGTACCTTCTCTCCAGCGTTCCCAACCAGGTTCTGAACAGCCCAAGCTCACTGCTGAACGGCGCATGCAACAGAACGAGACTTCAACATAGAGCAGACAAAACCACGTACAGCTGGAGGGATACCTTGACATTTGCAATGTTGGGAGTTTTAGTAGCTTCTTTTTTTTCTTTTTTTCACTTGTCACAACATGGGGGGAGGAAATGCCATGTTGTTAGCATTCCTCATCCAAAACGGTCATGTCGCTCATCAAAATCTTGCTTGTTAGCTTGCAGCTAGCAGTGCCCGTTGGTTTGACGAGGAATGCTTACAAGATGTTTTTAGGGTGGCTGAGGGACACATTTAGAAACTTTCCACCCCATATTGTGACAAGTGCCTGGCAGGGAGAAATACGACTAAAACTCAAAATGTCAAAGTAGCCCCTGAAACAGACATTGACTCGAGGAAGCAGCGGCCTGTGCCAACAGAACAAAATAAAATACAGCAAGTAACAGACAGCAAATACACATAGAAAGCCAGAGATCACACAGACAGCCACCAAGACATTTCACTCAGATCCTTCATTCATTAAGTCATTAATTTAGCAAGGCACACAGTAGTGTAGAAAGTGAAACAGATGGGAGACAGGGTTTTCCCAAGATTCAGAAAGGGCTCAGCACTAATTTCCTAACTGGGTGGGTTTTATATGGCAGGTAAAGATTTAACAATCGTTGGGAACAAACACAAAGCTACTGGAATGTGTTCAAGGGCCCCAATTCAAGGGAAAGACACGACTGAAATTCATGCCTTGTGCAGGTGAGAGATGCTGAATAGACTGGGTCTTTTATGGTGGGTTGGTTAACCGTTTACCAGGCAGGGAAAACCCTGTGTCAACAATCACAATATGTCAGAAAGACAGATGGCAGACATTAAAAATAAACTCAAGGACATGCAATCGGTGACAATTTCTACAAATACATTTGCTCAATAACATGCTTTCACACAACCAACTGGGTTTTTTTTTCCTCAACATGTGCAACATAACAGTTATTGAAGTGACATTTCACCCTAGTTGTATCTGAACTATGCTTTGTCCAGATCTCGCGGCGTTATCAGTTCCAGATAGACTTCATGCAACAGTCTTTAGCTCAGTAGATATTTGGCTGTAGAGTCCAAAATGTCTTTTCGCTGTAGATCAAGTAAATCAATTAACTTATTAACTTGAAGCTATATTGCCCCAACACTATCCGTTAATGTTTAGGTCTTGCTATCTTCTCCATTTTTGTCATTTCACACTACATGGACTGTGTGTTTTCCATGATGAAGCACTCAGAGGACAAATTCAAATGCGATAACTCTGAAACCAAATGAATATGTGCAAAACTCTTGACTGGAAAACCAGTTTGAATCTTCCTGTGATCTTTGGGTCCTGACTCAAGTCTAAGAAAATTATATGTTCTTTCAACGTTTCTTTCTGTCATGCATTCTCGACAGCCTCCTTCTAACAAACGTCAGCTTGTCCAACTTGTTTGACTGATGTTATCCATTTCACCTAGAAGACACGCCTTCAAAATTAAGCTATCTTGTAAACAAGCCAATATAAGAGGCTGATCTGTAGTCAGAGAAGGCGCATTGGCTAAGAAGACCCCTGCCTCTGGAAACACATATCCCTGCTGGTCCAGAAACTTCTCTCCTGTAACTCCCCGACTGTCTCCCTCCCAGCGCCTCTGTCTCTATCAAGGAAGCAAAGCAAGTTAAAGGACAACTCTGCTCTGTCAGAGCGATTGGGGAAAAACCGGTCCATCTTGTTCTCAAACTCTAGCGGTTACTGTCCCCTGGGTTATGTGAGATTTGAAAGCGACAGAGACGAGGTGTGTCAACGTCAGGGCCAACCAGAGCCTTCTATAGACACAGTTTGTCCAATGCAGTTTTCTCTGGTAACCATCTAAGCGCCACAGTCCTACTTCACGGCTGTTGCTAAGTAACTGGTGAGGGAAGCCCATTACACAAGAGAATAATACAACAGAATATGGCCTTGTGTCTACTTAGGAAGACGTGTGCTCCTGGCAAAAAATGTCACCGTCAGTTAGCCAATTCAAAAGGCTAACTGACGCCTGGAGGAGAGGACGGCAGGAAAGGATGGGAATCTAGACAAAGTATAAAGTTAGTGAATACATTTACCCTGCTTGATGTTTCTGCTAAACAGCAAGCAAATGTGTTCAATTAAAAGAAACATCCAAACCAAACAATTTATGAAACATTGAAAATTTTAAATTGAGGAAATCTCTTTTCTCTGGCCATCTTCACTGTGTGTGTGTGTGTGTGTGTGTGTGTGTGTGTGTGTGTGTGTGTGTGTTAGTGAGCAGAATGGTTTGCGTTAAAGGAACACACCACCTCTTCGGCCAACTTTACGTTACGATGTCGGGCGGAAGAATTTGATGACCAGTTCACCTCTTTGTGTTCAATCTTCTCATTGTATGATAAGATGATCGAAGAGTATTTTAGCGCTATAGCTTGAAGGTAATCTAGCTGTGGCCAAAGGTTTCAGAGCCAGCGAGTCTCTTCATCCTTCCTTCATCGCTCCCCTTTCCTCTTCGTCTGTGGTGCACGATGAAAGGGGCTGAGCGAGCTGTTTGTTGTGTGTGTTGTATGCATGTACATGGAAGCTATGTGTGTATCAGTGTGTTTGCATATAAGCAAGTATATTATGCATGTTTGATTATTTCTCTGTATCTATGCATTTATAGTGCTGTGTGTGTGACAGTGTGTGACAGTGTGTATGAGAGAGAGAGAGAGAGAGAGACTTGCCTGGGCCGTGGTGCGTGCAGGTCAGAGGGGCATGGATGATTGGAGGAGGACAGGGACTTGTGGTGGCGGGGGCGCGAGGAGGAGGAGGAAGAGGAGGAGAGGACGGCAGCGGCCGAGGCAGTGGAGGCGCGGGAGCCCGGAGTGTTTAGGCTGGGAGGGAGGGGGAGGAGGAGGAGCGCCCCGCCCGACACACACACACACATATACATAAAGACACACATGCAAACACAGTAGACGGAGACACACACACACACACACACACACAGGGCGGGGTTTGTGTGTAGGTGGGCAGGGGGTGAGGTGGAGCATGGTTAGAAGCAGCACTTATCAAACACAGTAAGAGGGATGGGAGGAGAAAGGGGGGAGAGAGGAGCAGAGAGAAAAGGAAGACAGGATGAAGGACAGGAGGAAGTACAGAGAAACACAGAAGAGACGTGAAGAGGACAGAGAGCTAAAGTTTGTCTGGTGTCATTGCTTCAACATGGTTTAACATGGACTAACTTTAGCTCACTGTCTGTCCCAGTGGCTGAGGAGGACCAAATAAAACAGACAGGAAGAAGTCAGGTTCACCAGCATGTCAGTACTGTGCAAAGTGACGACCGTCTCAAAACTCTGCAGCATAAAGAATCAGGATCCCCCCGGTGTTTTACCGGTGGACAAACCAAAACTATGTAATTGTGCATTTGTGTGCACTTGCTTCCTCTGGACGTTAAATAGCCCGGAGGAAGCAAGTCTTAACTTCTCACCCTGAGAAAGGTTATTTCTTCAACGGCAAAGAGGGAGAGAGAGAAAGTAAGGGAAAAAAACAAACCCTGCCGCTCATAGCTGCAGCGCTGTGGGTTTGACCTAGCTTGTGACCTTCTCTGCCAGTAGAGAGCCTAACTTTTCTCTCTCCCGTATTTCCTGTCTTTTTCAACTGTACATGATCTAAACTATATCTGGAATCGAGAATATTTTATTCAACTATGAAAGCAAATTATGAAAATGATGAAAGCAAAATGCACTGAACTCTTTCTGAACCCTTTGTTATTCAGCAAGGTTGCTAGGGACTGTGAAGCTCTGCACATTACTGATAGCTGTAACTTGACTTCACACTCACACACACACTGGAGTATGTGGTAGCATACTAAACACAGTGAGAGACAGGGGAGAGTGGTACCAGAGAGACGGGGAAGAAGAGAGGCGAGAGTTCGAGAGAGTGAGCTAAAGAGAGAGAGGAGAGAGAGAGAGGGAGAGAAAGAGAGCGAGTGGGGCTTTTATAGAGGTCAACCAAACAGACTGCTAATTACACAGAAAAGCCACACATAACTCAGAGAGAGAGAGAGAGAGAGAGAGAGAGAGAGAGAGAGAGAGAGAGAGAGAGAGAGAGAGAGAGAGCGAGAGAGAGAGAGAGGAAACACACACACACACACTAACAGGGATTAGCATGGCTAGTGATGGAAAAATAACAGCATTCACGGGCCAGTAAAGACTGGACAACCCGGTGTGTGTGTGTGTAGCAAGAGTATGAGCATGTGTGATATGTATGTTAAGCTTGTGTCCTTGAGTTTGTATGTGTAGGGCATATGAATTCATCTGAGTATGAGTAGATCTTTGTGTGCGAGTGTGTGTGTGTGTGTGTAAGCCTATTAAGAGGCAAGTCTAAGGGGACCATATAGCGCCACTAAGAGTTAATATGCCATCACAAGTCTTCCTAATCTCCTTAAAGAGAGGAGGAAGAGAAGAAAGAAAAGAGGAGAGGCTTATTAAAAAAAAGACGAAGAGAAAGGAAGAAGAAAGAAGAAAGGCAGAAAGACAGGTGACATAAGATCCAGAGAACGGCACAGACACGTGGGAAAGAATACGAAGTGAAGAAAAACCAGAAAAAGAAAAGGACAAAAAGAGAAAGAAGGGGAATGGGAGGTGGGGAACAAGTATACAAGCCCACAAACTTCAAAGCATTAATGGTGACCAAAAAACAAACTTCAAAATCAAAGCAGATGACAACCACTGAGTTAGCAGAGCCTACCATAGCTGAACCCACAGTACTATAAATGCTACAGTGTCTCAAATGACCACATCATTGCAGTGTAGCGCTTCCTTCCTCCACAAAATGACAGAGGAATATGATATGATGTGATATGATATGGTAGAAACTAAAATATAAAAAAAAAAAATAATGAAAAAAAAAAAAAAACCCTTGGGTGGGAGCGTTGAAATGACTATTCTCAAGTGGGTCCCACCCTGAAAAGGTTTGGAAACTTGGAAAGCTAGATGTCGGTGAATCATCATTTTTCATTTCTTTCTCTTGGCATCGTCTCCGCTGAAGTTTTCTCTAATGACAATTTCCTGCCTCCAAGTTTAAATTTGAGCGTTCAACATTAGGGGAAGGGCGCTACGTAGCGAACGAGGGGGTCATTTGAGACGGACACATGAACAAGTAATGAAGCGGTAATGACAATGAAGTAAAAACTACAACTAGTAGAGGCTGTTTGGCACTATGGTTAATGCTTATGAATAGGCGCATGAAGCACATGGCAGGTTTAAGCATGAGTTGTGCGCTTGTGTGTGTGTGTGTGCATGTGAGGTGTCATCATCACCACAAGCTTACCACCCCCCCAGTTTGAAGCTATGCTACATCATCGGCTACAATGGACAGCTAAGATTGAGTGTGTGTGTTGCCTTAAACAGACCACATCAAGCAAATGTAATATGGACAGAAAGGTGGAGGGAGGTAGACAGCCGGAAGGATGAGTTACAATTAGCAAGGAAAGAATGAAAAAGGGGGGGGAAGGGAGAAAACCAAACCCTAGACACCTTCCAATGAAAGAATAGCAGGGAAAACCAAAGACAGTGGGGCTTAAGATTTGTAGCTGAGCCTAACAGGGCCGGGCTGTTACTCGACTTTGGGTCAGACGGGAAAATACCGTGAAAATACTGCTATTAGCAATTTAGCATTAAAAGACTATTACCAATTTTGGATATTTGCCATCAAAACGTCTACCCCCTACACTTGGTTTGGGTTTGGACTTTTTTTGTTTTGTTTCGGTCACCTGCGAGCTTGGGAGAGTACAGTTCTATGAAAATGGAAAAGACTGAATATTATTAAAGGAACAGAGCAGAAAGGAAGGATATGAAAGTTGTAAGTGGGGCAGCTGTAAGTATGTCAGCATGTCTCAACCTGTATGTGTATATTTGTCTGCTGTGTGTGTGTGTGTGTGTGTGGGTGGTGGTGGTGGTGGGGGGGGTTTGCCATGCTTGCCCATCAAATCCCGCTGTTGCTCTGACTGGCATACGTCCATCAACCCATCACGGGTAATCTGTAATCTAGTGGAGGTCTGGCCTAAATCCCCGGGAGAGGCAGATTTCCTTGCACAGGAGGGCTCACCCCACCCTGCAGGCCAGCTGGCAGCGCTCTGGGGAGTACCGGCCAAGGCCCGGGACTCAGTCACTGAGACAGTTTGTGGGACTGGTTCATTCACAAACCAGGATGAGGGGTGTGTGTGTTTGTATGTGTGTGTCAGTGAGAAAGTAGCACTGACTCACAATGACTGCTTCGGTTGCCAAAGGCAGACAAAAAGGTAAGAGAGAGTGTGTGTACGTGTGTATGTGGGTGTACTTGTCATTCTGAAAACCCTGGCACAGCCTCTTTTGTGTGTGTGTGTGTGTGTATGGGCGTACCTGTCCTTGCCATTCTGGATGCCCTGACCCAGTGTGGCTCTCTCGGTCAGAGGAGAGTTCCTACTGCGACCTGTACCAGTGGACAGGATGCTATTCTGAAAGGAGAGAGGGATGTTGGAAAGAAAATCATAGAAGGTTGAGAGGGTTAAGGTGGTCTTAAATCTATGGTATTGGTTATGTGTGTTTTAGAGGGAGAAAGTGAATGATGCAACATTGCATCTGTGTGGGAGAAAGTGTCCGTAGCTGGGTTCCCATCCATGGATTTAATTGCGAATCATGATGTATCAAATTAGAAAAAGTGAAAGGAAATATGTGAGAAACGGCGATTAATTGATTAAAACATATTTGTCAAAACGACAAAAACCTGGTTTAATCTTACTGCACAACAATTCAAAAGTTGTTTTTGTTTTCGTCTTTGGACAGCATGAAATATGGCCAACATTAGCCGACACTAAAGAACAGTAATGGCTTGCCCAATCCTAATCAGTTGTTGAAATACTCTCCACTTGGACACATAGCTAGTGTGTACTTGTGTGTCTATATGGCTCTGTATCAAAGAGTGTGTGTCTGTGTGAGAGCACACTTGTTAAGAGTGCATCTGTATTTGGTAATATTGATGATACAGGAAGGAGATTAAATTGTTTGCAGTCATCTTAATTTGTTCTACATAAGAGCATCGGCTAAATGCCTAAAATGTAACTGTGTCTCACGGTGGAGGGCGTGGCGCTCTTCTTGCGGTCAGAGGAGACCAGTGGACTGGCCGCAACCTTGGTAGTGGAGCTGCCTGATGAACCCTTCCTCCCAGAATCCTCCGCGGTGCTCCGATTCTCCCCCTGACCTGCCCTCTTAGAGTAGGAGGAGCCTAGAGAGAGAGAGAGAGAGAGAGAGAGAGAGAGAGAGAAATGGACAGAGCAAGGGAAAGCGGAAGGAAGGGTTACAGAAAAGGACAGAGAAAGAGCATGAAAGGAAGGAGAGAAATGATTTAATGCACACAACCCCTTGACATCTCTCCCTTTCCTCTCTCTTCCATCATCCTCTGCTTCTTGTTTGTCATCTTTCGTTTCATCACTCTATTCAAATAAAGATAAGTCATCCCCTCGTTTGTGGCTTTCCTGCAGTCAATCCTCTTTTCCCAGCCCTCAACTCAACCTTCTCTTCCCTCCCATCCACCCTCTCTCCCTTGTTCCCTCTCTCATTCTACATCACTCATGCCTAACTCCGTCCTTCCTTTCCCCCCGCTCTGCTCAGACTTTTACCCTTCTACCTCCTCCCACCTTTCCACGGGGTCACTACAGGAATCCACAAATTACATTTAAGACTTTTTACTGCCTTTTTCTCATTCATTCTTTCATTCATTTTCTCCACCCACTTTTCAGGGTTTCAATTGTCTGGAGCCTACTCCAGCATACACTGGGATTGAAAGACTTCAATCCGTTTCCCCGTTTCCATCCCTCTGTTCCTGACACATTCCCACCTCATCCTGTTCCCCATCATCCTCGCTCCCTCCACCCTTCCTTCCTCCCCTAAAACCCCTATTTCTCTCCCCTCCCTCCCATCCTGACACACACCAATCTCACCCTGGTCGGTGGCTCGGCGAGGCTTCTGGTTGGACGACACGCTGCGCTGTACCTTAGAGAGGCAAGACAGACAAACAAAGTCAGTGTCTGCTGATTGTGTGTGTGTGTGTGTGTTTCAAAGCGCTTACACACATTCTGATGTAGACAAACCAGTGCAAGAGCTGGTTAGGTGGCCTTAGACAGGAAAGAGATACGTGACCGGTGCTTGTCAGTGTTCAAAGCCGTTGTTTATCACGCAACCTCATCAGTGACTCCTGTCAGCTACATCAAAGTAGCTTCCCAGTTTTTGGCCAAAGAATGTGGTTAGGACCAGTCAGTGTATTCCACCTGCTGTCAGAGGAGAAGGCCGATTGCCCCTTGGGGTTTTGTGCTCGAGGGAGAGAGCGAGGAAAGAAGGGCGAGACTGTGTGTGTGTGTGTGTGAGAGTGACTGGGCTGTGTGAGAGAGAGTGTGTGTTCTCGCGGTACCTTGTGAGGCGGGGAAGGGGCGTTTATGTTGCTTACATCACTTCCGGGGCGAGGCTTGATCGAACCTTCCTCCAGCTGAGGAAAAATATGACAATACATCTGAACGTGTGTAAGGACGAGATGCAGAGAGAGAGAGAGAGAGAGTGAGCCTCTGTTGGTTTTGGTATCGTAAGGTCAAATTTGGGGCACAACCCCAGTGTATTTGTGTACCTCAGAGTTCCTATAGTCCAGCAGCAGGTACGTGGCCATCACATCGTTGTACTTCTGGTTCACCAGAGAGTCCTGGATCTCCTCCTGAGAGAAGCCCATCTGCAGCATGATGTCTGCACGCACACGCCAAAACATTAGTAAGTACGTCAAGACATAATACCTGTAAACAAAAGTTGGTGTGTGTTCAAGTGAAAAAGAAGATCAATACTCGAGTGTGTGCGTTTGTTCGTGTGAATGTCAGGCAGGGAAATTAACACCAGCCAGCAGCTACAATGTGTCATCCTTGAATACTACTTAGTAGGTCGTAGTGAATCAAGCAGACACTTGGCGGGTGGTAACAGCGTACAGGTGAATGTGTCAATGTGAATTTTTAGGCGTCTCAATATAATAGATCTTCCATAGGTGTGTGTGTCTACCTGTCCTCTTTGGGTCCTTGTAGTCTGGCTGGGGTTCGATGTAGGGTTTGAGCTCCTCCTCCTCATGGCCCACATTCATCCACCGGTCCCTCATTATCTGCTGCTGGGACCAAGCCACGGGCAGACAAGAGGGGGGGGGGCATGAGAGGAGAGGAGGTGAAAAAGAGGGAAAAGGAAGGGCAGAGGTAAAGGAGAGGTGAGGAGTAAAGAGGAGATTGAAGAGGGAGGGAGGGAGGAAATGTTAAGAGAGGAGACGGCTCACAAAACAGATAATGGTTATCTAGTTAACTCAAATTGACTAGTGCCACCTTAATGCAAGTTAAAACCTACAGTCCAAACTAGTTACTTGTGGTGCAACCAAATTGATTAACTCCCAAATGACAAACTAACACACATCTACTATGACTCTAGTGAGAACTTTACACCTCGGCAACAAACTCACACACAGCTGGTGCAACCAAGCCCAGATAGATTCTACTGTGTGTGCTGCTCTCGCCTTCATGTTGGTGAATAAAGGGTTAATCTCTCAGTGGTGTATCTATTAGGACCATGAGCCCATTTTCAGGCTGTTTGCAAGTTTTATTTAATAATTTAAAAATACAAAATTGACAATTTAAATAAATGCAAACTGCAGACATAACAGAATATGGAGTTAACTGCTAGGTTCACTTTTACAACCTCAGTTTATCAGTTTATCTAACATGATTGACGACATTGTTAGAGTTGTTTCCAGGACATGCAGGCATCTTCTGTCTGGTTGGTATCTTAATCTGTGTGTGTGTACCTCAAGGCTGCCTCTCTTGGAGGGATTCAGGATGAGAAACTTCTTGAGCAGGTTCTCGCAGTCGGTGGACATGTAGAAGGGAATCCTGTATTTACCACGCAGCACGCGTTCCCTCAGCTCCTGGAGACGGACAAGCGTGTCGAAAATCAACACCAGACTCCAGACATCCGCCTCCACGTGCGCACGCACACGCACACACACACACACACACACACACACACACCCACCCACCCTGCTTCCCTCTCATATCTTTAGGTTCTTTCAATGAAACAACAGCGACCCGCCAACAACTCTTAACTTTTAACTATAGAGTAAAAGACTCAGATCACCTCTCTCACACACACACACACAAGTTGGCAGTTTAATTGGAAGGGTTGATCAGACACATGCTGTTTGTTGAAACTTGTTAAAAGGCTCTTTATTCCTCTGTTCAAATAATTGAGTTGACTGCATCAGTTGTTAACAGTTTTAATATATCAAAGTTTGCTATACGTTGGCTCCATTTTTGTTGATATTTAATTTAGCAAGCTCAGTCTCTCACTCCATTGTAAGCTATGGAGGCTTGCGTTAGCCACATTGCTACCACAGTGTTGACCATTATAATCCCATTATTGCTACATTCACATACACATACGTACAGCTAATTACACATTGCCTACGTTACAAACTTCCTCTACAAACCGCCTCTTCTCAGTGTGTGACAGAGTATGAGTCAAGTGTGACTCAAGAATGACTCAAATGAGGAGTGCTGCCATGTGCTGGGTCAGAGGTGCAATCAATTATGGTTGTAGTAATTCACTAAATTGCTTTCAGTGCTTTGACAGCTTTACAAGCCCGGAATACATTTAAGAACAAAAATCTACCCGAGCAGCTGTTAATTAACCTGAATGAGCAGCACCAACATAACCAATACAACGAAACCACAGCACTCAAACACACTTCCTCTCACGTTAGTTCGTAGAGTAACCAGTAACCCGCCCCTAGAATCCAGACTTCCACTTCCACAAAACACACGCACAGACACACACGTTTCCTGACCTTGAGGTTTTGTCCGTCGAAGGGCAGCGAGCCGCTGACCAGTGTGTAGAGGATCACCCCCAGGCTCCAGACGTCCACCTCTGGCCCGTCGTACTTCTTGCCCTGGAAGAGCTCCGGGGCAGCGTAGGGCGGGGAGCCGCAGAACGTGTCCAGCTTGTTCCCCAGAGTAAACTCGTTACTGAAGCCAAAGTCGGCTATCTTGATGTTCATGTCTGCGTCCAGCAGCAGGTTCTCCGCCTGGACACCGGCAGAGAGGAAGGAGCGAGAGGAGAGAAGGAGGTAGAGAAGGACGGAGGCAAAGTGAAGAAGTGAGAGAAGAAGTTAGTATAAATCATTATTCCATTTCTAGCTTGTACTGTAGGACTGACCCACATATTCAAGCTGCACAGTACTGAGAAAAAAAAAGTGCTGCAGAAATGCATAATACGCTATGAAGAAAAGAAACACCAATGCTTGCTTTCTTCCCTCCACAGGCAGGTCAGAGGTCAGCTACAGAACAGCACTCAGCTGTAGGGATTCAATGTCTTGCTCAAGGACTCTCCAGCAGGCCGGCTGCTGGCCGACACAGGGCTCAATTTAAATTGCTCATCCGTCAGTCAGTTGAAGGACGGACTCTCTAACCACTAGATCACTCTGCTGCCTATTATGCCGTGTAAATATAAAAGATTTTCTCTGATGTGCAACTTCATTTGTAGCCTAGGGAATCCACCTGGTTTAAGATGGCTGTCTTAAACACCTTTCCATCTGATTAAAACACCCTGCAAGGTGAGAGTAGAGGTTTTAAGAGTAATGTCCTGGGTGCTGCCGGCAGCAGACTAGGGACAAAGTGGGCAACCAACATTTATTCCTGTGTGTCTATGTGAGTGTGTATCCTTATTCCTAAACCGAGCCAGTGAGCGGGGAGGCTGGGGTTGCCTAGGAACAGGTGCGTTCTCCTTTTCTCTTGCTCCGAATGCACGTTCTGCAGCTGTGTGTGTGTGTGTGTTAAGTGGAACGATGACATCATCTCCTGGCTCTGACCTAAGAAACAAATTCACACCAGCATGCACGACACACACAGACACACACGCAGCATGCCACAGTACTATGAAGGTAGGTATTTCTTGCTACAATAACAGCCTCCACCGTGGCTGTATGGAAAAGACTTGACAAAACACTATTAGCCGATTTGTGAATTTCTTGTGTATATACTGTATATGACTTCTTTTTGTAGTAATTGAGTTTTTCAGCTCAGGACCCAAACAAGAGTAAATTTAGTCTCAGGCTCATCAAAACATGCTTTTGCAGTGAAGGCCCGTGACCCATATCAAATCACTTCCCACAGATTAAGGAACAACAGTGATTAGAATAATGTGCAGGATGGTACACATTACAATAATGAGCACTGTCCGTCCTCCAGAAACCTCATGTCGCCAATATTGCCTTTTTGTAATTGACAACCGTCATTATATCTCCAAAGTGTAGAAAAATGTTTCAGAGCCGTGGTCCTGAGCCAAACCACTGAAAATGTATTTTAAAATGTCAAAAGTCCGCAGGCATCAATGGGAAAAAAACAACAAGTTGAGTTTTTGGAGATGAGAGATTTCTGTACGTTTTTTTTAAACAGTAATCATGATAATGTCCTGTCTACAGGTTAGCCTGCTGGCACAATAAGAGGATTTATAACTCCACGTAATGCTCTGAAACAAACTGACCTGGAAGCATTAGATGTGTGTGTGTGTGTGTGCATTCAAAATTCTGGTGCTTACTAATCTGAATCAAAGAAAGGGAAATAAATAAATGAGAGACAGACGTGAAGACTGGGTCATTACATAACACACCAGGACGAACAGACAGAAAGAGTGTGTGTGTGTGTGTGTGTGTGTGTGTGCATATAAGCCCCAGCCCCAGAAGAGGAGTATTAAATCATCTTTGTGATTAACCCCTGGGTCACCGATTCAGCACTCATGGGGGCGGGATTTCATCTCAGAAAAGTCAAATCATATGAAGATTAACGCGGACAGAGAGAATGAACCTCTGTGTGATGAAAAAGCACTAGAATGGTTGGTAGAATGGTGTGTGTGTGTGTGTCTCTGGGAAGAGCTAGCTCAAAGTCAAACCAATGTAACTCAATAGTGTTTGTGTGTGTTCTCACCTTGAGGTCTCTGTGTACTATACACTTCTGATGGCAATACTGCACCGCTGACACAATCTGGAGAGAGAGAGAGATAGAGCAGAGAGATGGAGGAATGGTTGAAGTAGAAAGACAGAAAGAGTAAAATCATTTCATCAGCGGGCAATCATGAGCACACAAAAAAATACACAAACACCATATATCCTCACCAAGAAACACACCGACACAGAGACAAGATACGCTTTTGATCTCTGACAAATACACACAAACACATACTCGCACAAACATGCACACTCAAAGAGGCGACATGTCCTCTGATGCAGGAAGAGACACATGCAAAACACATACAAATACGCCCACGCGTAGACATCATCGACTGTCTGATGCACACACACCTGTCTGAATTTGGCACGGGCCTCCTTTTCTTTCATCCTTCCGTGGGCTACCAAGTAATCAAAGACTTCGCCTGGACAAAGAGAGCAGGACGAGAAGAGAATTAGTGTTGAAAATGAGACTCGGCTTTTAAAGTTTAAGTACTGGAGGACAGTTGGTGTTTAAACCTAAGCATTGGCACGGTGAGCTAGAGTTTTGGTGGTGTCACTGTTTCAACATGGTTTAACTCTGTTATTTTACCTCATTCACTTTCTGAGGTAAAATCCATATTGTGAATCAGCTCACGGTAAAATAGATTTACTGGCCCGTGACTTCCAGAGTAATACAGATAACACAGGAGATCAAACTGGTGAAAATGGTCCGGTTCCATTGAAAGAGAGAGAAGAGACTATGGCTTGAGAAGGGAGGGACATTATTGGCGGTCGGGAACCATTGCACTGAAACACACACCCACTCAAACCTCAGGGGGGGAATGATTTCACAGAGACACGCACTCACCTCCACTAGCGTACTCCATTACAAGGTACAAAGTCTTCTCTGTCTCTATCACCTCAAACAACTTGACTGGAGATGGAGGGAGGCAGGGGAGAGAGAGAGAGAAAGGGAAAGAGAAATAAAGGGAGACAGGGAGGAGGAGGAGGAGGAGGAGGGGGGGCAATAAGAGCGAGGGATCAAGAGGTAAAAGATAGAGCAAAAACAAAAGTGAAATAAAAAAAAAGAGGGTGAGGAGAGAGAGAGAGAGAGAGAGATACAGAGGCAGTGTTATCATTCAACTTGAGCGGCTGACCTTGGAACACCAATTCACATGCTTTGTAATTTGAAAAGGATTTGCGGTCCGGGCGGACTTGTGTCGGGCTAGAGTTGATTCTTAATGAATGATGAGGGAGAGGAAACACACTTCAGAATGACTCACCTATGTTGGGGTGATTCAATAGCTTCATGATCCTCACCTCCCGGAAGAGCTGGGAGAGGGAATGGAGAGAGCAGGGTCAGATACTGTGTTCATGGTTTTGCATTTGCTTGTGCACACTCTACGTCAGGGTGTGTGTGTTTTTACGTCGCATCTACAGTATGTGGTGGAACTGTGTGTGTGTGTGTGTCTATGTGAAAACGTGTATGCTACGTCTGCACATTTTCTTGTTGGCCGCTCTGTGTCTCTGTGTGTGTTTGTACACCAGTGTGTATTCCGTGTCTTATGTCTGTCGATGCACGAGTGTTCAGTGTAAGTGTGTGTTCAGTGTGCGCGAGTGCATGCTTGGAGTGTGTGCGGGTAAGCGGACAGACCCCACCCTGCCACGATGAAAGGAAGTAATTGCAGCTTGTTTCCTGTAATTAAAACTCTCTCTGAAAACTAGACCACTTCAGAGAGCGAGAGAGAGAGAGAGAGAGAGAGAGAAAGAAGTGGGGGAGGAAGAACGACTTGAAAATGACTTCTGAGAAAAGGGATATGAGGGATTGAGGTTTGAATACACTCTCTCTCTCTCTGTGTGTGAGAGAGAGAGAGAAAGAGAGAGAGAGAGACCCACCTTCTGCAAACTGGAGGAGTTGAGTTGTGTCTTATCAATGATCTTTACAGCCACCTGGAAGCAAAACAGCCACATATTGATTTATTATAACACATTTATTACATGCCCGGGCTAGCTCACACACACAAACCTGCACACGGTCACGTGGACACGAGACGCAGCATGAATACATAAGCGCACACACACACACACACACACACACACACACAACACACACATTCTTGGTGCCCATATATTTGTGTGATGATGTGTCCAAGTGCAGCAATGACACACACACACACACACAGGACATTACAATCTCAGCAGTATTAAGTGATAAACACACAATCCCAGCAGGCGAGAGTTGCATAATAGGGTAGACAGCAGACCCCCCCCACACACACACACAGCTGAAGCATGGCTTGTACCCATGCGATAATGAGGTCTATAATTCATAATCCAACAGTGGACACCGGCAAGGGAGGCAGAGATGGAGATAAATACAGAGAGAGAGGGAAAAACAGAGACATGGAAACAAACAATCAGTCAGGGAAAACAGACAGAGGCGTACAAAGCGAGAGAAAGAAGGATTCAGAGAGAAAAACAGATTCGGACACAGAGAAAAACTACCAGAAAGAATGAGACAAAGACACAAGGACTCGGAGAGAGGTCTGCTTCTCCCTCGCATTTTTGTCTCTCACTCTCAACCAACTCTCCTTTCTTTCACTCCTCTTCCTGGTTGTGCTTGTCTGTCTGACTCCTTCATGCCCTCTGACTCTGTGTGCCAGCAAGTCACGTGGAGTGCTATCAGAGTGTCAGGCACAGAGCTGTCACACATTGACAGAGCCCGCCCACCCGTCAGACACACGCACGCACACACACACCAAGAGTTCACTTGACTGGGCCCCAGACAGAGCCCAGCATGGGATCACTGCAGACACAGCTTTTCCCTTAAAGGCACAGTCCACCAAGTTACGTCACATCTGGAATTCACAGTAAGCCGGAGACATTTAGGCTTTCCTATTCAAGATGACAATGGTGATCTAATCTCTTGTAGCAGATGTACCGTCTACGAAGCCCTGCGAGCCACAGACTAGCACAGCATGAGCTAGCCCCCCCCCCCCTCTCCTCCCCTATTCCTGACAACCAGGGTGGCAGATTAACTCCAGCCATCAACCAAATGCTGGTAAATTTTGACAGTGTCTGGTTACGTTTTGCTACCACTGGCCAGTAAGGAGCCTGCTGGGTCATCTGCTCGTTTCGGTTCGTTTCTATTCTAAATATCAGATCTTTGGTGGTAAAATAGTCACTGGCTGGTGCATTTTGGAGTCCATTGCTCACTTTAGCCTCCAAACCTGTGGAAAACAATTTGACATGGGAGTGTTGCCACCTTGTTTTAGGTGTATTAGTCAAACCAATCTGAATTTTAGTCTCATCCTACGTCACTGGAGACAGAGTTAAAGTTTCTACATGTTTTCTTTCTACTCCCTTAAAAAGGGCCTCTTAGCACTGCTGGTGTTTGTCATTGAAACAACAATACTGTCAAGCCATTTTCTAGTTAAATGGCGTGTCAAAGGAAAAGCATTTCTCCAGAACGTGACAATTGCCTAGTAACTAAAAATAAGAGACTAAAGTTCAGAATGTCAGGGTGCCTCTAAGTGGAACCCAAGGATAGGTTAGGGCTTTCCATCCACTCTAGCATGTTGTGTGTGTGTGTGCGTGCACATTTGCGCCTACCTCTTTGCCGGTGAGGACGTGCCGTGCCAGTTTGACCTTGGCAAAGTTGCCCTTGCCGATGGTTTTCAGTAACCGATAGTTACCAATGTGCGGCTGGTCGTCTGCTGTCGTGGCAACAGAGTTCCGACATCGCGGCATGCTGGAGCGACCGGACGATGTCTTGGAGTCCTGAGAGAGAAGAGGGACACGGGACGATTTGTTTGTTCCGCTTTCAAACAAAGTGCGTTGAGGAAACTGGCACAATACAACAGTATGCTAGACAATTTTATGTTGTTAACTATCAAATTCAAGTTTATTAAAACAAGTTTTAAAAGGGGACTGAGTAGAGTCTGCCAGTCTAATGGTTTGAGGTAGGCTATCCAGAGTACAGCAGCCCTAATCGTCTTTGTTTTCTATTCCAAACTTAGGAATAGTCAGGGGAGTATTTATAGACCTACGGCTGCATTTTTGATTATACTGCAGGGGGTTAAAAGAGCAGCAATCTGGTCCCAAGACTAAGATGAAGATTTAGACCTTTTGGAATGGACAGCCAATATCGACAAGGATCTCCCTGGCTTCTGGGGATGCCTGAATGGCTAAATTACAAGTGGGATGGATTTTGAACACAGAG
This sequence comes from Hoplostethus atlanticus, assembly GCA_034670405.1. Taxonomy (NCBI): domain Eukaryota; kingdom Metazoa; phylum Chordata; class Actinopteri; order Trachichthyiformes; family Trachichthyidae; genus Hoplostethus; species Hoplostethus atlanticus. The sequence goes on from JAXDDX010000102.1 coordinate 1,526,201, forward strand.
GTGAAGAATCTCTTATCACTCAAACTTTGTGAGAATAAAGCTATTGGAACCCAATATGAAGCTCTAAAGAAACGTACACACATGCCTTATGCAGAGAAAGCTCTGGCTAACTGGGGAGTAAAACCACTGATTACAAACCACTGATGCACACGTTTATTGGCACAGCATTACATGCCATGTTCTCTCCTATTTAATGCTCAGTTAAAAATCCCGGGTACCAAACACTCTGGTGGCTTATATTTTATGGTTTATGGTTTACTATGGCCGGTCATGACCCACACACAAACGCTGACTGTCTGCTCTTGTCATATTCATCTTTTGATGAGAACTCATATTGAGCTGTATCTGTGTACCCGTAAATTAAACCCACACAGTTTAAATGCATCACTACACTGGTCCTTCACACAGTGCCGGTCAAGGCTGGGAATTTGTAGAGTTATTCAATAGGGCAGTAATATAGCAGTATAGAGTAAAACCGCCTCAATATATCTTATAGCTGACAGTAGGTCTTTCAAGACACATGCACACACCCACGAAAAGAAAAGAAAACTTTGCTGTGCTGGCAAGTTTTGTGTGGTAGGCAACTGCGATAGAGTTTCAGCTCTACCACAGGGTTACGGCAATTGTGTGTGCATGTGTGTGTGATCCGAGCAGACAGGTGACAGGGATCACGGTCACAGGAGAGGACGACTGGCTCCAGGGTGACGAGACGCAAAAACACTTGCGGGCGCGCACACGCACACGCACAAATCACACACACACACACACACACACACACACCTCTAGGAGATTTGACACCAAAGAGAGAGACAGGCCAGTGAAATTCACACTGTGGGTGCAGAATGAAGAGGTTTGCTCAAATTATCCCTTTCTCTCCCTCCCTTATAGCCACTAGTGATTTTATTCACCCAACCATCTTTGTCTACGTCCAACATATTAGAAACTCACTCCATTTTGCAATTACGCGCACACACACCATGCACCACATTTTCATCAACTGTGTCTTCCCCCTCTACTGTCCCCTTGGGTCATGGGAAACAAGGATAACCATGATTATTTCATTGTGTGTGTGTGTGTGTGTGTGTGTGTGTGTGTGTGTGTGTGTGTGTGTCTAGTTCCAGATGGTATGATCTAATGTCTGTGCCCCAACAACCCCCATGCTGACAGGGCGGATTTGCCCACAGTGTAATAGGCCAGATTAGGTTTTTATATAGACGGGTAAAGAAACTGGGATTAAGAACGAATGAAATTTGGAAATCGAGTGGATTGAGGAAGGGCCTTCCAGTACAATTAGGCCTAGTGTGTGTGTCTGTGTGTGCAAGAGCAAAAGAAATAAGTAATTTCACTTCTGGATTATGTAACGTAGCGGGGGAGAGGCAGACAGACAGACATAGAAGGTAATGTGAGGATACTATTTAATACAATGCAGCCTAATCTGACTTTACAAAGCTGATTTCTGTCCTGACAGAGGTGTGTGTGTGTGTGTTCTCTCCCTCCTTCAGCTTCACATTCATCTCTTTAAAGCACTGCTGTCCAAGGGAGGGCCCGTGGGCCAAATTTGGCCCCTCTACAAAACATTTGTGTCTACCAAGGGGTTCCAGAGAGTGATAAGATATTGTATTTGGTCTGTTTTGAGGCAATTTAAGAAGATCTGAGAAGAAACTGTGAGAGGAGTTTAGTCTTTAACAGGTAATTTCTGTTACATTTCTAAATAATCGATCTCTATACCCATGAAAAATAATTTCTTCAGATACCATTAGGTGTGTGTGTGTGCGCCTGCTTACGGTTTGTCAAATCAAAGGGACTAGACCGGTATGTTTGCATGTGTGGGCCCTCAGGAAACCAGCATCCCCTGTTTATTAACCATGTCTGTTTTTTCATCCCTGCCTTCCCTTTCATCTCTAGCTTACACAGCCATCCTTCATTTCCTTCATCTGTCCACTTGGTCACCTTCTCTTGATCTCTGCTTTCCGCATTTGAGAATAAACCAAATACACTTTTAACTGCATAACATTTTTTATCACTAGGCCTACAACAAGTATCAAGTGTTTCAGAGGGCTGCCATGACATTTTGAATCTTAGTCTTCACTTTTCAGGCACATGTCATGTTGTGGTGAAAACTGTAGTCCTGCGTTTTGACCAACTAAACCAAGTTAGTTTGTAGTTGGCGGGACAATGTGTTTTTTTACTGACTAGTTTGGCAGCAGGGTGGCATAGTAAGTAGGAAGGACCTGGATTCAAGCTCCAGTGTTGACAAGCATTCGGCCTGCTGAAGTGTCCTTGAGCAAGACACTTGAGCATCATCGGCTACTGCTCAAGTTCTATATCTCTTTTTTTACCATCAGCAATGTGAACAATCCATAGGGCAGCTAAAGGGCAAATCCTGAAACTCATTTCTCCTAATATGGCAAGCGGCTGGCAAAGAACAATAATAGGTTTAAATTGAAGATGTGTAAGCTTTTAATAAGTTATGGCAGTTTGAGAAGCAGTGTGCAAAGTGTCCCTTTTTTCCCCTCAGTGAGCATCTCCAACTCCAGCACCTACTCAAATTGTTTTATGATGTACATATGTCCACTTCTATTTCTTTTCCTCTCATTTCGTACCTTCATCTTTTCTCCCCTAACCGGTCCTCTAATCAAGACCTGCAAAGTAGTACTTCCAAGGTTTTCATATAAACACAAGAAAATATAGACAGAGTAAAATGTCTAAGTGTTGCGTCATTGTTTTCACACAGAGGCCAATAAAGACCCGTAATGAAAAGCTGACATACTTTTCCCTCATGAACTCCACATAACACTTAAGATCAGCTAACGGCACATGGTGTATTTAAAGCCATCTAAACATCATGTGCTGATAGAAGGTTTGACAGCAACTGTGGGTAGATGGATATCGCCACTGCTAATATTTGTGGTTCTGAAGTTAATACATTTATCCACAAATGTTTCTCAGCAGGTCTTTGGACAGAAAACATGACATGGAACACTGATACATATATCCACATAAGACCATTGATAAAAATCTCAGTACAACACACTTGTTTCGGAACGCACAAGGTATGAGTTTTGGATTAACCATGTCAAGAAATTTGAAAAACTACAAGCTAAAAGCTAAAAAAAAGGGACAGCAGGTTGACAGTAAAGTAGGGAGACCAATTCATCAACCAGATGATCCAGGTTAAAGCCCCCATGTCAGAAAATGTCCTTGAGCAAGACACTGAATCCCTACCACCTCCAGAGGTGCTGCTCTTCAGCCGACCACTGACCTTGCTGTGGACTGGGCAAGAGATAGAATTCCCCTACAAGGATCATTAAAGTATCACATCATCATTATAACAAAACCAAAACCTTCTGACTGTTTCTGCTACCGTTTTAATAAGTGGTGAAATTCTGTTGTAGAGAAAGCAGTGACCATTTGACACACTTCTCAAAGTCATAATTCTGGGAGCTGTAACTTTTCTTGGCTACGACAGGTTAGTAGTAGGCAGCCCACTTGGCAGCTAGTAACTGTGCTAACTAGCAGTATCCTCTAGTCGCTAGCTAACTGATTCAGAAATGCAATCTCAATCCCCACGAAGTATTGCGAATAGATGTAAATAACCACTTGGATGGATGTGTGAAAAGGTTAAATGTACAGAAGTCGAGGCGTACCGCTGTATCCTGCTGTGAAAGAGCGGAGCAGCAACACTAGCAAATCTCTGCTGCCACAAACAGGAAACAATGTTACTGATGTTTGTATGAAATACTGTAATGCCCCCCCACACCTTTCCAGAGTTAAAAGTATTATACTCATTTCACAATTCATTGATGTAGGCTTTTGGAAAAGTGATACAATTAATTACAATAAAAATACTGTACTGAAAACACACTGAACCTTGACTGTAAATTCAAGGTACGTACCAGACCTTGCGTTTCATGGACCGCTCCGCCACTAGTCAACCTAACTGCAGCTCACTATTCCATTTTGTAGGCCACCGACTATCTTGTAAGCACTGTTTGAAAACGTTGAAACGCTGGTGAAACGTACACAGCAGGTTAAAAATCAAGCGTCCTCCTTCTCCGAGTCATCTTTCACTTTTCCAGACTCTCTTCAACTCTCAACTCTTTCCTCCCTCCTTCTCTCCTCTTTCATGTCTGACTATTTTTGTCTTCTGGTTCTTCCTTCATTTTTGAGCAGCTGCAGGCCGACACCCCCCACCCACACCAACACACACAGACACACAGACACACACAGACACACACAGACACACACATGCAGATAGACGCACGCAACTCTCCTCTCTCCCCCTGTTATAATTATAGATATGTCGGAGGACAATACGTGACATCATTGTTTTGTTCTCACATTACTTTGATGCTACGTCTGAGTCATGTAGACTAACTTAGAACTACACACACACTCCAGCAAAGCATGCACTAATTTAGGCTTATAACTGCTGCATCCACCCACAAGACCCCCCCCCCACCCCTCACACACACACACACTTGACACGTTAACGGTTGCCGCTGAGAGCCATTTAATGCCACATTACAAGTACAAGCATGCGCACATGGCGCGCGCACACACACACACACACACACACACACACACACACACACACACAAAAACACAAAGCAGAAACAGTAATGTTAATCCAAGGCGGTCCTGGTCGTGTTTTGACTCGAGCCTCATTATCGCTGACCTTTACTAATCTGGGTTCTGGGAGGGAGCCACTCACTGCAGATACAACCAGGAATTTTACACACCGCGTTCAGAAAGTAACTTCAACGGAGAGCTCAAGTCAACGTCTCAACCACAATGATTCTTACGGACTCCCAACTAAACTACGTACAACTGAATCTGAATTTATTGTGTTGTACAAGACTTTCGCTTTCCACCCTGTAGTGCAGGTTGTGTTGGCGCTGTATTTGAATACAATTTATCATGTCAAATTTTTAAAATTTTTCAGAAACCTGTAGTACTGCAGTTTGTTATCAGAGCAACCTACAAAAAAGCAGGAAGTGATGATTGGGGAAGCACTTGGGGAAGAGATAAGCAAGCAAAGAGAAAGACGTCGAAAAACCCTAAACTCTTGGGGTAAGAGGGTGTAAAACATACTTGAAAATTTAGATTGCCTGTTTTTCCGAGACTGTCGGATACTCCACAGAAAACAGAAGCAGAAACCATGGAATGCAATATTGACATAATTGTAAGACTCAGTGCCCCCTGTGTTCTTCTTGTGTACTGACTGAAACGCGGTTCTTACTCCAAAATTTAGATTACAGCAATTCCCAAATTTCTACGTATCAGACAATCCACTGTTCAGGTGACCCTACCGAGCTCTGTGATACCCCTTTCACACACTGGGGCAACGACCCGGGAATGACCCGTGTCAGGCGCTTGTGTGAATGTTTCTACACGGGTTATCAGACCCGGGTTCGCGACCCTGCTCCCGACCTGGGAATAACCCCGGTCAGCTGCAGCGCGGCTGTGGTGTGAACGACAATGCACGGAAACCTCATTGGTTAAGATCAGAGGCTACCCTTAAGTAATGACCCACAAACCATGAGGTTTAGGGGTAAAATGGGAGGCCTTGAGGACACTTGCACACTCTCGGGTACCATTTTTACCCCCATTCTCAGAAACAAAATTTGATATTGCGTGGCGTTTCCTATCCAACCTTAAAATACAAGTTAAAAATATCAATGCTTATCTATTAATACAAAGAGAGAACATCTTCCAATATTATAGAGCAGACATTTCTCCCCAGCCCTACTTACCAGACAGCGCTATATGCGGAACAAACAATCTCAGAACAAAGAGGGTTTTATTGAAAGCACAACACAACCGCACACAAAAGCTCCTACATTATACTGAAATTTGTGGGCGGGAAGACACACACACTCACACACCCTGACTCCGGGTCGTGATGACTGTGTTGCCATGGAGATTTGTCGCTCACTGAATCCTGCCCTCTCTCCCGACGTCGGTTCCCACCTCTTACATCCCTCCTTCATTTCTCTCCTGCCCCCTCCCTCCTCTCCCTTCCACTACTCTTTGGCCAGTGTTTCTTTTCCCATCCTTCTATTCCTACATTTGTATATCTATTCCTACTCCATTTTAATGGTAAGATAGATTTCCAGCAACAACAAAAAAAAAAGTCTGACAACAAGGATCTGAGAGCTCACTGTCCCTTAGGAACACATACATAGGAGGGTTGGGCGGCATCCCCACACTACCATATACTGGAAGATTTGAAAATGGTCATGGCCTCATATTCCTCATATTCAATACCGTGATAACATTTACGTTTTCTATTAAACACCACATTATGCTTGCCATTCGTTAACTCTTGTGTACAACAACATCACCAATAGTTGCGGCTGGAGCTACGAACTGGAACTACTAGATTGCACCTTCATCCCAAAATAAACAGCTTGATTCTGTCAAGGCTTAAACATTTTATATCAATGCCTTCCCTTTCCATTGTGATAGTAACATGTCGCTGTAGCTACTCCTGAATTTAATTAATATAGGGCTTTCCCTGTTAGGTTTAATCTCAGACTCGGACTCCCTTTGGCTTTCTTCCTCCCCTCGAGGCCTTTCTCAAGTCGGTGTTGGATTTGATGAATTTTCCGAAGCAAAAGGTTGACGTTAAGCCCTCTTCCTTTGAAGAACATTCAAAATAAAACTGTTTGAATCACAGTTGTCAATGTATTTTGGTGACCCAATACATACAGTAATTAATAACAAATAATGTAACCTATTGGAAGGAGATGACATAGCAGGAATTTGACATCTACGCTGATGCACGGTATTAGGACAGGTTTTCATTACTGTGATAAAATCATATATCGCAGTAGAATATGGAGACAATGTTGGGACATAAAGTGATATTGCCAAACCATAATACATACACACCTGCACTTTATTGTCCTTACAGATGCCGAATGATACAGGTCAGATAATGTATGAAAACATTCCAACAACACACACACACACACACACACACACACACGATATTAGAAAAAAATATCCATAATGCAATTTCTTGCATTGAATATTGTGATTACAATATATGAACTACAATACAGTTGGACCCGGCTTTTGTAGTGTTCACAAATGTTGGGGTGATGATTAAATGCTTGGGCTGAATAGGGCTGTCGCGGTAACCGCATCACTGCACCACCGCGGTTGTGTCAAGGCACCCGCGGATGGAAAACAAACCACCGCAACAACCAGCGGTTGTTAAAAAAAACGTTTTTTACTATTTGTTTTCCATTTCATTATTAAATGAATCATATTCATGTGTATTTGGTGTAAAGTATTGTAACAACCCGGTTGAAATATGTGATGCTTACTGTTAGTTATGGCCAGTTATGGGAGATGTTATTAGCGGGTTCGTACCTCCCAACTGTTGGTTGCCCATCACCAGTCTTAGTGTGCTTAGTCTTCCTGTGATTGGTTGAGAGGCGGGTCAAGAGAGTTAGGTTGAGACACCTGTGTTGTGGTGGTACGCTCTGGCGCTGGGTTTAATTTTTCTCAATTTTGTAGAAAAACTGCCACGAAGAGCTTTTTGACATTCGCCGTGTTTAGTGAGCCGGAGTGAATTTACGAGCGCGCGCATTGGCTGGTTAACATAATTAACTAACGTGATTGATTTGAAAGACGCTTGGTATTTAGTAGGTAAGTAGTTTATTTCCCCATTTATGACGATTGTAAGTTAGGCTGTGGCGGACTCGCCACAGTACCGGGGTCCGTGACAGACAGAGACATAGACAGGAGGAGAGTTAACTGGCCAGCAGGCCGTTTTATTTGCACACCAGCGATATAAACCGCCCGGCCCAGCGGCCGTGTAGAGCGCCGTCTTCCCCGGCGCGCAACCTCCTCCCTCCCGGCAGCTCAGCCGCGGAGCACCAAGGCTGCCCCAGTCCGCCAGGCTTCCAGGGGCGTCTAGACGTTTATGATTCAAACTTCGTGTACACGTTCACATCCCTACTTTTATCACATTTCACAATGTTGAGGGACAAATGGATAGAATATCAAACATGTTTGAAATTGTTTGGGACTCCTACGACGTTAGACATTTTTTTCCTGTTCTTAGGACCCGCTAGTGTCTTACACTGAACTACATTGAACCGATCGCGGGTAAACTTGCATGTATTAAAATAAATTTTAAAAAAGTGCGGTACCACCGCATCCCGCGGTGATGAGCCACATACACAACCGCGGTGGGAAAATTTCAAAACCGCGACAGCCCTAGGGCTGAATAAAATATAGTCTCTGACATGAAACTTCAGCTGGAGGGCAGATCAAATGATCAAAAGGACTCTGCACAGTGCCAAAATACGTTTTTTTAGGAAGGTGCCTGAATCACTTCTCCCTCAAATAAAAACCTTAAGCCTCTTGCCAAACTGGAAACTGCTCTAGTCATAGATGAACATATTTTTGGATTAATTGTCCAGTTCTAGCTAGTGTGCTCTTCTCTCTCTAACACTACAGGCCAGTCTCTATGCATACTCACATCGACTCATTCTCTGACCTACCCTCTCCCCCTCTCTATCTCTCTCACACACACACACACACACACACGGCTAAGCAAACTTATGAGAGGCCCCTTACTTTAGCAAGGTGGTGCCACGCTGGGTTTCAGTTTGCTGTGAATGCAGTGTCGTGTGTGTGTGTGTATATGTAAGTGTTCTTGCACTGGATTACCCTAACTCCCTAGGTATGTGTATATGCGTGTTTGTGTATGTGCACGCGTGTGCATGTGTGTGTGCATGTCAAACCAATTCAGAGCTCTGTTTGCTTTGTTGCCGTCACAGTTGGGACCCACTGCACAGCAGTTACTTCCCTGCATGCCCTCGTTCTGCTGCTACGCAACTATGAGTGTGTGTGTGACTTGTGTGTGTGTGTATGGGGGGGGGGGGACACGGGCACGTGAGCTGTACCAGTAAACACATCTGTGTGGCTTTTAGAGGGTAGCCGATTTAAAAGGCTGGTGAATAAATGTATGAACAGGATGGCTGGAATGATGGTTGTAAGGATGGAGGGATGGATGGTGTGACAGATTTAAAGCAAGAGTATTAAAACCACAACACAAATCACACCAAAGATGTGGCAAAAATTCCATCTTGTACTCGCCAACAAGTTATTTAGATTAAAAAAATGGCGGCCTATGAAATTAAAGTAAAGTACTAATGCGGCGGAGAGTGACATTGGTATATATGTTATAAGTGGTTTTAGTTTCTGTGATTACAAAGCATGATTTATCTTTAGGGATATACTTAATATTTATGCACTAACTTTCATGTATCAAACTTGAACATATTTGGGGGTGTTTTTCTAAATCAGAGATGGGACATTACTACAACCATGGTGGCCTGTTCATTCCAAGTTCTCACTACACAACTTTGCATGCCGTTTTTTACCATCCCAACTGGATCTCAAAGATCAGAGCGAGTCTTTTGTGACTCAGTAGGTATAGGGGCAGTCGGCACACACACACTCAGCATAGCTAATCTTGTGGTGTGAGAGGGGTTAAAGGTCCCAGTATCTTGCCTCCAGATCATGTTGCAGACAAGACAAGGCTCCCGACAGTATTTTGAACTAGTTGGATTCCCAAGACTGGACCCTGGACAAATCTGTATGAATTCTCACACGATGAGATAAACAACACAAATCTGACAGACTGCATTAGCCAATGAGAGTTGCACTAGAGACAGAAAAAAGTACAAACAGGAACTGAGCAAGTTGCTGTCTGTCTCATTGTTTGGTGTTGTATACTCTTGTGTTAACATCAACGCTCCGCAAGATTGCAGGGTTCTTGGTCAATCTCGTGAGACAATTTGTGTATCATGTGATGCTCCTTTTAAAGTGTGTGATACCTATCCCTAGATCATCTTCAAGTTTGTCATTTATTGTGAAATGCTTTCCGTTTTCAGTCTGTTAAGAGAAACAATTTGTAATTTTGAAAAATGCACTAGCAAATATTGTTTTAAAATCTGCTCAATGTATTGTGCAGCTTTGCAAGGGGGCACACTCAAATCATTTTCCAGAGAGCTTTCCATTTCCTTGATGTCCTTAAGTGTCTTAGCCGTAGGAAGTACGTTTTTGACTGTAAGATAATCATCTTGCCAGCACTTTGACTTGGACGTAGCAAGGAGAGCACACATTATGGTGCTTGCTTTGAGTTTTGTGACAAACTGACAAAATTGACTTATGCTTAGCCATAGCGGTTAGGGTTAGGGTTACCCAACCTAACCCTAACCCACTTACTGTGATATTGTAAATATTGTGTTTTTTTTTTAATTGTAAATAGTGTGAACCTGTTATTTGCCCTTTGCACATTTCTGCTGAGCATTGCCACTTTACATTTCACTGCACACCTCGTGTGTGTATGTGACAAATAAACTTCTTGAATCTTGAATCTTGAAGCGTGTTAGATTTTAGACAACAACCTAGTTGGTGCTGTGTTCCCTTCATTCTTAATGCCGCAGTGTGAATAAAACATTTTGCTTTATACTGAAACAACAATTCTCTTTGGCAATTTCATCACTTGTTTTAAGAAAAAACAAATTTTAACACTAAATGAAATATTGAATCCCATGTGAAGCTACATTTTGACATTGGTAAGTTTCTGTCAGGACACTTCAGCCTCTCAGCTAAAATACCACACACAAGATCAAAGATAGAAATCAGTTATGACGACAAAAAAAAAAAAAAAAAAGAAGACACATGAACAGGAGAGAATTCACTACAATGAAGTGAGACACAGAAATCCACTCTCATGCACCTGAATGACGTCAAACCTTCCAAATGGCAGGTCTACAATTAGGGGCCACACCCACCCTCTGGCTCAACTGGAAAGGCCCGTTCTACCACACGCCTTCAGAAAATCCATACACCCAGCATTAAGGTGCACTGAACTTCACTGCATTGTTGGCTAAACAACTAGGCAGCAGTGTGCATTTTGTACAGACACCCACACACAGACATTACTAAAAGGCAGAGAGGCTTGTTTGTAGCCGATGTTAGTGAATGGTGAGCTGTGAGAACCAAATAAATTAACTGTCTTATCAACTCACTAGCTGTGTATGTCTGCGTTGGAGAGAAAAATGAGGGAGTGCTAGTGTATATATCTGCGAGAATGAATGAGTGTGTATGTGATTAAGTGAATGATCTGGTGTGTGAGTGTGCATGTGTGTCAGGCAGGTTTCTCTGTTGCTAGGGCCCTGGCCTGCTTTGTCTTTCTGTTCATCTGCCTAGTGATTGGTCTGGTATGGAGAGAACCATAATTTATGGTTTCCTGGGCGGCACAGCAATGTGTTCAAGTGTGTGCGCTATAGATTGCTGATGCGATGACTCATTCAAGAGGAGCATGGATGGAGCCTGGCAAAAGGTGAACACTGGAATATTAGAACACACACATCTTCTGTGTGCAGACACACATTCAGTACCGTTCTCACTCTCATTTATATTAAATCTCCTGCTCCACAGCTTGCTGTAAGATTCTGTGCTAGGCTTTCACACTCAAGGTGTGAGGTGAAGTGATAAACCTGCACTCAATTAGTCATATTTCAAGCACTGTAACTGTGGTGATGGTCAAAATTTGATTTTGATTCTATAACTGTCCCCATTTTGGTCCTAGCGCAGCTTACACTGACAAAAGAGACTTGATTAAGAGAAGACTAACTGCAAACATAACAACAGAGTGGAAATTCATCTGAAATGTAATGTATTCAGTTTGTCATTTGCCTGTAGCAGAGTTGGCAGTTTCTTGCTGTGGTGGCTGACTGCTAATAGTACAAATTAATGGATTGATGGATTGAATCACTCACACCTCGATGTAAGGGGGATTCAGCTTGCTTGGCTAGTGTACATCAACCCAAACAATGAAAGAGAGGGTGAGGCAACAATTCAAAAGGCAGACCAGTATTTCTAGCTGCATTAGTCTGTCTTTCAATCAAGTGACTCAATCGCGTCTGTGGAAGTTGACACGGTCTAAATAAACCTACAATAAAAACACGTCGTCCACCAGAAATGATGCAGCACCTCATTTGGGCCAAATCTGTGGCAACAACTGAATATCCTGTTATATGGGGGACAAAACCTTTTTTATCAGAGTCCTGCTTCACCATTGCACATGTGTAAATACTGGAACGGGTATTAGATATTGGACAGGCACCACGCCAAAATAGAGCATCAGTATCAGAATTTCCTCAGTACTAAAATCAGATTTGTTACAATTAATTTATTGTAAAATGTACAAAAAAAAGTTTCTCCCAACTCCCGTAATGTTGACTCATTGCAAAAAGTTTCTGGGGGGAAAAAAGGCTATTTAGTGAATATCAGCAGATCGATCACCCGGATCTAAATATAGTCTATTCCACGGCCCCCACCAACCCCCCCCCCTACACACACACACACACACACAGAGACAGTCCTATGTGTCAACACTTAGGGGGTGTTAATGTTTGGTGCCATCTTGTCCTGCATCTTGAGACCTGACACCATAGGCTTTCTTTACATGGCCTTTTAGACAGACTGTGTGTGTGTGTGTGTCTGTGTCAATCCATGACCTTTCACCTGCAAACCCAGTTAAGGGCTAGCCGTGACCCCTTTCTTTCACCCTATAACCTCACCATGTGCTGTGGATGTCTGACAGATCAAGACAGAGATGTAAAAAAAAAAAAAAGCGATGTGACTTTGTCTGCTAGTTTGTGAAGGTTAGTGGCCATGTGTTCGTATAGGAGTGTATTATTGAAATCTATGTCCAACGCAAGGCAGACTTCCAAGATGACATCAACCTCCAAGATCCCACTGGAACTGGCAAGGCTGTTTGTGTATGTCAGTTACAGTAGAAGGCTTATATAATCAACTGCATTGTCACTGACCTCTGTTCCACCTAAGGGTGCAGCCGTATGAGATAAGTGTGTGTATTTGTGTATTTGCTTACACCTACCTACATACTAGTCTAGATGCCAGTTTTCTTTCCTGTATACTCTTACTCATTCCCAAAGTGCGCACACATGCACGCACACATGTACACACAAACCTTATAAAGGGCAGCAGTGATCCATTGTCTGAGGCAGGCCAGTACACAGAGACACACAGTGAGATCATGGTATCAACAGATAACTTCCGTCAGCATTTTATTTGTACCAGAGGCACAAGACAGAAAGAATCTTGACAGTTTGAACTTTTGTGTCTCCACCAGCAAGAGGATTGCCTGTTGGCTGTTGAGAGCAGATCTGTGACCTGATTGGCTGTAGTGCTGCCATTTGCCCATCTGGGTTGGGCTTTCAATGTTCAGGTAGAAAAACAATTGTTCAGAGGGAGCAGTGCCAGGGGTGTGTTAGTGAAATGCTTGCGGTTTCGTGAAAGATTGTGGAACAACTTCGATTTTTTTTTGGCCTTCTGTTTCTTTCACACCTGCTGAGAAATGCTAACAGTGCTGACAAATATATCAGCATTTCGGTTACCTCTTATTGTGCCAATGCAGCAAACTTGTTCAACACTATATGACAATTTTTTGGAAGAAAGCACTAGAATTCAAGATGTCAGTGTATGCTTTGGCACAGAATACTTAGAATAAAAGTTAAAAGTCTTACAAAGTATAGAATAAAGCAGGTATTTATATGTATTGTGTTGTTGTATTTGCTCCATTTATGGTACCACAATCATCAGAGCCACTGACTAATTGCACAAACAAAACATCACTCCAAAACCTCATTGCAGCTACCTGTACCTCCCCAAGAAACACAAACACACACATATACACATGCTGACATCATCCCTGACTACACTGTCAACATCAAGAGACACAAACACACATTTTTCCATCCAAAACTCACACAAAAGGGTTTTTCCATCTCAAAACACACATACAACATGAGGCTAATCAACAGCAGTCCAAGTAATTCAAGGCATTGGTCTGTATTGGAAATTATAAGTAGCTTAATATGAGTGTGGGTGGCTCTTTCCATGATAAATCTGGGAAATATAATTATTTAAAAGATTAAGACAGATGCAGTGGACTTGGAAGCAAGGGCCTTCTAATAATGATTTACAGAGCATAGCCAGGGTTTTCCTTGCCTATTAAACTCTAAGGCAAAGTGCTTTCTTATATTAGCTCAAAAAGGACTTCTGTGAAACCCAGGGAATTGACCACGGCAGCCACTACTGGTCTACCGCTGTCTGAATGGTGCTCACCTGTTGTGCCATACCTGTGAGGTGATCTCACACAAACCATAGTATTTTTGTATGTAAATTAATGTTGAAGAAACTCAACTGCCAAACTAAATAATTACTTGTCACCCATGTTAAGTTTAGTCCAGCAGCTCAATGAGTTTGCTAGCCCTCTTGAATGTCTATACAGGGCTTTGCGCGCCATTTTCAAGCAATAAATGAGTCTTGGAATTTCATTGTTTCAACCAAGTCTGCCTCACGCACCAAAACTTGAAGAACCTTTTGTCTAGTCACCAAAGCCGCTGCGTCGAAACAACACAGTAAGTAGTTACAATCGTTTCAATATATTCAAGGGTTTAATATCATGATTGTCCTGCACAAACTTCTCATCTCCTAGCCCTTTAAGACTCTACAGTGTTTACTTCCAATGGGAGATGATAACTACATAACCTAATGTTATAATACATGCTTCTTATTTAATTCAAAGGCTAGCCATCATTACTACATCGATTTACCTTGGAAACACTGAACTTCTGACTTCTAAAAGTCTTTCATCATGTGATTCTAAATGACACTTGCAGCTGTATAGATTCAGTTTGCAAACTCGGAGTTGCAAAACAAAATTCGGAATTTAAATATGGATCATCAAATAGACTTGTTTTGAAATTGAGGCTGAAATCAATTCTAAACTGCTGCAGGCTTGACAAAGTTGCAGAAATACACCTTGCTAGAACTGTCTATGATTTGGAATTACTTTAAGAAGTCTGTTTTAAGGAACATTGATCAATTTCTGTCTGCTAGTTATCAGAACTGAATTAGAACCATGGACTCTGACATTTGTAATGTAGTTACAATTTCCTACTCCAAATACAGTGGATCCCATCAAGTCAAAGGTTTCATTAATTTAGGGAAAACAAGAGGATTTTCCCAACTCACACCTTGTGGATAATGACACTTTACAATGGATTATGAATGTTTTGGTTGGCCATAGGGACTTTTACAATTACAGCAAAATTAAAATAAATAAGGCTAAATTGTTGATACTAGGTTTCTACTGGACTACCAACTGTGTAAATTACCTGCATGTGACTAACTTAAAGGGTTTTCTGTATTATAACATGTTAAATCTATGAAATGTGAAGTAGGAAGTCATGCCCTGACACACAGTCTAAACAATAACCTAAGTTTGTGTCCAAGTGGGAGTGGGAAACCCAATGTGATTGCGTGGGCAAGCTGGCGAATCACTTCTGGGGCAGCAAAGACAACATTGAGAGAAAGAGAAAATGCAAAGACAACAAGACTCTCTGTAGAAGGCCAAATACGGGCTGACACCGTTTGTTCATAGATAGCAACATTACCAATCCAGGACTATAGAAAATGATCTTAAATAACCGAATGGATGTATTCATAAAATACAATAACGTGGTTTGGCGATTTAGTTGTAAATCTTACCTGTCCAGCCGAATTTTCAATGACTTGCACCAGTGGGATTCTTGTTGACATTTTTGATGAACGTAGACCTGCCAAAATGGGGAAAGGAGGAGTCGAATAGGAACGAATCCTTAATGTCTATTGTGCATTTAAAACTTGTGATAATGGTGGCTCCTTTTATGCAGCTGATGGTGGGGGGGTTTTCAGTAAGTGTCCAGTGCTAGCCAGCTAGCAGCACGACAGATAGACCGTGAATCAACAAGTTGAATCCCACATCAGCGGCTAGCTAAGATAGCCAGCTAGCTAGCAAATAGCTAGCAGCAACCACACGTCCCATGTTTGTCAATAAGCACAAAACAGGGAAAAAAGTGATATCCTTTTTAGCTTCTGCCAGGGCGTGAGAACATTCAATTCCTTAATTGGATTTATCAACGTCGAAAGTGGCTAGCGAGCTATCGGGCTAACGTTATGACGTTTTGGCCAGCTAGCTAAGGGGCGCTAGCCTAAAGAAAAGTTGGGCAGCGGTTGGAGTGAGCAAGACAAGGTTCAATTAGGTGGCTAACATGCTAACTTGTAAGACTGCTAACTAACGTCCGAGGAAGCCCCGACTGTCACCAAAATCTACAATAAATGTCTATCCGGCGTAGTTGTCATTACGCAGTATCGGTTCCTGTATTTCTCGTCTTGTTGCAAAGGTCTTTTCTTTTGAGGTTTGAAATCAAGTCCGGGGTCTACAAACTTTCAGGCCAAAGTTATCCCCGGCGAGGTCTCGACCTTCCTAATTCGCACAATACGATTCAAAATCTCCCCAACGAGATATCCAGGGTGGAGTATCCTAAAAGTTAAAAGAAACACCATGTAAAAAGGTCACATGGCAGATGAAAAAAAATGAATTAATTTGACGAGCTAGCTGGCTGGCTAGCAGATGTTAGCCCATGTAGCTAGCTAGTTCGGTGTTTCTTTCGAAGCAAAGCTAGCTAGTTAGCTTATCTTCCAGCGGCCGCAGTGGCAGTATCACAGAGCAATCCACAGAACTCAAAATCCACGGAAATCACCGTCGGTCTTCCTTGTGTTGCGTGATTCGAATAAGGTCGTTCACAAGTGCTGCACTGCAGTGTGGCGATATACCAATTCGTCCGGTCGGTACACCGATTGCTATTATTTCCGTGACGAGCCGACCAAAGAAAGAATCATCAAGTTGTAAAATCCATTATCGGCAACTGGGGGTTTTCTCGTTAGGAGGTGCGTGTCAACGGGCGACGGGGGAAGAGAGAGGCGAGGAGCTGCGCCCGAATGCAGCCTATGCGCACGATTTAGCCCTGATACCGGAACAAGCTCGCGGCAACATGGCTGCTTGCACCACGATTGAAAGAGGATGGGGAGGGAGAGAGAGAAAGAGAGAGGGGGGGGGGGGGTCATTTCGCATTCGGCTACACTCGACTTTTTCCGGAAAGCTTACAGGTGTGTAGGTGACGGCTTGAATTCCTCCAGTCTGGTGAATGGCAGGTGCAGAGAGAAGGAGGAAGCGGACTGTTCCTCACTTATCGCCAGGGATGCAGTTAGTGTAAACCTACCTTAACTCAGTGTAAGCACCTTTTCATTTGAGAAATCTTTGATATAAATTCACTGCACACATTAGAGCAAGTGGTGTCACACTGATGTAGGTTATATGTAAATAAAACATAAACCAATACTACCCTGAAAGTGATATATATATATATATATTATTCTAATAGTAGAGCAAATCTTGTTTCTTTTACACACTCCTCTCTCTTGCACCCCTGTTGTCCAGTTCTGCAGGTTATGTTTCAATGGTTGCTACTGGCCACCACAAGTCTGCTGGGTTGCAGATATCTCTGTGTTGGAGTCAAATCCCTATTTTCCTTCAACCATTCAGAAGTGAGGCTACAGTCCTTGTTACATAATCTAACACAGCCTACAGGCATGTCAGAGGAAAAGAAAAAGGGACATCCCACCTCATTATTTCCCCCATTCATTCATCAGTGGTGTGCCACCACAGCAAGAAATTCATCACCACTGGCAGAGAAAATATGAAATAAAAAAGTTTTATATTAGTTCTCCCTTAAACACAATCATGTATTGGATATATATTTTAAATGAGCAATTGTATAATAACAGCATATCCAAATAAAAGCATTTTGGTATTATAGCCTAATCTAGAACAGGGTCAAGACCAGGTACAGATGTGGAATCAAAACCAACATGGCCCTTAATCACCTCTAATACAAATAATTTCATGGGAGAGACTTGTCCACCTTCACTCAATAGCATAGTTTATCATAGTTTATTATTTTTTGTTTCAGACAACAGAAGTGGAGAACAGAGCGAGTGTTTTTACAGTAGACAATGTGACAGCATTGAATATGACCTGACCGTGATAAAACCTCGCTCTCCCACCTGGGCAGGGAGTAATTTGAGGAAAATGAGAGTGGATGGCACCCTTTGTTAAGCTAGGTATATAATAATAATAATGATAATGTGATACTGGCTTGATCCCCACAAGGAAACGCTATTTTCTCTTCAAACCTTTCCACAAGGAGGTCAGAGATCAGGGCCAGCTACAGAACAGTATGCCTCTGGGCTGGTAGGCATTCGGCGCTTTGCTCGCGGACACTTCAGCATGGCGGATGTTTGCTGGCACGGAGGCTTCTCCGGTTGGAGGCCAGTCTTCCTTCTCACTACACCACCCTGCCGCCTGATAACGTCATGCCCATGTATCGCACACATTTCAACTACACAGATTTTAGGTGGAAAGTGTGGGGGAAACAACAATTCACTTCCCTATCATGCTGCACGTGTACATTTCTAGCAAATCACGTGTGGCATAACATCTACCAGGAAGCTATTTAGACTTGCAAAGTTTCAGGCAGTGCTCTCCAGGCACATTCAGCCCCCTGACATGGAGAAACACAATGAGCTTGGTGTCAGTGTAACACATTGGATTCAGACATGACTCCCCAAGGAAGGACTGATGGACTTTATCCGTGGGGGTTTAAATGTAAACTCTATTTAAATGTATTGTTTTTTTTTACTTAATTGTCTGAGGCCAGAACCATTGTTTAATAAGAAGTCTCAGATATGTAATAATGCTCTCCATAGGTGCGGTTTTAAGATGCCAATAGCTGGCATAGACTCTCCAAGTTACTTAGCAACAGCCATGGAGCATGATCATGAATGTAACATGGCTACCATTGGAAGCAGTAATGTCCACACTCTTTGTTTCTGAATGGCTCAGATATTCACCATTCACACAATGCAAGGATATGAAGAAGAAAAAAAAAATCAGGAAATGAAGGGGGTATGACAGGATAATGGGAAACCTTGTTAGTAATGACAGGGAATATCCAACTGACAGGATTTCCTAATGAACCAAGGGAAAATCACATCTCTGATGATGGCAGTAGTGTAGCCAGGAGTACACACCGTTAAGGAGCGCTTCTGTTTCTATGCATGGTGCATGCCCAACTGTCAGCCTAATTACCACTGACTTAAATTGTCTAGCGTTGGGGCCGACCAGAGGCTTTCATTGGGCAGAACATACCCAGCTACCAACTTAATTATCAGTGACTTCTCTGTGAGTTGGACAACAGTGTACACACTTATACCACTAGGCCTGAGTGTAGGTAAGTTTACCCACCTATCAGCCTTATTATCACTGACTAGTACTATGGGTGGTGGGTCATGGGGCCATTTGAGATTGGATGGGCACTTATGAACATTTTTTAATAACAAGTGAGAGAATACACCACACAACTAGTCGTAGTAAGTTGAACACCTTTTGACCATAGTATACCCACCTCCTCAATACTACATTACCTGAGCTTGGATCTTAACATGGGTTGTTGTGCAAGTTGCATCTAGTTTGTTGGTACCGGGAGGGCAATGTGCTCTAGTGTCGCCACCTGCAGGATGCTTGGGTACATTGCAGAGCAGGAGTGCTGCTCACCAAGCCTAGCAACCAACCAAGACATCCCTCAAGAGCTTGGTGTTGCAAGGAGGCATTTGATAAGTCATTTTCTGCAATCATGTTCACTCTAAGCTCAAATAGTGGCAACCGAGGGCCTCTCAACAAATAAATGAGGCGTGTCAACAAGCGTGAACCGTAAATCGCTTGATTGTGTGAAATGGGATGTTCCAAATTTCAATTCCTTATTCCTCAGTACTGAATACAAGTTGCATTAAAATAGCTCCCCACTGTCTGTCTGTCTGTCTGTCTATCATCTATCACTTGATGAGGAAGGGGGACGGCATTCTGCATTTACTTTAATCTCTAGCGCTTTAAAAACTGTTTTGAAATAAGTGCTGTATAAATAAAGTTTAAATATGTCCAGCAGATTACACAACCTATTTCACACTGTGAGTTGCAAAAATATTTGGACAGCAACACATTTTTTTCTCTTTTGGCTCCCATACTCCTTTTACCTTGGATGAGAAATGACACAATGAGTAGGAGGCTGTTAATTGGAGTTCATCTGAGGGTATTTTAAACCAGATTGGATGAACATTTAAAGAACTACAAGCCTTTTTATCCATCGTCCCCCATTTCACGATGCCAAAATTATTTGGATAGATTAAGACTGCCAATAATTCTCTCTATGCAACTGTTTCTAGAGCTTGGCAACATATAATCATCCCCAGACTCTTCATATATTATTGCCAGGTTCTCTTTCCAGCCTCTTTGTATTTCAGTTTTATCTCTATGGGAATATCAGGCTTGGTAAGGCTAAAAATAACGCCGTGCTGCACTGCATGGCTGAGTGAGTATAAATGAACAAGGGTCAGAGTTATTCAGTTAGGTTCGAATTATAACACTCCTGAGCCCTTAAACAGATCTGAACGACTGACACTGATAACTTTAACGGTCATTTCTCCTCAGTTTCTTCCTCGTAGAGCTCACTAGGAACATGTAGGAGGTAAATACTCGTAAAGCTGTTCATCTTAGCCCGGAGGCTCCGTTTCAGGAGAATTGTTATTCAAAGCCGATTTGCTCATGAAGATCATTGTTTACTTGTTCTAATTTACCCCCCATGTACTCCAATCTGTTTCAGTGTAGTCACAGCTACATCCTCAGATAGGGGAATTAATAATGCTCGAGGGAAGCAGATCATTGCGCATTAACGTGAATTATACTCTGTCCTAAAAGAGGTCACATTATTTTGGATGTCACAACACAAGAGACAGCACAGGACAAACAGGAAGACAATACATATAAACACTGTACACAATATTCTCTTTCCTTTTGTCTAACCCAGGTCTTTAAAACTGTCCATATCATGAAGTGTATTGAGTATTGTTCTATGCGGTTTTGTAAATTACAGCACAATTTTAAGTCAACAAATAATACAACAACAGTGAAAGACAAGGGAATATCTCCTTTCCAACTAGAGAACTGGCTCTAGCGTTGGGTTTGCTGTGATGCTTCTGTGTTATTGTGAATTCCACACGAGTCCACCAAGTGAGTCTTGGTGTGTTGAATTAACCCCGTGCAGTGAGTGAAGCGCTTGCCACAAACGTCACCCATGTGTGTGTGTTCATGTGATCCTTGAAAACTTCATTGCACATGAACCCATTATCAGATTGGACTTCACTTGAAACACTCTGCCGCACACACTGCAGCTATGCGGCCTGACCCCGGTGTGAAACCTCATGTGAACCTTCAGATAGGAGCTCACTACGAATCCCTTGCCGCACCCGGCACGACGCGAGGTTGGACTTGATGTCGCAAATGAACATGTTTTCATTTGGTTCGCCGTTTGCCTGAGTCTGAACTTTTCATGGCTTTCTGCATCTTTAACTGGGGTTCTTCTGCTTCTACTCTCATCGCCTCCTTCCAGTCCTCATCTTCACCAATGACTGGAGAGGCCTCAGATGGGAAGGAGGTCAGGAGGTCACAGCCCGACTGGCTCCAGTACTCCAGCTCCCTCAGCATCTCTGCTCATTCTGACTCATTGTTGTCATCATCACCAGTATTGTCAAGCTCATCATCATCATCCTCAGACTGATATAGACCCATTAGCAGCAGCAGTATCCACACCCAGCCCTTCAAGTTGCTCTGTTTATGGCCGTAGAGTTCATTGTTTCGTGTCCGATTCTCCAACGCAAAGAACCAAAAAAACCATTTTATAACACTTTAACAGAAAGGTATTTGCATAGTTATCTTATAAGAACCTGGTGGATTCTTCTATGATTGGGTGACCTTGCAAATCCATTCACTCAAAATAAAAGCATGACTGAATAATGTATCATGGATAAATGTGAGTCCTTGTATTGTATTTATTGTATTCCAATAAATATGAAAATAAAAAAACAGAAGTCATATGTCTATAAAGTGCATTCCCATTTGTTACACTTTTGAATGCTAGACAACAAGTACGCATTTATAGACCTGCATCTGTTGGAATAAATACAGGGTGCATGAGACTCTGAAAACTGATGTACAGTCCAGTGACCATCTGGTTGACGGTCAAAACGTCAACACATCATTATCAACAATTCAGTGGCAGCCATCTTAGGTGTAAGAGATGGCAATGATACAAGACAATTCCTTTCTGGCTACCTTAATTTGAATCATTAAAATGTCTACATTTACATCTGGGTCTTTGGTTCACCCTCAAGGCAACGCTAACTGTTAGCTAGTTTAGTTAATGTTACGTTAGGCTTAACCAAGTGGGTCTTATTATTAATGTGACTACTACTGCGCAATTCTGAGCTAACTTAAGAGTCACTAACTAACCAACAAACCTGCTGTGGGTAACTTTATCTCCGGTTTAAGAACAATATCCAGTAGTTTTTCGCTGTCGGAGCAGCTCCTCCACGTACTCTGCCACCGTCCTGCCCACAACCCCGAGGATCTTCCCGGCAGCCGCCGTCAGTCGCTCACTGATAGCCGCTCTCAGTAGCTGCATTGTAGACATGTTTATGGGTACGACTTTGGCTGAGAAAGATGAAGAGAGATTGAGGGGCTGGCTAAGATGCGTAACGCTGGTAAACACGATAGAGGACCATGTCAAGCTAACCACAAAAGAAACTTCCCCCTGATTTTCAAAATAAAACCTGTATTAACGAACGAATTATGGTTTCGACGAAGCTGGACAATTGTGCGACTAGAATGGACTAAAATGGACACATTTCTGGTATGTTTGTGTTTTAGTAATCGAAAAGTATACACTATTGTTGTGCTGCACACTACAATATCATATTATACTTTTGTACACGTTTATTTTGAAGGCAGAATCGCTACTTCGGGTCGGCCAACTCGCCCCAGCTGACCAGGGGATGCTGGAGGGTGTTGCCGCCACCCAGCTGTTCGGTACCCTGCTGGAAAACAGTGGTTTGAATTTATTCTGTCTAATCAATCTAATTTCTGGCACCAGATAGACAGTGAATGCCTCAAGTTAAGATGAAAAAAAAGAAAAAGAAAAACCCACGAGTTATAACTTCCTGTCCTGGAAGAAATCCCTGAAAGTGATCAGGAAGATTATATTCAGTCAGTGATCATCACAAGGCAAACATCCACCATTACTTCTTTAAAGACCATATCTGCATATAACGTCAATATCAATTTTATCAAAGTTTTTCTGTCAGCCAAAAACTGAATAAACTCTATTCTGCAAATGAAAAACTTGGTAAACTGAGTTTAGGTTTGGTTTAAGTTCAGTGTTAACATAACACAGTGTTAATTAACATTAACTTTTCAGAGAAGGACTATAGAAATGTGAGTGTTTATTGAATAAAGAACAGAGGCAAAATACACAAATGCAATGCAGCACCAGAACCTAAATTAAAATCGTAGCCACCTAAAGTGGATGCAACACAATTATGAGAAGATTACTGTAAACAAGGCTGTGATGTTGAAAAAAAAATTACAATCAAAAAACACTTAAAAATAAAAATATAATTACAACTTTTACCTGAGAAAGAACTTGAGAAGCTCTAAAGATATGTACATAAAACTGTAAAAAAAAAGATGATGCAGTTAGTTTGAAGCGTTTACTAAGATCTTTGCTCATTATTAGTACGAGATCCAGGATCTCTAACATCCAATAAAAAAAGTCTTTTTCCCCCCAATACTGCCACTCACCAAATGGAAAATACTGTTGAACTTGATCAGATTTTTTATAGTCTGCATCCAAGAAATTCCTCCAAATATACACATCCTCAAAACAATGAAATTAAATAGTATAAACTCTTTAAACACATAATAGAAAAACTTTATGTAGAGAGAACCCCAAAATAGAGAGCTCAATAAACAAATACAATTAAGTTAAAAACTAGATAATAATAAAAAGGGAAAAAAAATGGTTTCACACACACAATCGGGGAGTGAGGGTTCAGGTCTGAGTCGCCATCACTAAATATCGTCGAGCAGCTCCTCCACGGCAACGGTTGTCAGGTCGGAGTAGAAGTTGCCTTCGTTGTCTCCACCCCCAAACATGAGCAGGGTTCTGGTGACGCGTCCTACGACTTCAACCTCCGCTTGCTCCTCCTCCTCTGAGAGATGGAGACGATCGGTCTCCATGGTGATGATGGAGTGTCCCGCCCGGGGGACAGACAGCTGAGGGTGCGTCACCTCTGTCCAGCTGTTGGTGTCTGAATGAACAACGACTCTTCTGCTTAGTGTGTGATGCTACTTATACATATACATCCGTTTTTAAAACCAGGCGAGAGGACAAAGACCTTCTATACAGCCAACTTGTACTAAGGACCAGATAACAGCAGCAGCCATTAGCGTTTGTCTAGGTGTGTGTGTGTGAGAGTGAGCTTCCTCTCACCTGTGTCGAAGATGAAGGTGTCGTTGAGAGCGTTGTTTCCGTTGTAACCGCCGTGGATCAGGAACTTTGTGTCGGACAGCACAGCGCTGCCATGCCAGCTGGACACACACACACACACACACACACACACACACACACCAAAATCACAATGCAGCCTAAAAGATGACAGCTAAGTTTTGTAATGTCATGTCGGTTGTGTGTGTGTGTGTGTGTGTGTGTGTGTGTGTGTGTGTGTGTACCTGCGAGGAGAAGGGGCTTTTCCTGTCGTTTTCACAGCAGAAAACTCCATCAGACCTGAGAAACAACCGGAACACAAGTATGTATGCAGTGGTGTGGATATGTACACCTTTACACAGATGTTTATATGAATGTGCCTTTTGTGTGCATATACTGTATAGATGTGTGTGTGTGTGTGTGTGTACCAGGGATGTGATTAGGACAAAACACTGGTGTGTGCGTCTTACCCAGGTCCAACATGTACATGTCATTGTAGCAGACAGGAGTGTCCCATCCACCAAATACATAGATCTTCCTCTCCTGCATCACACACGCTGAGTGGCTAGAGAGAGAAAGATGACATTCTATTGATCCTCAAAAGGAGAACTTTTTTCTTGCCCCCTCCTCAGAGGTCAGGGGTCAGGGTCAATTTCAGTCTGCTGGGCTCTAGCCAGAACAGTGTGAGAGTTGACTTTCAGATCAAACCACCTTACCCTGAGCGAGGGGGCGGTTTGTCGCCTGTGACGATGGGCTGGTACCAAATGGAGAGGTGAGGGTCGAAGATGTACAGGGAGTCGCTGCAGCCGTCCGGTTCCGGGTTGGGACAGGGAAACACCCCTCCCAGCACGAACAGTTCGCCCCGGAACATACTACAGCTGTGGTAGGCCAGGGGGGGGACTTTACCCTGAGCCTAGAGAGAGAGAGAGAGAGAGAGAGAGAGAGAGAGAGAGAGAGAGAGAGAGAGAGAGAGAGAGAGAGAGAGAGAGAGAGAGAGAGAGAGAGAGAGAGAGAGAGAGAGAGAGAGAGAGACATGAAGGACGGGAGGTGGAGCGGCAGGTTTAGAAAACATGATCGAACAGCATCGTTCAAGTCACACACACACACACACACACACACACACACACACACACACACACACACACACACACACACACACCCACACACCTCCACCATGGTCCACTTCCAGCTCTGTGTGTCCAGGATGTGAACATCGTTGAACCACTTCTTGTTCTTAGAGCCTCCGAACACGAAGATCCGCCTCGAGTCGGGGTCGTAGATCGCCGTGTGGCCGATCCTGGCCTCGGGGGTGGGACCCTCCGCCAGCGTCTCCGCCGCCACCCAGGACATGTCCTCTATCGGGACGGACAAAAGGAGATTGCGCCACTTTAACGTGTAAGCAATGCAAATCCCTCCTGGATCTCCGCGTCGTATACAAACGGTCTCTCGTCAATAGTTTTGGGGCGACTGACCTGTGCAGAGCTTCCACATAGGGTCTTTGCAGAACTGCTTCCTGGCTCCCTGCCCTCCAATCAGAATCGCCGTCTGGGCGTCGATAGGACACAGCGTCTGACCCCAGCGACCTGATGGGTTGACCAATGGGGCTGCAGGGGAGATGATAAGACATGAGTCAGTCATTCAAACGTGCTGAATATCTCTCACTCACACTCACACACTCACACACACAAGCATGGGATGGCTGTCTGACCATATATCTATCAGAGCATTCAGCAGGTCTGTGTGTCTCACTGGGAAAACGGCAAGGAACTGAGCAAACGGCAACCTTTCAAGGCCTTGAGTTTAGAGAATATAATCCAGGGCCTGTGTGCTTCTAAGCCAACTGATATTTAGGATCAGTTTCACACACCATATTATGGAGGGAAATGTCACATTTCTGCACAAACACTTTGTAAAAAAAAAAAAAGAAAAAAAGAAAGAAAAAAAAGGCCAGCATCAACTTGACCAATATCTCTGACTGTCTGTCAATGGGAGATAAGCAAAAGGTGACCAATAAAAACACAGTTTGAGTCTGTGAACTCAGGTGGGTGATGTGCACCGACATGCCGGCTGGGGACTGAGAAGCGAATGAATACGACATTAAAAACACAATAAAAAAAAATGGTGTCTGGTTTGCACGCTGACTCGGACTCACCGGTCTGTGTGGGCGTCTTGGCCTGTCTCCCCTTTGTCCTGGTTGCATTGTGTGGAGGCGTTCTTCCCACAATGCCCTGCGGGTCTCCTGCTCCATTAGCTGCGGAAAGGAGAGTGAGGACCTTTGATATTACATACAGGACAGAGCGCTGCAACACAGACAGACGGATGCTACACACCCCCATACCAAGCCACACCGTCTCTCACACTATGTGTAGCTTTAACATCCTGTCCCTCACACACACACACACACACACACACACACACACACACACACTCTCTCTCTCTCTCTAGTTCGCTCACATACTCACACACATACAAACATCAAACTTTTTGTTCACTTCACACGTGGCCCTGGTGAAATATTCCATGACTTTCCCAAACTAAATCCATGTCTCCATGAGCTAAAAATGTTCCTCCTTCCTGGTTTGTTAATGTTTTTCTAAAGGGGTTAACAGTCTTTCAACTACATACATACATTCTGCTATATTCATATAAAAAGCGTAAAAATCCCTGATATTCCGAGAATGTATCAAATTCCCTAACATTCCTGGTCTGGAATACACCACTCAAAACTCAAAACATGATATTCCAGATATTCCGAGACCAGTGGGAACCATAGCAAGGCCAAAACTGTCAAGGATTTGCTTCATCTAAAACATTCCTCCTCTACTTCAGTCCGTCTCACCTGCTCCCTTCATCTTCGTAGCATCTCCTCCGCTGGCGAACAGCCTCTGGCCTCCTCTGGCCTGACCTCTGACCTTTCTCACGGGGGTCGTCTTCTCCGGCAAGCCGTTGGGGCACACGTTCTCTTCCTCCGCTCTCTTCGTCGCCTTCTCCCCGTCGTCCGCCGCCTCCTTTTCCCGCTTCCTCTTGCCGTTGACCTCTCGAGGTGCAGGCAGAGCCACGGTGTCCTGGGACGGTACAGGAGACAGGGCGTCCATTTAGAACTGGAGTTATAATAATTCCTTGGTTCATGCCCGCTCTCTAGGGGTTGTCTAAAGGCATTCTGGGAAATGTAGGAAATCACTAACTGCGGTAGACATAGACGAGTCAGGCTGAGAGAAAGTGAATTCCAACACTTCATCATAAAATAACTAACTTGATGATATCTAACAGTGTAAAGGTATCTGAGGGTGGATTATTCCTTCAAATAGTTCAGATAATCCCTACGCTGATCCGATCCATTCCTGAACAATACTTACACCATTATTTTGAGGGATCAATGGACAAAGATTAAATATAATCTGTTTTTTCTGATGTGTGGAAAGGAAGCAATATCAGATTACCTTTGGAGTGTATTCCTTCCTGGCCAGGATGACTTCTGGTTCTGACCAATCTGCTTTCACCTGAAAAAACAAACAAACACAAAGATGAACCCGCAACACAGTCCATAGCTAAATCCCCTGTGTGAGGAATAATGGACTCTAGAAAAATAAGACGGACCACTTCTAATGAAAAAAAGATACTACAGTATCAGAGCAGATCCACCAGAGATGCACTGCCTAAAGTGTGCATGTATTATATAGTCATATTTCCTGTCCCACGGCCCATGTGGGACAGTCCCACTTCTTATTGCATTAGAAGTGGTTCCCCTCTCCTAAGTTTTCCAGTATTTGCCTCCCAGGAAGCCCTTTGCTCCACACCCTTCATGGTTGAACAATGGACACAGATGCATTTCACAGCAATACCAAAGTTTGTCTATAGCCCAGTAGTTAAGATTCAACCTGCAGCAGGGGATCTGCAAGTTTCATCAACTTAAATGTAAGATTTTTAAAGATATTTTTAATGCCAGTTACAATGAAATATAAAGCCCAATTTTACATTTGAAAAAACGTTAAACTACAAACTAGCCACCCGGAAAGCAAATGTTAAAACGATCCTGAATGACCTTCTATCTGTTTCTGGATTATTTCCAGAATGCCATTTAGACAGCCTTGAAGCCTTGTCCACGTTTGATATTTACCAGGTTTCCTCCCTCCAGGGTGACAGTCAGTGTGACCCCGTCCGTCCATGTCTCCTCCTCCCACTGCTCCCATGACAGACACCTGACAAGGCAAGACAAAATTCAGTCCCGGGTGTCAAGTTAAGGCACTTAACCTACTATAGTGAAGCGGCTCAGTAGCTGACAGTAGAAGACTGTGGTTGTAGGCTACCGGGCAGCTCCCAGGTGTAAATGTGTTGAATTGTATGAAAGTGAAGCAGGGTGTCACTGGAAAATAGCAAGTAAATAAACGTTAAAAAGGATTATCAAGTGTACAGAAAAACATTTTGTGTTCTGTTGTCTGAGACAGTGCCAACCTACTTGTTATATGGTGTCAGTTTGCCTATAGTGATGGGGATCCTGTCAGCATCGTTGAGTTCCGCGTTGACGCAGATCCTCTCCCCCCACGGCCCGCTGCTGAACAGCACCACCAGGCGGGCGGTCGGCGGAACTGCAAGAGACACCCTACACGACCCGTTGGCACTGAAATGGAGAAACAAGTAAACCGTAACGTCGCTGTCCAAAAACATTAAGCTGAGAGTAACACCAGCGGCACGATGTTTATATGTTTCGCAGTGACAAAAAAGCTAACCGATGTGAGTGTCATTTCCTCCAAAGACAGACGATTTAAAGGCGCCAATGTGGTGAAATGAAATCAACTATTTTACATCGGTTAGCGGTCACTTGCTAACAACTATCTACTTGCGATTCAGGTACATAGAGTGAAAGTAATGCTCACAAAACCTAACGTTTCAAGTTGAGCAAAAACTATTTGACGCGTTTTACGTTGATCATCTTACCATAGAAGCCGTTGAGGCGGATTGTTTACTCCAAAAACCGCATAAACTCCGAAATCGTCCATTTTCCGATCCCCTCAAGCAAACGCAATTATCTGCAAGAGTAACTTATATCTGCTACAAATTATTGCTGTTGCTAATATTGTAATTTTAAAAAGCGATATTGTCACTATCTTGCTCCGTACTACGTCTCCCGCCACTGACGTACACAATTTCTTAAACTCCGCGCGAGTTCTGGTGACACTACTAGGTGCGCATGTCTTGTGTTCCAGAGTATCCCGGAAGACGGAGTCTATACCTAACTAGATACAGATAAACGCGAGCTCTATTGATACGGGAGAAAACGAGACACACATCGAGTGCCCTGCAACACACAAGCCAATCAGAGGCCTGCATTCAGCGGCGCTGCGAAATTTCACAGAGGGTGCGTTCAAGAACTCTGTTAGGTTAAGTTAGAAACCATGCAGGTTAGAAATATCTAGAATGTCACTCTGGTCAACAGACCCAGCAAACTTTCATACCATTTTATGTGTATTTTTAAACATATACAACGATGGTTTGATAAAAATACATCTAAAAGTTGTTCACATAAGCACTCACCAATAGTTTATTTTTAAAGTGACTGAGAAAGTTGAAGAGAAGGACAGGAAAGAGGGAGAGAAGAGACTGGAAAGGAAACACACACACATACTATTTACATGTCTTTTCACTCATACAAGAACCCAGCTGTCTGAAGTGACAAACAGCATAACAAAAACATAATGCAAACAGGACATATAAAGCTGCCAGGTATCAGCTAGGCTCATGGGTCACGTTCATGCAAATCCACCTGGCCATTTGTCACCTGTCATCTGTGATGGTCAATGTTTCTGAAGGCAGCACCTTCTTCATTTGAACATCCATCCCTGAGCAAAGCCAGCTGCCTTCAGAGCGCCAGTCACCACGGAACAAGGTCGGTCAGAGCTACGTTTGTGTTTAGGATAAATAGGAAACAAATTGTCATTGTCATGCAAAAATTGTCGTATCTCCGGTTTTGTCATTTTAGTTTTACTGTAAAGGAGAAAAAATCCAATCCATTTTGATGAAAATGATTATCTTAAGTTCATCATGCAATAGCTCCAAAATAAAGAGGATCCAGGCTGTCAAAATGAACTCAGATTCCAACAGCTGGATTGCAATACATTGTAAATATACTGCTAAGCTTTGTGACACAATGTGGATTTTTATTTTTATTACAACTGGCAGCTGCTATAGTCTCAAATGTATACACAGTGTTTCATGGCCGTGGAACCAAGCAAAAGCATTGATAATGCAGTGTAAGATGTCAAAAACACACATGCATCTCCAGTCCTGACAAGTCAAATTCATGGAGATACAGTCCAAGTTTTCTGCAGGACAATGACGAGATCACCTCATCAGGTGGTCCTGTTAACACCATCTGATGTTTTCTGTTATCATGTTATACATATCTTGAGGTATCATGCATCCTGTGAACAAACTGGGTTGCATGCAGAAAAAAAAAACTTTTGCATGCAAACACAAATTGTATTATGTTTTCCTTTCTCTCTGTCTCTCTCTCCTCCCGCCTGTCCCTCTTCCTCTAGTATGAATGGATCAGATGTAAACTCTTCTCCAGCTTATTTCTGGGCAGATTGTGATCACTACAATGGCGACGATGGACCTTCGGCAGGCCTCGTCATCCTCCTCACCGCCTACTCCTTAGAATTCCTCCTTGGCCTCCCGTCCAACGTCTGGCTCGTCTATCACATCCTGAGGCAGAGGTCATTCGAGTCAAGTTACAATACAGCATGCGATACTGAGTAGAGGAGACCAGTGGTTCTCAATCCAGTCCTCAAGGACCCCCTGTTTTGGAGCTAAAACCTCCAGGAGGGTCCTTGAGGACTGGATTGAGAACCACTGGAGTAGAGATACTGAGCGATGACACTGGGAAAATGTTGGCATTTTGGAATCAAATTCTTCTGTTCTTTTCCTTTAAAAGGTCAAAGCTTACCGGCGTCCTGCCTTCGGACGTCTTCCCCCTCAACCTTGCCTTCATCCAGTTGTTCTTCTCCTTGGTCCAGCCTCAATTCTTCGTCAATCACTTCCTGTGGCGGAGCAACCTTGTGCTGTCAGCGCTGGAGTACCTGACCTCGGGGGTCCTCGTGGGGAAACCCCTCTTCTTCTCTCTTCTGTGTGTGGAGCGGTACCTGGCTGTGGTACGGCCCGTAGACTACCTCAGGTGATTATTACAATCCTTTTTTCCTTTTTTTTGTTTTTCCTTCATATCCACACGGTTTCAACACAAGATTACATTACAGTCAGACATATTGATTCTCACCCTCTAACAGAAATAAATCCTCCTCTCTCTTCTATCTCTCCCTCCACTCCTCCCCCCTCTCCAGGTTCAAGGCGCCCCGCTACAGACGGGTGTGTTTGGTTGCGTTGTGGTCTCTCACCATTGTGATAACCGCTGTGGGGATGATGTGGCACACATACATCACACAGTGTGCGGTGTTCCTCCCTGCTCTCGCCATAGACACCTTATGTAGCTTGTCTATCCTGAAAACGCTGAAAAGACCTCCGCCGGGGGACAGAAGAGAGATGGTGGGGAGGATGGGAGGACAGAGGGTGGCAGGAATGGAGGGAAGGAAAGCGGAGAGTAGAGGGGAGGAAGAGAGGGAGGGAAGGATGGACAAAGAACAGAAGAGGGCGAATGAAAGTGGAAAGAAATACGAAGGGAAGGAGGAAGGCAAGGAAGGGAAGAGTCAAAATGGATGCCAGCTGGTGCGTATCGAGGAGGGGGAACAAGAAAAGAGCAGCAGGAGAGAGGGAATGGAAAGGAGCAGAAAAAGGAGGAAGAGGAGGGGAGAGGGAGAGATGGATTCCATGAAGAGAACAGCCTTCATCACCGTCACCATCATCCAGGCTGTCCTCACAGTCAACTATCTCCCCTTAATTGCCACCATGCCTATGAATGGGCCAGTTCCATTTGAGACCTTGAAATGCCAGTACTACGCCATGGCTCAAGCTGCTGCAATCAGCTGCAGCTACCTGCAACCTCTGCTCTACCTGCACAGACTGGGCAGGCTGCCTTGTCTGACACTGCACAACAGATAGATCGGTTCTGATTGGCTGAGTCATGTTCGAAGCTGTTATCCTGTGAATGAACAACTGTGACCTGTAACAGTTAATTGGCGCTAGAACTATATTGCATGGTGTAACAATAATACATGTTGTTGTTGTTATTATTATTATTATTATTATTATTATTATTATTATTATTAATAATAATAAAAAGGTGTGTGTCAATAAATCATTACCACATTCGTTTTGCGACAGTGAGAAGATTGTCAGCCTCTACCGGCCTCTACACTGCATTTTACAAAATCACTTCCAACATGTTTATCCTCTTCAGTGAAGTGAAAGAGAAAAAACATTTCGCTTTGACTCTTTGTGACAGGAAGCAACAGAAATGTTTATGGGAAATGTGGTCTTAATTTTGAGAAACACCAACAATACCACAGGATGAAGATAGAGGCTACCAATCGTCTTGACCAAAGTGTCATTTGTTTAGTAGTTTAGTAGTAATTAAGTAATTTTTTATTAGGTATCACAATTCAATTAACAATGATCCATTGATGTTTAAAATTCTACATGTAGCACCATCTATGAGTATTGATTAAAATAAAAGATTTATTGAACATTTGTGTTGTTTTTTTAAAAATTAAAAATCACTGTGTCACTGTGTTTTTACACCAGCAAGTACCAGCTAGCACCAAGACTAGCCACTGAGCTAATCTACGTAGCCACGGCATAATAACATCTCTAAACTAGTGGTAGCATAGCAAAGGCAGATGACCTTTATTTTGTAGTGAAGACTGGCACCGTGTTTTTTACTGCTATTGATGTGATGCAACACATATCTGGGAGTCAAGCTGTAAAAATGTTCTGATTTTACCATTAAACCATATAAACCTCTTGAACTTGAACTTATGAGTTTGGTGGCAAGTCAAGGGGTATTTTTGAAACTTTTGAAACAATTATGGTATCCTGAAAAGTGTAAAAAAAAATGGTTTAAAGAAACACCAATAATATGTTGAGAGCCTACTGCTTTGTTTGCTGTCTTGTTTCCTATACTGTATGCAAAAACTGTAGACCTTAAAAGCACGTACAGGGTTTTCAAGCCATCATGTTACTGGATACTGACATGAAAATGATGTCACATGAACATTATATGTATGCGTGTGTATGTGCATGTTTAGGGGTAGTGCTAATGTTTATCCAGGTGGGGAAGAGATGGATTGGCAGACTGCTTTCCATACAGGGGTGATTTGCTCAACAGATGTGTTGTCAAAGATATACAACACATTCTATACATTGACTTTTGAGAACTAAGCTGCCAAACAGAATTACTATATTTTATTCATTTGAATTCAGTTTTGTGTTAACATGATGGATGACATGACCTCTCATCCTCCTCTCGTCCAATTAAAGCGTGACATCATTCTAGTCAGTACATTTAAAACCAAACAAAAAGAGAGCTTATTGTCAGCTTCCTTTGAAGTATAACAACTACACAATTTCTACACAATTTAAAAGCGTTGGAAAATATGGCATGCTCTTGAACATACCCTCAACCGCTCCAGCTTTCGAAAAGCATTGTGGGATTGGATGCCGGTGGTAAGCTTCTCGAAGGAACTGCAAAGATGATGGTGAGCAAATTAGCGTTCATGCCGTTATGTCAAACTCAAATCCATCTCCATCCTTCCCTCTAGCAGCAAGCATATGTACCCGGGCTAGTCTTAAAATTTCAGACAAGCTGTGGCTATCCCCGGGAAGCCAATATTTTTAGGGAAAAGAGATGTAAACGTTTTTTATTGTTAGCTAGATGGTTGTTAGCATGTTAGCATGCCTCAGCATCAATGGGCGTATACGATGTTCTAAGTAACAGACGAGCTAGCGTGTCATTACAGCAGACAATAGGTTAACTGCTGTCACTAATATTGCTCTAATAATGGATCTAGCTACCAGTGGTGCATGGCGTGGTAGTTTCACTATCTGTCTGTCAGTAGTTTTGCGTCTTACGTCTCAGCTTTGTCAGCTAAGTTGTTGCTGACGTTGGCCACAGTGTATACAATCCTATGAATGGGTGGCTGCATTAGCAACCTTTCTAACTATTGTACTGCAACAGACTAGGGTGACTATCTGATAAACTTCACTTCACAACAGTCAATAAATGATTGTTGTGATATAACGATTGTAAATATATACATATATGCTGGATTTGGGAGCGGATTGATGCAGAGCAGTGGACAAAGCAAGCAACCTTAACGTTAGCCAACAACAGCCAGCTAGCCTGGAGAAGTTGGCAATGAATTATCTAAGAATTAAATGAGAACAACATCTGTTGGCAAGTTGACCAGCAAGCCACAGTGAGCTGTATTGATTGACTATTCAAACAAATGACAGGTGTTTGATAGCGTCACTCTGGTGGGCAACAAAAGCGTCACACCCAGACCTGTCTAGCTGGGATACTAGCCTGTGTGTGTGTGTGTTTGACAACTCTACTCACTACTATCTATGCAACACTATTTTCTGGCATCTTCCCGCAAATTATCTTTATGAAGGTTTTCAGTGTGTCAACGTTTATCCGCGTGTAGCTGATTTTAGCTGTTAGCTTTAACCAAATAATATCAAACCACTAGTTGTGCCATTCCCATTTGCTGTTATCTGCCCTGATTGTCTAATGCAATTTCTCTTTTCCTGTTTCTTTCACACTCATTCCACTCACCCCCCCCCTCCATCTTCTATCTTCTTTCCCTGTCTCTCTTACTTCACCCCCCCCCCAGCCCACACCAGTTATCCTGTTGAAGGAGGGGACAGATACGTCTCAGGGCATTCCCCAGCTCATGAGCAACATCAGTGCCTGCCAGGTCAGAAAACTACCTCTTCACTCTGTGTTTGTGTGTGTCTGTATCGTCTAGGTAAAGTTTATGTACGTGTTTAACCTTGAAAATGGGCAAAACTGTCTAAACCGGTTGTTGTCTGTTGTATATTCTCAAACAGGTGATTGCTGAGGCGGTCAGGACGACCCTGGGGCCCAGAGGGATGGACAAGCTCATGGTGGACAGTAGAGGTGAGGAAGGATGGGTGGCCAGGGATAGAGGAAAGAAGGGACTGAGGGAGGAAAGGGTCATAGCTGAAGTAGTCGACAGTTAGACAAGTTAGACAAACAATTTCACCATTGCCTGCAAGCCATTCCAGTAACTTAATCATTCCTATCAGTCACCCAGGAGCAAAGAGACGCTGACCTACAGTAGGACAATAGAAATGAGGAGAGATGGCATAGCAGCCCCAACCATAAAGATTTGTATGAGGACTTATGTGTGTTTGTGTTCCTGTACAGCGTAATTATTAAGTGTGTGTATTTGTCAGGTAAGGCCACCATCTCCAATGATGGAGCAACTATCCTGAAACTGTTGGATGTGGTTCACCCTGCAGCCAAGACCCTGGTGAACATCGCTCGCTCCCAGGACGCTGAGGTGGGTGGTTTGGGGCCAGTTCACAAGTTAAAATCTTCGGCCATGAAAACAGTTCCAATATTTCACCAAATGAACGTGAGCAAAGGTGCTATCATTTAGACAACCATGATCCTTATTTTTCTCTCTCTCTCCTCCCATCTATCTCCAGGTTGGAGATGGCACCACCTCTGTCACCCTCTTGGCTGCAGAGTTCCTGAAGCAGCTGAAGCCGTACGTGGAGGAGGGCCTCCACCCTCAGACCATCATCAGAGCTTTCCGCACCGCCACCGGCCTCGCCATCAAGAAGATCAAGGAGATCTCGGTGACCGTTAAGAAAGGCGACAAACAGTGAGTGCAACTCAACCCTCTTTTACAGTGAAATTGTTTAGCTAACACCAGCTGACTCATTTTAGTTTTCTTTCAAAGTAGTTGTTGAAGTGTGAACCCACAGGAGCTTCAAGCTGCTGGCATGAGAGAGCAACTTCATTTGTCTGATCTAAATTTGTCTTTCTCCATCCTCTTAGACAGCAGAGGGAGCTGTTGGAGAAGTGTGCGGCCACGGCCATGAACTCTAAGCTGATTGCCGGTCAGAAGGATTTCTTCTCCAAGATGGTGGTGGATGCCGTCATGTCTCTGGACGAGCTGCTGCCTCTCAAGATGATCGGCATGAAGAAGGTCCAGGGAGGAGCCCTGGAGGTTGGTTTCTTTAGTTCAACATGGAGAATTGATGCAGAACTTTTATTGCCACTTGAACAAAAGTTGCTTTGAATTTGGGCCGGAGTTTAGAGCAGTGGTCCCCAAATCCGGTCCTTGGGGGCCGGAGTACTGCTGGTTTTCTATTCTGCCAGGTAGTTTCCATTCTAGCTGTCTAATCAGTCCAGGTGAATGCAATTAACTACCTGGTAGGGTAGAAAACCAGCAGTACTCCGGCCCCCGAGGACTGGATTTGGGGACCACTGGTTTAGAGGCATCGTATGGCTGGAAGGTGTTGGAAAATCTGAGTGAGCAAAATGAACGAGAAACACTCGTCCCCCCCCCCCCCCACAACAACTACCATGAATGCTGGATCTCCATCTTTCCCTCTCTTTCTTTTTCCTTCCTCACTCCTCACATCGACCCTTTTTTTTTCCCCCCCCCCACCTTTACAGGAGTCTCAGTTGGTGGCTGGAGTTGCATTCAAGAAGACCTTCTCCTACGCCGGCTTTGAAATGCAGCCCAAGCGGTACGACAACCCAAAGATCGCCCTGCTCAACGTGGAGCTGGAGCTGAAGGCAGAGAAGGACAACGCCGAGGTTCGCGTCAAGTCTGTTGAGGTATGGAGACTATGAACACACACCTATAGTTTAAAACGCATCAACTCTTTTGACTCACTGGAGGCCAATTTTCTCTTAAGTGCCCTTGAGCAAAGAACGACAACAGAATCAATGTCACTGCCCCCTTTTCTCCAGGATTACCAGGCCATCGTGGACGCTGAGTGGAACATCCTGTACGACAAACTGGAGAAGATCTACCAGTCGGGAGCCAAGGTGGTTCTTTCCAAGCTGCCCATTGGCGACGTGGCCACCCAGTTCTTTGCCGACAGAGACCTGTTCTGCGCCGGCAGAGTCCAGGAGGAGGACCTCAAGAGGACCATGATGGTAGGGACACTCGCTTTGTTATCTTGCTGAAAAAAGAATTACTTGTTGGGCATGTTTTAGACCCACATTGCTAGAGATAGGTTGCTGATTGAGGCCAACTGTGTGTATTGTGTCCTCCAGGCCTGCGGGGGCTCCATCCAGACCTCAGTAGGAGCCATGACAGACGACGTCCTGGGACTGTGTGAACTCTTTGAGGAGGTGCAGGTCGGAGGAGAGAGGTAGGAAGTTCACTGCTGTTTTTTTTTTTAAATTATTTTTTTCTTTTTAACCCCTTTCCCAGTCCGCTCCCAGCCGTAACTGAAGGAAAAAACGAGCATCACCTCTTTCAGTGACAACTCTTCCGTCGTCTCTCTCCCTCCCAGGTATAACTTCTTCAAGGGCTGTCCCAAGTCCAAGACGTGCACCATCATCCTGAGGGGCGGAGCAGAACAGTTCATGGAGGAGACTGAGCGCTCGCTGCACGATGCCATCATGATCGTACGCAGGGCCATCAAGGTCAGTTGACACCACATAGAAATGCTTTGTATGAGTGAGGGAGGGAGAGTATTGCATGTAGCTATGAATGCACGTCGGGTAACACTGTTAACGCTCACTGCACACCCTGACTGCTCTGTAAGCCTCCTGTATCTGACCCATTTCCAGAATGACTCCATCGTGGCGGGGGGCGGAGCCATCGAGATGGAGCTGTCCAAGTACCTGCGGGATTATTCCAGGACCATCCCTGGTAAGCAGCAGCTGCTGATCGGGGCGTACGCCAAGGCCCTGGAGATCATTCCCAGACAGCTGTGTGACAACGCCGGCTTCGACGCCACCAACATCCTGAACAAGCTCCGCGCTAAGCATGCACAGGTGGGGAATGGAGACACACACACACACACACACACTTCCTCACACAAACACTATGAATCGAGTTTGTGGCATACTGCTGTGCACCGGTGAATATATGTATATAGTGCCTTTCTTCAGTTTTAGAAATGGTACTCACAGGAACTGAAACCAGCCATTTGTGTGTGTGTGTGTGTCATCAGGGCGGTATGTGGTACGGCGTGGACGTGAACAACGAGGACATCGCTGACAACTACGTCGCCTGTGTCTGGGAGCCGTCCATCGTGCGGATCAACGCTCTGACGGCGGCCTCAGAGGCGGCCTGCCTCATCCTGTCGGTCGACGAGACGATCAAGAACCCCCGCAGCTCCATGGACGGACCCCCAGGGGGCGGTGGCAGGGGCAGGGGCCGCGGGAGACCCCATGCTCACTAGGCAGCAGCATAGGAAGTGAAGCCTCATTTAAAATCCCAGTGCAGATAGAAGATTCTGTCCGAGCTACATTTAAACAAAGATGTAAACTCACTTAAAGGATTGTACTCTGATTTTTTTCCCAAACTACGTGCAGTTGTTGGTTAGGAAAACCAGTTTCTAATCCTTTTTGTATTTAAAGTTGAAATGTGGCTTGGCATGTGGCTATGTGCATTGGGATTTGAATGCTGGCTGACGTGGGGTGATGAAACCGTCGTTGGGGGAACACACACATGGCAGGTGTAGGAAAGACACTCATATAAACAAGAAAGGGGCAGGAGAAGTTAAAAGTGGCAATTTCAAGAACTTTCGTTGGACTTTTGCAAAGATGGCTGACCTTTTTTTTTAATTTAATTTTTGCTCTACCTTCTTGACGTAGTCTTTCATCCGTAGTGTTTTGTTACTGAGGTTTCTTAGTGCTCTGTAATGCCTGCTGCAGCTTGATTGTCTGACTGTCTTTCCCACTGGAAATGGATCTTCCACCATGTTCAAAATGTAACAAACACACACTCCTGTCCCCGTAAGGCCACCTCAGCCATCACTCTTCCTCGTCTGACTTTAGGGAGCCATTGTGTTATTGGTAACTTGTGGAAAAGCACTGATAGGTTGTTGAGCAGTTCTGGACCATTTCTTATTGGTTATGCTGTGTGGAACTATTTATTGTACCATTCTTATCAATAAATCCACAGCGAAAATAATACTGTTGACTTATTTTTAATGACTACTTCTGGGTGGAGAAAACTTGGTTCCTCATGATGTATCAATGCAAGGCCAGTTTTGTAGTATTCACATTTCAAGGCTGTAAATTAGAAAAAAATAAATGCTAAAGGTAAATATATTGCTTTATTGCACTGAAAACCCTCATGAATCAATATTTTACAGTGACCTATGTATCGTAATAATACCACGTCAGGAACTTGATGTTTTATATGGTGGAATAGAAGAAGCATGTACACTTTGACAGGGAGGGAAAGAAGCAAGACAAGGTCAAGTCAATGGTCAGCAAACTTCTCATCGCTTTATACAGAAAGTTGGATACAGTTTATTGCAGCACACACAATACAAATGAGAGAGACAGGCTTAATAACAGTACATAGTGGGTGATTTCTTCAGCTTCTAAAGATATTTTAAAAAATATATATTGTTAGCAATTTAAGCCTTTTTCTGATTTGAGTTTGGACATTGATTTTCCGGGTTCAGGTTGATCA
Organism: Hoplostethus atlanticus; assembly: GCA_034670405.1. NCBI lineage: Eukaryota > Metazoa > Chordata > Actinopteri > Trachichthyiformes > Trachichthyidae > Hoplostethus > Hoplostethus atlanticus. Next base: position 1,566,177 of record JAXDDX010000102.1, read on the forward strand.
AATGCTGAGGCTTCAGTCAAAGTTTACAGTTCGTACAGAGACCGCATGAACATAATGTTACGTAATAGTTTGGTTACTATGTATTTCTACAAATACTACACATGTTGCTCATGATAAAAGTTTTAATGTTGGAGGTTACCTAATCTGGGTTAAATATTACTTTAAAATGACTGATTTTGAATACTTTGATGTCAGGTGGGGAGGCACAATGCTTTGAGCATCACAGGAAATATTCAAGTCTGTTTAGTGTACTGATGTAGACTGCCAGAACTGTCCTGGATCACTCCTGCCTCCGGTTAAAACAAGGAGGCAGCACATAATGTAGAAGACACACTTAAGGCACATAATATGGCTAGTGCGTACATTCAGAAAGTTAAAAAATGATTCCCTTCTGTAGTACCCATACTTGGGTAAATGCATCCATTTTTATATTCAAGATGCTTCTTCAGCTGGTAGTTCAGTCCTTTGGCCACAAGGTGGAGCAGAATTACAAGTCCTAAAATGAACAGAAAAGCAAGAAACAACAGCTGCAATCCAGGCAGTATCAATACTTTCTTGTTGGATAGTGACATAGGATTTAAAATGAGGTATCAGCCCAGAACTCTGGGGTAATGCCCGTCATCATATGAGGGAAAAGGCAATACTCCGGTATTTAGCAACACAAGTGAGTCTTAGTCTAGGTAGTATATCGCTGTAGTCGTGTAACTCCAATTTTGGTGATTTCCATGTTTTCAATCCTGGTTACATGGTTCCTGTGTGGGTTGAGACAAGTCTGCCATCCTTGGGCTTATAGAACCTTTTCAAAACCGTCAATCTAAAAACAAGGCTGCTGTTCTTAGCTCCTGCAGAGGTGACATTTTGGAGATCAATACGAGATGTTGGAGACACTATGTAGGTGTAGAAACTCTTTAGGTTAGGTAACAGACTTCTGAAGCCTAAATACCCCCTGGCCAGGGTGAATTAATGTGATGCTTGGTTCGCTGCAGCTTGCATTGGGTTTCATAGATTTCACTCAAGTGTTCCTGTCGGAGTATTTTCTCGTCAGGAAAAGCCTCCGACAGCTTTTAAACTACAAATGAATTTAAGGTGAGGTGAGGTGGGGCCTATTCAACCGTAAGGGAAATACAGGTGCAGTAAGCTTGACCTTTTCAGGAATCTGCGTTTGTGAAACCAGGAGAGTTAAAGACTGTCCCTCTCATGATCTTTTTCTCCCCTGCTGAAGAGTAAATATATAAACGTCTGAATTCTGAGATGTGAATTGTCCCTTAGGAAAAAAAATCCTTTTGAAAGCACAAAACTCCCATTCTCACTCCCAAACCTACTCCCAAAGTACCCTTAGTCTTTTCATGTTTTGAGCAGTTTCCTGGAATCCGATATTTCTATTTGTTTTGAAATGCTCGTCCCCACTTCCGGCTCGTCAGTTGGACAGGAAGTCTATGGCGGCCCGGACGGAGCGGCTGGACATGATGTCAACGGCTGTGACTTTGATCTCCGTGTCTCCAAACTGCATGGTCGCTCTGATCTCCCTCCTCTCCCCTACTCCCCCCGCTCCGCCCACCGCTCCCGGCACCGGTAACGGCTCCGGTAGGTCCAGCGTTATCGCCCCGCACTTCCTGACTCCGGGGTCGGAGATGTACGTCACGTCGTCCATCGCGCTGCAGTAGATGTTGATGATGATTTTCCGTTGGCCCACGCGAGCCGGTGTGTAGCTCCGCCTCACCACCTCACCGAGAGCCACCGATTGGTCGACGGAGACGAAGCGGTCGAGGACGTCAGTGCACCACTCGCGTCCGTCTTTGATGAGGAGTTTCTCGCGCGGGTGGCGACCCTCCACGAAACGGTTCAAGACGCCCACGCCGTAGGTGAGGGGGCATCGACGTACACGGACCTGCGGGAAAGACGTTAAAGGATATTTCCAGCCACACTGAACGTTAAGCCTTTTTTTTCTGGCGTGTCGTCTCTCCTTTCAAAAATCCCTGCGGATTTTTACACGGTATTATCAGAGAAACTGTTATCACGTGACTCCCTACATCTAGACCCCATTCTCTAATGATGAATAGATGTCAAAACCATACTTTTGAGAGGGCAAACTAAGTGTAGGAACTTGATCCACGAAGGAGAGGTGTGTAAAAAAAATGTGTGTGTTAAAAAACATTATTTTGTGAATGAAAAGTAGTTCCAGGTGAACGGTTTTGGGACAGTCTGACAGGTGTCCTCACCACAGTGGGGTCCAGCCCGAAAAGCACCGCCCCCTTCAGTATGGTCAGACCAACGTCCTGAGGGATGATGATGCGGCACATCCTCCCCAATGCGTTCTGGACCGCTTTCTGCAGCATGGGCGACTCGGCGAAACCCCCGACCAGGAAGAGGAAACGCACGCCGCGCACTTCCGGCTTCGCCATCAGCTCCTCTGTCGTGGGAGAGGAGGAGGAGGAGGAGGAGGAGGAAGGAGGAATGACAAGGCAGGCGGTGAAGTGTACAACCAGTTTTGGTTTGGAGCTAAAGATTTTTGGCTTTGTGTCTCTACAGATTACAGAATGTAAAAAAAAAAAAATAGGAATAGTGTGTTAAGGTCTTAAAATGTAAGTTAGCTGTGTGTGTGTGTGTGTGTGTGTGGTTGCGTGTGTGTGTCTCACCAATGTGTTTGACGATGTTGCTGATGGTGGGCTGGAAGAGCTCGTTCATGGCCTCCTGGGTCAACCTCAACATCCCCTGGGACGACCACTTCACTATGTTCATACTGACACATACACACACACAGAGAGAGAGAGAGGTTGTATCTTTCTGCTGATATGCAAAAACACACACACACACACACACACACCTCCTCCATCACACACACTCACTTGCTCCTCCTCAGGGCGGTCTCCACACTCTGCCCCCTGTGTCTCTTGTAGTAGTCGATAAACGAGAAGGGCAGGGAGATGTTGAGGGCGTTGGCTCTGCCCGGCGTGGCCGTTCGCTTCCGGGCCTCGAAGGCGATGGTGAGGTCCACCCAGGCGGCCGGACGCTTGGCTTTGAAGCTCTGGATGAAGTCCTCGCCGAAGATCTGGCAAAGCATGGCTTCGAAGGCCAGGTCTACGCCGATGGCGCCGTGAGGGCCGCCTGAGAGAGACGGAGAGGGAAGGCCCATTTTTTTCCCAGTCAAAAATGCCACAGTAAATGAAACTTATGTGGATTCCATTAAGGTGAGAGGATGGTTTTGGTGGTTACACCATAGAGTCGGACGTATTGTACCTGAAGCCTTGTAGAGTTCTTTGAGCGTTCCCTGTGGTTGCTCTATCTGATGAACAGTCAGGTCTACTGTCCCCCCGCCGCAGTCCGCCACAATGTACCTGTCACCTGCAAAGGAGAGAACACACACACACACACACACACACACAGATCAATTTGGTATCCACTATCAGCACTATCTTATGTTGATGTAGACACACACACACACACACACACACACTCCTGCAAAAATCTTGCATCTTCATGAACTTTTTAGCAAGTCGGAAAAACGACTTTATTCCACTGATGCTCATATACTTTCACAGTTTGGTTGATTCAGAAACCGTGGCTGATAATGTGGTAAATGTGGTACATTTTTGCGGCATGTCTGCCATGTTTCTACTATGTTTGTATGTGTGTGTGGGTGTGTGTGTGTGTGTGTGTGTGGGCGTGTGTGTGTTTCCCTTGAAACCATCCAGCCAGCAGCCTCCCAAGCGTAAACAACCTCCAGGCATTTGTGATTACTGCTCTCCCTCTGCGTGTGTGTGTGTGTGTGTGTGTGTGTGTGTGTGTGTGTGTTTATGATATGTCCAGCGATAAGGGCTGGAGCTCCTCTGGGTGCGTGTTCAGCTGGGCCTGACCACACCCTAGCCAGGAGAGAAAGGATGGAGATCCGAGCCAATTTGTGCAGCTCGTTTTTCATGTCTTGAACCTTCATAAATACTATTAATCTGAAAACGATGCTGTTTTTCTTCAGTGAAAAAAAAATTGTTGATGCAAGGTTTTCCTTCCACAACGCCATTATGACCCTGGAAGGCACATTGGGTAAAGCTGGGGTGTGTGGGAACGTTATTGGCTGTTATTGGGGTTATCAAATGGTCATCTACTATCATATATGTTTCAGTGAATCCACGACACCTCCAGAAGGCTCAACAGTCAATTCCCTCTCAAACTCAAGACAGCAGAGAAGCAAAAGCGTGAGACGGAGGAAGGAGAGAGGGAAGCAAATGGAGAGGGAGGCACACACAAAAGCAAGAAGTGCAAAAAGTGAAGATGGAGGGAGAGAGAAGCAGAGGAGAGAATGGAGCGCGGAGAGAAAACGGGGGTTTTCTTTTCCCTCAGTTTATTTACAGTGAAGAGGGAGAGCGTCCCACGGGCCGGGCCCTTCCTGTGTGTGTGTGTGTGTGTGTGTGTGTGTGTGCGCCAGCTGACAGGAAAGAGGGCAGAAAGGGTCAGCGGGGCGCGTGGCTCCTCAGATTGCTGTCATGGCTCAACAGAGAGAAGAAGGTGTGTGGAAAGCGTGGGGGCAGGCGGCACCGTCCCAGGCAGACATCGTGACAGGTTGGGTTCTAGGCTCCAAAGTGGTTGCGGCGGTATCAGAAATAGTAGCACTTGTGGAGCGCTTTCTAAAGTTCATGCTTTTCCTGTGAGCTGTCCAATCAGAACAAAGAAGAGGCGGGGTTTTCACGCCACGTAGGCGGCTGGAAAAGATAGCAGCAGAAATTTGGTAATAGCTGTTACTCTGATCATAAAGTGGCATGAAAAGAAAAGATGGAACTGTTGATGAACTGAAGAAATAATAGGTGTGTGTGTCTCTCTCCCTCACACACTCTCACACACACACACACACACACACCACACACACAAACACACCACCTTACCAGTCTGCATCTCTGACCACAGCTCTCCAGTCCCACTCTCCACCAGGAAGGTCCTGCTGTGTCTGGATCGCCTCAACTGTTCCCGTGCTACAACACACACACACACACACACACACACACACACACACACACACACACACACACACAGAAAACATACTTTGATTTCAGCACACTTCCTGCTCATTTTTGTCAGTGACTACATACATACATGTTAATGGGTGGACCAACATATGCACACAGACACAGAACACACTTACAAATGTTATACTTTTACTATCCGAATCTGACCTCAGTCACACACCCACACTGGCATAAACACACACACACACACACACACACACACACACACACACACACACATATATGAATGAATCATTTGCGTCGTAACATAAGTCCAAAATGTCACAGGGACACAAATGATAAATTCTTTTTTTGTGTTTTCTTTTCTTTTTTAAAGGTCAGGAATGTTGAGACAGTGTAGATACTTCAGCATTATATATGTTTTATTCTATCATATCATATATAAATGCACCAGGCCAGCCAGCAAGACTCTACTGGGAATCTACTGTAGCTCCTAGAAACCTTTTTGTGCAGATGTCGTGTTGGTCGGTGTTATTGGTCACAAACACCCTATGGATATTTTTAACACAAGGTGGGGGGAGGAAGTCACAGGTGCTCGAAGCTGATTGGCTAGCGAGCGACTCTTAAATGAATTTGCGTCCATCTCTCTCTGTTCACTTCCTCCCGTTGACTTTGCATGCGTTTGCGCCGCATCTATTTTTGTGACCCAACAGGTCAACTTTGGAGGAACGAAGAGAAACCCGAGGCATGAATGGGTTTCATTAGCCACAGTTTCATGACATTTACCAAACTGCTCATCCAGCCTTTCAGTCCAAGTAAAACAAGAACAAAAAAAAAACAACACCAAAATGGGAGTCATAATGTTTTAACATGATCGCGGCAATTTGTTGGAAAGCTTTCTCTTCGGGCTCAACGTTAACGGCGGCGACTGGCAGGTTCGACTTTGGATGGCGCCCAACAGAAACATAAAACACACTCAAACACAACAGACAGAAACACAAAATACCCGTTTGACACAGCAGACACACGTACGCCTCCATTCAGAGAACACATAAAACAAACCACAGCGGCTTTTAGCTGAGACATAATTACAGTTCAAAGAAGTTGGAATAACAAAGAATATTTCTCTAAGTCTTTCTCTTGATAAAATGGTGTTTTTGGCACAAAGGAAGCTATGGCCTTAATGTAAGAGTGTGTGTGTGTGTGTGTGTGTGTGTCATAAGTCATAAGTCACTGTTTGACAGTCTAGAGCGAAGTGTTTGTATAATTTAGGTGAAAGGTTTTTACCAGGTGCCCCAAACCCCGTGAGTAAATGGTGCAGAAGAAACCTGCACACTGCCACTATTAGGGTAGGAGAAAGAAAGAAAGA